>ML780310.1:38012-120123 GCA_009831015.1 Picea engelmannii
TTTTGTGGTTCTCGAGATCAGCTTGCTGATATTTTCACCAAGCCACTAGGAAAGTCAGTTTTTGACTTCCAGAGACAACACTTAGGCATAATCAGTGCTGCTGATTGTAACTGTTGAGTCTAAGAGGGAGTGTTAAATATATTTTACCCTCAACAGTATGACCGTACACTTCCAGTTGTACTGGATAGCTGTACTTTCTATTTTTGTCTTGCTTGAGCATATATAGCTCAACCATCTTACATTGTAATGATCTCTTCAGTTATGTTCTGTATTTCTTCATACATTTGAATATACTATTCTTTTCTCTCTGCATTTCTCTGTCCTTCACAATTTATCAAAGTGTAGCAGTCGGTGATAAATGCGTTACAGACAAAAAAAAACCTACCATTAACATGGCTACCCAACGTATTCAAAACCGGGATATGTCACTAAGTCGCATAGGGTTTCACATTGTTCAATATAGGGTTCTTTTGTGGCGTAATAACATAGAGTATAGTCACTAAGGTATATGACCTGTCACGTTTTCGTTGGGATAACAATCCTTGTAACTAGCCTCGATAACGAGATCTCTTGTGCCTTGAGTAACTAGTTCAATACGCTATGGTTTGTATTACATCTCGTTGCATATCGTGTTAAAACAATGCTAACGAATCACACCATCTATGTATAATAAGTATGATAAGTATATAACAGAGGTAATATTCGTATTATATGTAAATTCGAACATGTATATATATATGTTGGAATTTGATAAGGGTTTTGTGTAGTGACTATCATGTTATGTCAATACAAGTTTTAAGAATAGTACTAGTAGGTAATTAATTCTTATGCCCTACTATACCTATATACATATAGTTATTATATATATATATATAATAAGTAAAGATTAATTCTTATGCCCTACTATACCTAACAATTTTTTTTTATTATTGATAAATTTGGGGTACATTACACATTTCTAACCCTCAACAGAGAGAGAAAAAGAAAACGAGAGTCTTTCCATAGACCCCTCCTGTGTTTCTACTTTTCACCAAACAAAGTTTTATTCACGAGTTAAAGCAATGAAGTATTTTATTGCCTTGCATAGAGAGGAACTAGATGGCCATTCGCCTTCTTCCATTGTTTACCAAGGCCAAGTTTTCCCAAGTCGTCGACCATACACAAAGTAGAGACAATTGTTACCATGCAGAAGTTGAGTCCCACACAACACAAAGGTAGGTTTTCGTGAGTACATAACCAAAGGGGGGAAACAATGGATGATGGTGACTTTGAAAACCTTGTAATGAGGAGTAATGGTTGTCGGGTACACCCAATATCGTTTCCATGTGAATCGTATAGCGAGCTTGCATAGGGCATGGCTACCTAAGTGTCAAGCTCGAGAAGTACGATACAAACCTCCCTTTAATGAAAATAGCGTAAATGCCTACATACCAATATGACATCCTCCATTAACATGGTTTTCAAACCTATTCAATGTGGGGCCATGTCACTAGTCATGTAGGGTTTAACATTGTTAGGTATTGGTTATGTTCATGGCGCAAGAGAAAAACCATAAGTGTTGTGGTGTATTTTCATTACGATATGTCAAAGTCTTCATTGGATTTACAACCTTATAACAATCCTTATGTAACTACATTACATGTTTGAATAGCAACTCTTCAACGCACTATGATATAAAATACATTGTGGTGGATTGCCATATTATAACTATATAAACTCTAGGAATAGTGCTATTGTTATAATAGTCCATATGATATATGTTATATATGATGGTTAACATTTATGTCATATGCTAAAATGAATATATATACATATTGGTATGTGTTAAGATTTCCATATGTTGTTTTAGTTGGTAAACAACACACATATATATTGATAGGAATAGTATTAGATGTATGGTATTCATACTATAGTCAATACAATCAATACAGTCAATACATATATCATATTGGATAGTGAAAATGTTATGGACAGACTATATGCTAGTCTATTGTCCATAGTTTATTATGAATTGTAATCTTTTTGGATAGCATACATTAACATAGACAAGATAGTTATCCTGGTCACAATCATCTTTACAACAAAGAAGTGAATGATTCTAATCCAAAAACAACGATAAATTTACTCTTCATATAATAAAGGTATAAATTTATGTTCTCAACAAATATTCAAGAGTCAAGGAGCTTTAATGTCCCCTAACAATTTTTTTTTTTTTGGGGAAATTTGGGGTATATTACATATAGTCTCATAGATGAAGGCTGCAACACTTGGTCCTCGGGGAAAGGAAAAATTATTTTAATTTTAATTTTTCTGTTAAAGAAAAACTAACAAATATGTTTACTGTTACAAATAGAAAAAATTGTTGGTTTGTTGTGATGATGGCAGCAGATAATGAAGAAGAGATAAGACTCGAAGAGAATCTAGATCAAGGAATTCCTAAAGAACCTGGGCATAACAATAATGGAAGTTCAACCACCCGGGTTTTGGAAACAACGAAGAACCTTATCATGGAATTACAACTGTTTAAAGAAGACAATGAAAAGATGAAAAAGGTAAAGGAAGATCAGCTAGAAATAAAGGAAATGTTGTTGCACAACAAAGTAACAAAAAAGATCCCAAAGTACAATGACAAGGAGGAAGAAGTATTCTTCAGAAGACACACACATGGAAGGAAACAAAACAACCACAGGAAGAAAAACAAAACAAGTAGATCACCTAGAAGGTGAATTCAAGAAAACAAAACCATGCACCTTTTATGGAGAATCAAGGATAGGTGAAGAGACAGAAGCATGGCTACTAGATATAAATAAATACTTCCAGATTTACAATTACTCTAGTAATATGAAAGTTAGAATGGAAATTGACAAATTGAAGGGAAAAGAAAGTATCTAGTTGCAAGAATTGAAATTGGCTAAGGGATTGAATGTGAAATAGATGGAATAGTCAGATTTTAAGAAATATTTCAAAAATAAATATTTGTCATAAATCTATTATGAAATAAAGACTAAGGAATTGTATGAGCTAAGACTTGAACAAATGACCATGGACAATCTAATAAATAAATTTCTAGAACTATTGAGATTTGTACCATACATCAAGGAAGACAAGGTAAACATACAACTATTCGTAAGTTGTCTACCATAGTCATATAAAGATAGAATTGAATTTGACAATCCCAAGACTTTAAATGAAGTATTTAGAAAGGCTCAGATGTGCTATGATCAATACAAATAGTGATCTGAAATTCCCAAGGCATGGAAGGGAAAGAAACAAGACAAAATGAATCAACGAAAGAAAGGCCTCCAACCAGCCCCTTTCCGGAATATGGAAAAGAGTTTCCAAAATAATGACTATCATTCCAACACCCAAAGTGATCAAGGGGGAGGTATATAAATTAATCTAGGAGTCAAGAAAGTCGAGAACAACCCCAAAGAACCATTAAAGTGTTGGGAGTGTGGAGAACCTCACTTGAGGAGAAACTATCCACGCTTAATTTCAACAACAAGAACTACAAGGGTCATAAACTACAAGAATATTCTACAATAGGAGATATGGGCAAAAGTGTGCATAGAATTAATGCAGTTGTATATGGCGAAGATGATCATCAATCCACTATCATGGAAGTTGAATGTAAAATTCATGATAACTGCATTTCTATATTAATTGACCCAGTAGCTAGTCTAAGTGATGTTACTACTGATTTAGTTGAATTAAACAAATTCAATAAAGTAAAGCATGCTAAGTCTTGGTAAGTACAATTAGCAACGAGGACCAATATAAAAGTAACAGATTTCATTTTTGAATGTGAACTCAACATAGATGGTAAAAGTACAAAGTTAAATCTAAACATTTTGCCTTCGGGATATTACGATATAATCATTGGAATGGATTGGTTAGAGAAACATAAAGTGATTTTAAACTGTTACGAAAAGTAACTTACTTACGGAGACGAAAACAACATAGTTAGGATGATACAAGGGATCATAAAACTAGTATCGGTTAGGAAAATATCATCCATGTAGTTTAAGAAATGTATGAATAAGGGATGCCAAGTTTATGTTGTTCAAGTAACTAATCTATTATAAAGGGAAAATAAACCCAGTCTAGAAGACTTTGCAGTCCTACATGGGTTTGGAGATGTATTTGTAGAGGAAATACCAGAACTACCTCCAATAAGAGAGATAGATTTCTCTATCGATCTACTACCTGGATTTGCATCAATATCTAAGGCACCTTATAGAATGAGTTTACTCGAATTAACAGAGCTGAAACATTAGGTGCAAGAGCTGTTAGATAGAGAATATATTATACCAAGTGTCTTACCTTGGGGAGCACCGATTATTTTCGTTAAAAATAAATATGGGACTTTCAGCCTATGCATTGATTATCGACAACTAAATAAGACGATGATTAAAAATAAGTATCATTTACCCAAAATTAACAACCTGTTTGACCAAGTGGGAGGAGAAAAGGTCTTCTCTAAGTTATATTTAAGGTCTGGTTATCACCAAGTCAGAATAAAGGATTAATATATAAATAAAACAACATTTAGAACATGATACAGACACTATGAGTTCATCGAAATTACGTTTGGTCTTATTAATGCACCAACAACATTTATGTGTTTGACGAATAGTATATTCATTCAATATTTGGATAAATTTGTATTGGTGTTTATCGATGATATTTTAGTTTACTCAAAAATACAAGAAGAACATGAAGAACATATTAAAATAGTATTGTAGACCTTAACGAAACACAAGTTGTATGCAAAGTTTTTCAAATGCGACTTCTACCAAAGAAAGATACAATACCTAGGACACGTGATATCCGAAGAGGGTATTGAAGTTGATCGAGATAAGATAAAAGCCATTATGGAATTGCCTATCCCTAAGGATGAACATACATCAGATCATTTATGGGAATTATCGGTTATTACTGCAGATTTATTGAAGTATTTTCTAAGATCATGTATCCAATTAAATCTCTACATAAAAAGGGAATAAGGTTTACTTGGTCACAAAAGTGTTAGGAAAGCTTTAATAAGATAAAGGGACTGTTAACCACAACACCTATTCTAAGGGTATCAAATGCTGATAAAGACTTTACAGTTTGTGTGGATGCAAGCAAAGAAGGCTTGGGAGGTGTCCTAACACAAGATGGACACATCATATGTTATGAATCACGTAAACTAAAAGAACATGAATGAAACTATGTTACACATGATTTGGAGTTAGCAGTTGTAATTCATGTGCTGAAAATGTGGCGAAATTATTTAATGGGGAGAAATTTTTTGATACTAACCACCAACAGTGGTGTGAAGTTTTTGTTTAGTCAAATAGATATCAACGCAAGGAAAGTGAGGTGGCTATCCTTTTTAAGTGAATTTGATTTTGAAGTAAGACACATCAAAGTCAAATAAAACAAAGTTGTAGATTCCCTAAGTTGAAGGACTAATAGAATTTTTGAGATAAGTGTTACCAACGAAGAAAATGACATCAAACAAAGAATAAAATAGGCAAGTTGTAATGACGAAAAATACATGAAAACAACAACATAACTACCAGAAAATGCAAAAAAAATGGAAAAACAAGATATGATTTTGGATAAAAATGGACTGCTAAGGTTCAAAAAAAGGTTGTACATACCTAATTCTATTGATTTAAAGTCAACAATTCTTGATGAATTGCACAAAAATCCATATTCTGGTCATCCAAGATACTAGAAAATGATAACATCCTTAAGACAATTGTTTTATTGGCCTAACATGAAAAGTGAAATAGTTGTATACTTATCTAAACGCTTAGATTATCAACAAGTAAAGGCTGAACATCAACATCCAACCATCCTGCTACAACCTCTACTTATAACATAATGGAAGTGGGAGATTATCTCGTTGGAATTCATCATAGGTTTTCCTAATCCTCAAAAGAAAAATGACTTGATTATGGTAATGATTGATAAACTTAGAAAATATGCCCATTTTATACCTATAAAATCTACTTATAAAACAATTAATAATGTTGAAATATTTATGAAAGAAATATTTAGATTGCATGGAATTCCTAAGATGTTGATTTTGGATAGAGATGTCAAATTATGTCAAAGTTTTTGAAGGAATTGTTTGCAGGATTGGATACTAATCTAAATTTCAACACAAGCTACCATCCACAAATGGATGCGAAAATTGAATGAACAAATCAGATTGTGGAATACATGTTACGAATGTACATGAGAACGAAACCAACTAAGTGGGAGGAGTACCTACACTTAGTTGAATTTTGTTACAATAATGGCTATCATACATCAGCCAAGATGAGTCCCTTCGAAGCATTATACAAAAGGAAATGCATGACTCTGATTAGATAGGATAATCCATTTGACACACTTATGATGGGACCAAAACTGCTCCAAGAAATGGAGAAAATGGTAAAAAGGGTACAAGAAAATTTAAAAGAGGTCGAAGACCGAAAGAAAAGCTATGTAGATTTAGAAAGGAGACACCAAGACTTTCAAATTGGGGACCATGTATATCTGAAAGTCAAAGCAAGGAGAAGCTCTCTAAATCTAGGAAATTGTTCAAAGTTGGCACCCAGGTTTTGTGGCCCCTTCGAGATTTCATTTTCAATTGGACCCATGGTGTATCAACGTGCACTTCCTCCAAACTTAAAAGTGCATAATGTTTGTTTCCTTTTTAAAAAAGTATATTCATGATCCTAATCAAATCATTGATTGGAATGTGGTGCACGTGGAACAAGAAGAAAATTTCCAAGTAGAATATATGCACATTCTGGATAGGAAAGAAAAAGTACTATGGAACAGAGCCATTGCCCAGGTAAAAGTGAAATGGAAGAAATTTATCCCTGAGGAGGTGTGACATCCCACAAAAATAAAATATTTTTTGTTTTTGTGTGTTGAAAATTTATTTCTGTTTTTGGCAAATTCGAATCTGGAAATTTTTTCCCATTTATGGCAATTCCAAATTTCGAATTTAATAATTGTATTTAATTATTGTGACTGTTGGGAAGATATATGTTTGGACTCAACTAACTATTTGACTATGACACTTGTATCACAACAGAATATTTATATTACCTGTAGGAGGACAAATGGAACAACCATATTAAAAATCAGCTCACCATGACTCCATGAGTGGGGAACAAGTTGGAACTTCCTCTGGACTGATGATTACAAGTGCAAAATCAGGGATTTGGCCACTAGAAACCCTTGAGAATCAGGGATTAAGAAAGATGTGAAAATCCCCAAAGGAGGGAAAAAGACCTGGGCAAAATTGATAAATAGCATATGTGAGGAGGCAGGATGCTGCAAAGTATGTTGGGAAAGGATTTCTAAGCTCTCTTGTTGTTATGAACATTTTGGATTGAGTGTGAGGCAAGGGGGAGCTTGCTGAAACATAATCACCTTCCTGTTATGAGCACCGTTAGGTAAGTGTGAGGTAAGAGGATAATTGTTGGAATTGAAGGACACTGTTGAGGAGGATTTTCCAAGTTCTCCCTCATGGATTCATGGTCAGGCTAGGGGGTGAATTGGGAAAATGAACTTGGCTGCCATGTTTCATGGTTGGGAGGAATGTGATTGTTCGCTTTATCTTCCCATGGATTTGACTCAGATATGTTGATCTACCCCTCTCTATTATGAATGGTTATGTTTTTATTTTGATGTCATATTAAATTCGAACTGGAATGATGTCCATTCTTTGTCTGAATGATTTTTCTATTGCATTGTATTGATTAAATCAGAACTGTAATGATTTCCATTTTTGTTTGTTGTGGGGAATATATATATGTGAAGGAAATCTGTAATTATATTTCTATAAGTAAGTAAGGAAAGGAAGAGATTAACGCCAATAAGATAGATCCTCTCTATAGATAAATCCCCAGGAAACCAAACTCATATCCCTCAGAACATCTTTTGTAATGAGCAATCTCTGATGGAATGATATTCTTAATCATGTATTTACATAGATGCACGGATCTAGTACTATTGATGTTTAATGCATTGATTAAAAGAGGCTCCTACTGAATATTATAGAACTTACCTTATACAGAAAATTTTATCCTTTGTGCCCTTCTGTGTGTGTAAAATTCCTAAGTCCTTAGGCTTTTCGAAATTCTGTGAGGTAAAGGTATATCGTATCCTTCTACACCTTCAGCCTCCCAGAAAAGAAAGTAGAGTTCTCCTAGAAAACGAAAATCAAGAGTACCCACAAATGATAAAGAATAGGGAGTGATGAAAATAGTGTGAAGAGTTACAGTAGAAGAAGAGTACTCTCTTCCTTTGCATTTTGATTGAATTATTACCTTAAATTTTTTTTCAACAGGTAAACTTAGTCCAACTTTCTTTTATCCTTTCGGGGGTTCATGTATATTGATGTATGGATTCTGAACTCGTAAAGTTCTGAACCTTGAAACCCCGAAGCTTCCACTTTTCACATTTCAAAAGTTGGTTACATAAGAGGTTTGGGGCACTTCAACTCATGAAGTTCTGAACCCTAAAACCCCAAAATGCGGGTCCCACCTTCTCTTTTTCGCATTTTCTTGGAAGTTCGTTCATGTTGGATGTTTGGCATGTGAAACCCCAAAACCGCGAATCCCAAAATCTCGAAGTGTTGGTCCCACATCCTTTCACCTTTCACAATTCAGGAGTTGTTGTTTGGTAGTTGCAAACCCCGAAACTCCAAATCCCAAAATCCCAAAGTGTTTGTCCCAAAACCTTTCACCTTTTAGAATTTGGGAGTTGTTGTGTGTTGTTGTTGGGTAGTTGCAAACCTTGAAACCCCGAATCTCGAAATCCCGAAGTGTTGGTCCCACATCCTTTCACCTTTCAGAATTCAGGAGTTGTTGTGTGTTGTTGTTTGGTAGTTGCAAACCCCGAATCCTGAAATCCCAAAGTGTTGGTCCAACATCCTTTCACCTTTTCGGAATTTAGGAGTGGTTATGTGTTGTTGTTTCGTTTTTGAAAACCCTCGAAATCCTGAAATGTTAATTCTTTTCTTTTTCAAAATTCGGGAATTGTTGTATGTTGAGTGTTTGGTTATGAAAACCATGATACCCCGAACACCGAAATCCTGAAATACAGGTCTCACCTTTTCCCTTTTCGCATTTCGGAATTTTTTTTATGACGATGTTTGGACACCGAAATTCGTGAAGTTCCGAACCCCGAAATCCTGAAGTGGGGAACCCACCTTTCCTTTTTTCATTTAGAAGGTTTGTATATGTTGTTGATTGGGCACTTGCACTCGTGAAATCCTGAACTCTAAATTCCAGAAGTACTAATCACCTTTCACAATTTCGGGAGTTGTTGTGTGTTGATGATTGACTTTGTATTCTCGAGACCCGAAACCCCGAAGTGCTCGGAACCTTTTCACAATTTCGGGAAATGTTGTGTGTTGAGGTCTGTCTCTTGTACTCACAAAACCCCGAAATGATGGCCCACAGTCGTTCCGTATTTCTGATTTCGGTAAACAATAGGGTCCTTTGTTTTGTTCGACACTTGTGATCATTGAAACCTAATTGACCTCTATTTCTTCATAAAGCTATAGGAACATAGTAGGAATTATTGTTATAGAAACAACTCAAATACTGTAATGAATGGACTGGTAGAAAATGTTGGAGGACCTTCATCTGGGATAGGAGTATAATAATAACAGTTCATATTACAGTTCATTGTGTATGGGGCATGACCAACACCTAAATAATCATATGGAGAAGATATAGGTATATACTTAATTGTAGGTGGAATTAAGTACAGACGTTAGTAGAGAGTTAAAGCAATTTTTCTACAGTAAAATGATAATATTCTCCTTTACACATGTACATTGAAGACAATCAAGTCACCTATTGTTCGAGCAGTCATGAAGATCTAGAATTGCAATCACAAGCGTAACTAAGTGTACAGAACTGATTACTTTGACAATTTTATGTTCGAAGTAAACTAGGCTGGTGTAATAATATCATTTGGATCGAATTGAATCGTACCTCTCTTAAATCCTAATCTTAAACGAAGTTGAATTATGTCATAATAAAAAAATAAAAAAAATTACGATGATTTTGAGGTTCATTACAGGAGCCCACTTGGGAATTGGAGGAAGATTTATAGAAATCTTATCCAACCCTATTCTAAGAGAGGAATGAACACTGGGGACAGTTTGTACATAAGGGGGAGAGGATGTGATATCCCCAAAAATATTAGAATATTAAATTCTAAGTGTACTTGGGAATAAATTTATGTTTTTGGAAAATTGAATTTGAAAATTATTTGCATTTATGGAACATCTGAATTTGGAATTTCATTATTGTAATTAATTATTTGTTGATTCTTGGGGAAATATTTGAATTACCCAACTAACTTTCTTTATTTTGACACATGTAAAAGAAAAACATTCTTATAAATTAAATGTTGGAAGACAAACAGAATAGTCAGGTTAAAAATAGTCGACCATGATTCCATGAGTGGGGAACATATTTGAGTTACCTCAAGGCTTATTTTTACATGTGGAAAATGTGGGATTTGACCACTAGCATCCCCTAAAAATCATGGATTTGTAATGATACAAATTTCCCAAGGAGGGAAAGAAAGACCTAGGAATAAGATGAATATAAAAACAACATATGGAGGATGCACAACACTACTTAGTATGTTGGAGAAATAAAATCTAGTTTTGTTGTTATGAGAACTGTGAGTGTGAGGTAAAGGAATTTCTGATTTGTGGATGGTGATTGTAGCTAAAGGGGATCATTTCAGTTTTCCATTATGCACTCATGGTCAGAGTAGGGGGTGAACAGGGCAAGCGAACTTGGTTGTTATGTTCTACAGTTGGATAGAACATGGCTATTCAATTTGTATCCCTTTACTTGTATTCCTTGTCAATATGTTGCTTGATTATTAGTTGTTAGGAATGTGATGGTTTATGTGATGATGGTATATACATATATATGTGCTCACTTTGCAGAAATAGCAGAACTACATACATACATACATACATACATACATACATACATACATACATACATATATATATATATATATATATATATATATATATATATATATATATATATATATATANGTATATACATAGATATATATTCATACAAAAATAAATGATAGAAATGTTGTATATTCATAGTTATCATTAGACATGGTTATAAATGACTATATATACACATATATCTATGTGTCCATGCATACATGAAAAATTAGAATTGTTTCTATGTTCTTATTGACCATTAAATTAGATATACGTTGAATTGTTATTTCAAAGATGTACAAGTACCATAAAGAATAGATAGAATGAATAACAATCCACATATATGTTTACATATTCTTTATATTATCAATAACCACGGAAAATAGTGATTCAATAGTCTACAAATGTATGGAAAAAGTAGTTGTTACATTCAATGAATCTGGTTCAAAATAATTACAAAACAACCTATGTATTCAATTGATCATGGTTCAAATATTACAGTGGAGTACCATAGGCCAAACAATCCATTACCAATTGTAGACATAATCTAATAATAATGCATAAGTAGGTGCGTCCAGATCATAACTCGAATACCTTTCGAGCGAGAGGGTTTTTGTAATATTCCCCAAAATAATTAATTATTAAAGTCAATATGCACTTAGGAATAAATTTCCATTTTTTGCAAATTCGTATTTGGAAAATTATTGCCATTTATGGAAAATCTGAATTTGGAATTTGATTATTTGTAATTAATTATTGTGACTGTTGGGCAAAGATTTGATTTTCCCAACCAACTCTTTGACTATGACACATGTAAAATACAAATATTTTTATAAGGATAAATGGAACAACCAGGTTGAAAACAATTGACCATGATTCCATGAGTGGGGAACATAATTGAGTTACCTCAGGGCTGAATTTTACAAGTGGAAAATGAGGAATTTGACCACTAGCATCCCCTAAAAATCAGGGATTTGTAAAGCTACGAAAATTATCAAGGAGGGAAAAATACCTAGGCACAAGATGCTCATGATATACAACATATGGGAGGAGGTAGGACGTTGCTTAGTATGTTGGAGAAAGGATATCACTTGCTGTTATGAACACTATTCTGAGTCTGAGGCAAGGGGAATTTATTATCTGAAAGGAGGACTGTAGCGAAAGAGGATCATTGGAATTCTCCCTTATGGACTCATGGTCAGGCTAGGGGGTGAACGGAGCAAGTAGTTTGGTTGTTATGTTCTACAGTTGGGTGGAACTTGGTTGTTCCATTTGTGTTCCAGCATCATATTCAGATATGTACATCTACTTGTTTCCTTGTTGAATTTTTTTGTTAATTAATAGCTAACAGAATGAAATGATTATAGGATAATTTCTTTACAGGTTGAATATATTCACTGAGTAAATATAATAAAGCTATTGTGAATTTTAATTGTGAATGAAACTGAGTTATGTATATATGCACATATAGTAATATATGTATATATTGGACTAGGCATAAAGAAAGTTAGAACTGTTGGTTGTATTCTGGAAAAATTATAAGTGAATATGTGCTTAAATAGAATATAATTGTGTGTATTTCCATATATCCATATAGATTTATTTATGTAGATAAATATACATGCAAAATACTATATCAGTATCTTTACATATACCATAGAACAAAGATAAAGCAAATGACAGTTCCCCCTTTTGAAGATAAATTGCATTATATATAGGCGATGGTCCATATACAATTAGAGATTCAATATTGTACACAACACATGCTATCATAGTTTTTTTAATCGTGGAATCATATTTCAAAATGGGTTTTCCCTTTACAATCTGTTTATTCCATTAAAAAAATTAAAATACAAATAGCTAGTTTATCCATGGATCCCTAGTTCAAAATTATCAAAGTACAGTACCCTAGGGTGAGAACCCTGTACCACTAATAAACAAAACCTGAGAAGTTTAAAATTAAACGCCGATATTTTAAACTCAAATACCTTTCGAGTAAGGTGATCCCTTGGATCCGATTTCCTCGAAGTGATCAAATCTTGCAAGGGGAAAATCGACAGAATTAGTAAATAGTGTTAAGAAATCAAACGAAATTAAATATCAAAGATTCAACAAATGAATAATACTTATCTTATATCTGGCATGGATGTGATTCTCCACTGGCATTGAAGAAACGACCTGTCGACAGCCTGAAGGGGAGGAGTGGACCCAAAAATGATTGATGGGTACCCTCGCAAGGAAAATAGGGCCCCATCATTAGTTTGGTAATTGAAAGGATCTAACTAAATACTCCAGAATGTAAACAAGAAATTAAACATTGCTAAACATTTAATATCTTTTATAACCAAAATAATAAATTTCACACAGTATAGTAGCATGTCCCACAGAGGCATATACTTCCCAATTCGGGACTACAGACAAGGTTGTAGGAGATTGTTTCCATAGATATCAAAACTTACGAGTTGTTGATTAAAAACTTAGACAAGGACAGAAGCATAAACTGAACTAAAAATTCACATTTTCGAACCTACTATAATCTTTCATTTTCGTCAAAAAAAATATTTCCAATGGAAGAGAATTAGATGGGGTTCTAGATACTTCATTTGCTATTTTATTTATGCGAAAGAAGTACAGATAGACAAGTCAAAATGAAGATTTGTAGAACATAGAACTTAGGGTAAATCTTTAAATGAAGTATAAATTATGGGAAACTTACACACATAGGAAGTATGATGACTTTAACAATTCATGTATAAGTATGAAAAACGTAAATAAAATTAGAGGAAGTCTCACAAACCAGTTACTAAACTTTACTCATGGGTAAGAAAACCTTACTTCCTACACACAAAATGTTTTATGAATATATATAATGTAAAATGAAGGCAAAATAAACCACAGTAAGTTTCAGGATGTGTATTCTCATTTTTTAGAGCTGATAGTTTGGGGATTCATGCCATCCTTTCCTCTTTACGAATTGAGGAGATATATAACATAATACACAAGAAATAATGATATACAGTTTATACATACAAAAATCATAAGTAGATTTAAGAATCATTGTAGAAATCCGGGAAGATTTAACCACAGGGTTTTCGGGCAATAGGTATGACGTGAACAACTTAAACAAAAATACAAGTATAAATGATAAGGAGAAGATCAAGGTCACAGTCTAACTTCTTAGAAACAAAACCATCAATATTATTACAAGACTATTCTTGAACCAAGAGGCTAAACTGTCTATGTAAATTTTAGACAAGTCCCCAATGAAAACCATGAGAAGAGGGTGGTTACACTCACAGGAAGGACTAGTATCATAAACCACCACGATTTACCCAATGGGGATTTATTACACAGAGAATGGATGGAAATGTATTAAGATATTTAAATGACAACAAAACAATAAGAACCTCAAACTGAAAGTTGTAGGGGACAGTTACAAAGGCAGTTACAAACATGACTAATATTTCCAAACTACCACACCTTTTACAGGATAGCTTAAGAGATAGAGTTTTCTTGGGTTTACCTAGTATAGAAGGAAACCAGTTGGTCGCACACCCTTTCCTTGCCTTACACAGAGAAGGACCACTCCAGTTCGTCGGTCTTACACATAGAGAAACATTATAGGGTTTAACACTGGGCGATTTTGCAAAATGCATAGAGCCAAAAGAAAAATGATGCATTAGTTACCCAAGAATCCTTCACAGTGAAGAGTAATGTAGAGGGCATGTTTGGGTACTCTCGCCATGTGAATAAACTCATATGGAATGTGCACATTGGACATGATAACTTAGTATTCAGTACAATGCAGAACCCTCATAACTGTTGACCAGAGAATTTATGTGTTTATGAACAATATTAACTTCACATTTAACCTAACTCCCTTAATTTCATTTTAGTTCTAAGCCCTATCACCAAGTTGGGTGGGATTTCATGCTAGACAATTAAGATTTAGGGTTGGATTTAATGCGCTACTATGCTTTGGGTTACGACCTGTCATGCTTAATGGGATTCTAACCCCTTAAACACAAAAAAAATTCAGTATCCAAGCAACCCTCTCGTTACAACTGGTGTACACTAAGTTCATTTAGTTACTGTGTTAAAGTTTAATGCAAAACTGACAAGAATGAGCACTTCATGTATTAATTAGAATGTGTATACAGTAAGGGTAAATATTGTAGTAAGTGGACATATATATACATATATATGTGTGTGTGTGTGTGTGTGTGTGTGTGTGTGTGTGTGAATAACGTTAAACTTCGTATAAAGCATGTGATAATATATATCTATGATCTCAATGACATAAGCTACCTTTTATGACTATATATGTATAGATATAGGAATTATATATATATATCTATATAGATATGGTAAGGTTTGTATATCCCATGAAAAATCCAAACAACCTTGATACATGGGATATAAGAGTATATTAAAGGAGAAAAAATAATAATATATGGGATCGTTTTGTGGTAAGCTTAAAATACTCATATATTGGATATGAACTGGAAAGTTCTAAGACCTGTTTAAAAATAGAGCTTTAGTGAAACACTTTTATGGATCCCTTTGATAAAAGTAGAAACCATGTTAAGATAGGGTTACTATAGCCCTTTACGGACACAACAAGAATCTTACAGATCCACTCCAATATTACAATTTTATGGGTAGTCTAAACACTAGCCTGTTATGATGAAAGGTTGAATGTACTGAACAATTGTCGCATGTACTGAATAATTTTAATAGCACGAATTCATGGAAAAATTAACTATCTTATTATTATTCACTTGTAACTACGAATAGGTATATGTCATATTCTGATAGCGACAATTATAGTTTTAAACTTGATCAAGTATAACAGAGTAAATAAGTTTTAATTCACTTATCAATTTTTTTTTATTTGGTAAATATGGGGTACATTACATATGGTATCAAAGTCAAAGGTTACAACACCTGGACCTCAAATAGGGCCAGAAATTTTGCTTAGTACATTCTATTATGTTTAAGGAAAAACTAACAAAACTTCTTACTGTTACAAAAAAAAAATGTTCTATTGTGATAATAGTAGCACAGAATGAAGAGGAAATCAAACTTAAGGAGAATCCCGATAAAGGACCTCCTAGAGAGCTTGCACGGAATAGTGAAGGAATTTCAGCCACACAGGTTTTGGAAACAATGAGGAACCTTATCATGGAGTTGCAAGCATTCAAGGTAGATAATGAGAAACTGAAAAAGGAACATGAATACCAACAAGAGATAAATGAAGTGTTGCTGCGTAGCATCGTAACAAAGAAGAGTCCAAAATACAATGCCAAGAATGAAGAGGTAAGCAAAAGAGCCTCCAAAAACTTTGGTCCTGAAGCAGAGAATGAGAACAGTTCTTCTAAAGGCACACCAGCCGTAGAAAATAAAATAGCCACTGGAAGGAAAAGGAAATAGGTGGATCACCTGGAAGGTGAATTCAAGAATATCAAACCCTCCACTTTTGATGGAGAGTCCAAGACAGGGGAGGAATATCAAGCATCGTTACTCGATATAAAGAAGTGTTTCAAAATCTACAATTATTCTAGTGACATGAAGGTTAGAATGGCTATATATAACCTGAAAGGAAAATTGAGCATCTGGTGGAAGGACCTGAAATTGGCAAAGGGTTTAAAAGAGAAACAGATGGAATGGTCAGATTTCAAGAAGTACTTCAATAAACAATACTTATCATAAAGTTATTATGAAAAAAATACCAAATAATTTTACAAGTTAAGACTCAGAAAAATTACCATGGACAACTTGATAAACAAATATCTTGAATTATTAAGATTTGTGCCTTACATTAGGGAAGACAAAGTAAAATTCCAGTGATTCCTAAGTTGCCCACCACAATACTATAAGGATAGAATTAAATTCGACAAGCCCAAGACCTTAAGAAATTTTTTTAGAAAGGTCGGGATGTGATATGATCAGTACAAACAATGGTCTGAATTTGCCAAGGCTTGGAAGGACAAGAAACATGATAGAATGAATTAGCGGAGAAAGGATTCCAACCTACCCGTTTCGGGAATGCAACAAATAATTTCCAAAGGAAATATTTTCATTTCAATAACCAGAACACCTAAGGGGGAGGTAGACCAGTTAATCTGGGAGCCAAGAAATTTGGGGACAGCCATAGGGAAATGCTAAAATGCTAGGAGTGTGGAGAACCTCACTTAAGGAGGAACTGTCTGCATTTAACTTCCATAGAAAGGACCATATTTCATAACCTGCAAGAGGCCTCTATAGTAGGAGATGTGGGCAGAAGCGTACACAGACTTAATGCAGTTGTGGATGGCTGACAAGATGATCACCAATTCACTATAGTGATAGTTGAAGGTAAAGTTAATAATAATCATATTTCTATTTTAATTGACCTAGGAGCTACTATGAATTATGTTACTCCTGGTGTAGTTGATTCAAACAAGATTAAGAATGTAAAGCATACTAAATCTTGGCTAGTAAAACTAACAATAGGGACAAAAATAAAAGTAATAGATTTCATTTCCGATTGTGAACTCAGTTTAGATGGCCAAAATACAAAGTTAAATATGAATATATTACCATTTGGGTCGTACGATATAATCATTGGAATGGACTTGTTAGAAAAACATAAAGTAATTTTGGATTGTTACAAAAAATCACCTACTTACAGAGATGAAAACAACACTGTTAGGATAGTTCAAGGCATCAAAAAACTAGTCTTAGTTAGATAGATTTCAGCCATGCAGTTTAAGAAATGCATGAATAAAGGTTGTCAGATTTATGGTATTCAAGTGACAAATATGTTAGAAAAGAAACATAAACCCAACCTAGAAGACTTTACCGTCTTGCATGAGTTTAGAGATTTATTTGTGGATGAAATAACTGAACTGCCCCCAAGAAGAGAGATATATTTATGTATCGATATGTTTCCTAGATCAGTTCTGATATCTAATACATGCTATAGGATGAGTTTACTCGAATTGACAGAGATGAAAATCCATCTACAGTAACTATTGGACAAAGAATACATCAGACCAAGTGTCTCACCTTGGGAAGCACCAGTCCTTTTTTATAAAAAGAAAGCTGGGACTTTAAGATTATGTATTGATTATCGACAGTTAAACAAAATTATTGTTAAGAGCAAGTATCCCTTACCCATAATTAACGATCTGTTTGACCAAGTGGGAGGGGAAAAGATTTTCTCTGAGTTAGATTTAAGATTTGGTTATCACCATGTTAGAATAAAGGATGAAGATATAAGTAAAACACCATTTAGAGTGAGATATGGACATTATGTGTTTGTGTTTATTTCGTTTGGTCTCACTAACACACCAACAACATTTATGTGTTTAATGAATATCATATTCAGTCAACATTTGTATAATTTTGTTTTGGTATTTATTGACGACATTATAGTGTATTTGAAAGAAAAAGAACATGAAAAACATCTAAATATAGTATTGCAGACCCTAAGAAAACACAAGTTGTATGAAAAATTTGACAAATGTGACTTCTACCAAAAAAGAATACAGTACCTAGGACATATAATATCTGAAGAAGGTATTGCAGACAAACTAGAGAAGATAAGAGCCATCATGGAATGGTCTATCCCTAAGGATGTGGCAGATATCTGGTCATTCATGGGAATCATCAGTTACTACCATAGATTTATCAAGGGATTCTCTAAGATTACATACCCAATCACATCCCTACAAAAAAAGGGGACAAAGTTTACTTGGTCGTAGAAATGTCAAGACAATTTTAATAAGTTAAAATAATTGCTAACTACCACACCTATTTTAAAAGTAGCAACCCTGATAAAGACTTTAGAATCTATGTGGATGCAATCAAAGAAGGCTTGGGAGGTCTCCTAAATCAAGGACACGTTATTTGTTACGAGTCACGAAAGCTAATAGAGCATGAAAGATACTACGTCACACTTGACTTGGAATTAGAATTTGTAATTCATGTGTTAAAAATGTGGTGACACTATATAATGGGCAGAAAATTTATGTTACTAACCGATAAAAATGGTGTGAAATTCTTATTCATTCAACTAGATCTGAACGCAAGGCAAGTAAGGTGGTTGGCCTTCTTAAGAAAATTCGATTTCGAAGTAAGACACATCAAGGGTAAGGAAAAAAAAGTGCAATATACCTTAAGTAGAAGAAATCATGGGTTGTTTGTGATAAGTATTAGCAAGGCAGGAAGTGACATTGAACAAAGGATAAAATCTACAAGTGGTAATGACAAAAATTACATCAAAATAGTGGAAGATTTACAAAGTAATGCATAAAATTTGGACAGAACAGATTTGAGTTTTGATGCAAGTGGTGTAACATCCCCAAAAATAAATTATTTTTCAATCTGAAATTGCTTAGGAAATTATTTCCATTTTTAGTAAATTTGAAATTGGAAAATTATTGTCATTTATGGCAATTCTGAATTTCGAATTTAGTTAATTGTAATTGATGATTATGACCGTTGGGAAGATATTTGATTTGACCCAACTAACTAATTGACTATGACACTTATAATGAAACAAAATATTTTATGTTTATTGTTGATGGAACAACGAGGTTAAAATCAGTTGAGCGTGACTTCATGGGAGGGGAAAATGTTGGAACTACCTCAGAGTTGAATGTGACAAGTGTAAAATCAAGAATTTGGCCATCGGTATCCCTTGCAAATCATGGATTTGGAAAGGTGTGAAAATTCCCAAGGGGAAAAGACCTAGGCACAATTTTTTTTATATATAGCATATGGGAGGAGGTAGGACGTTGCCTAGTATGCTAGGGGAAAATAATGATCTCTTGTTGTTATGAACACTGATTTTTGAGTGTGAGGAAAGGAGAATTTACTAAAATTGAAGGAATTTTGGTGAGGAGGAGTTCTGAGTTCGCCCTCATGGAGTCATGGTCACGCTACGGGGTGAACTGGACAAGTAAATTGGTTGTTTTGTTCTAAGGTTGGGAGGAACTTGGTTGTTCCATTTGTTGTTCGAAATTTGTTCAGATATGTATATATACTCCTTCTCTATTCAAATGTTATTTAGAATTATTGGCTGATAGGATTGCATCTGTTTAAATATGAATGAGGTACTTTGTTTTATTAAATTATGAAGGAATGAAGTGAAATGTAGGATAAACCATTATAGTTTAAATGTAATTGTTGAGCAAAAATTTCTAAGTATGTTGGCTGGAATGAAATCAAATTATGGAAATGTATTAGCAAATATAGTTGTGTTAAATAGAATACTATTTCATTATATTGTTCTAGAAATCACTACCAGATCGGTGAACCATATACATCTGGTTATTTTTGTTTGAAAATAATATTTAGACTCTGTGAATACTATTTTGAAAGTAAATATGAGATCAAAAATGTATACATGGTCATCCCTTAGTTCTAAACTAATTTCCCTACCAATTTAATCACTGTTGGAATTGATTGCATACAATAGGAAGTAATTGTGAATACGGATATGTATATATATATGTGTGTGTGTGTGTATGTATGTATAAATAACTATACAAAAGTGCATGATTCATTCTAAATTCCATTTTATGCATATCCAATAGGTGCTAAAAATATAATGGAAGACAAACAGTCTAACTAGTTATAAATACATTTATGGAAATGAAGGATAGAAAGCAAATAGTCTTACCAGTCATAAATGCATTTCTGGAAAATGAAATAATGAGAAGTGAACAACCTAACTAGGCATAGATGAATTTATGGAAATGAAATGATGCAAGGCAAATAGTTTGTCTAGTCACAAATGAAGACCTGGAAAGGAAAATAGTATAAGGGAAAACGAATAGGCTAGTAGATCACATACAAAATTCTAGGATGAAACGATACAGTAGTAAATTAATTGAAGTGAAGAGTATACACCCTAGAACCACATATTTTTGATACGCATAGAGCTACTGCAGTAATAATAAAAAAAGGAAAATCTACAGGATTAAACATGAAATCATTCAAATTTTATCTATAAGATCCAAAGTAAAACCAGAAAGAGTCATAACAGAATTAGTATTCATAGATACATGTTGCTATTCATTCCAGAAATATTTATATAATAGATCTATTATTCTGAAAGAAGTGACTCTTCGTATTTCCATGTAAAAACTAACTATACAACTTGAATAATGATACAACCATGTTCAATATATACCATTCATTTATTTTACATAGTAATAAGGTTTTGATCCTTATTCCCTTCTGTTAAAATTGAAGATACAAAGTTAAATAATTGGCTATCCTTATGAAAGAACATTTTCACCCATGATGATAGAATTCTAGTTTAGAATCATAACAATCCTTAGAAACCTAGGGCAGTCCTTCAAGAGTGGCGAAATGAAACCTGAATACCTTTTGTGCATATGGCAGGGGCCTGCATCTGGAACTTTGCATGGTCGAAGTCCCTGAAAGGAAACACAAATCAATATTACTATTATTCATCATAAGTAAGACGAGTGTAACTTTCAATAGAATGATTAATGATGGGAAAGGTTTATACAGAGTTGCACTTAACTTACGACTTGGAGACCTAGTGTCTTTTCCCTATCGCACTTTGGTTAAGCAAATGTCCCAGGCCAAAGGGGAGGGTGGTCCAAGAACTTCCTGATGGGTACCCTCACAACAATAGGGTCCTATCATTAGAATTAGTTACCAAATCATCTAAATCAAACTCTTTAGGAAATGAAATAAATAAACAACATTGAAAATACGAACTATAGGGGTTTGCAGAGTGCAATTATGCCAAATGAATTTCTCAAAACATTAAACACGGGGTTAAATGCTATATGCCATCGACATTACCAAAATCTAACATGGATCGACTATCTGTGTCAGAGAGGATGATTTTACTCGAATTTTACATTTAGAGTTAACAACTCATGCCAAATTTATCAAGCTTCGAATGGTCTTTATCACCCATAGACAACGATAATAATAGAAGGAATTAACTTAACCCAAGAATTTGTTACATACTGAAATATATATATGATGTAGGGAATTTCTTAACAAATTATTCAGTGCACAGAATCCCCAAATTATATTATATACTAAATGGAAATACAGGAAATCCTTTTAAAGACATTACAATCATAAAAGTTAGTTAGTGGCCTATTAGAATCTACCAAATGGTGGACTCCCAAACAAAATTCTATATAACATGAAATACACAACGTGGGTTCTACCCTATCAATTTAACTTCTAGACTAGAACTCTCGTGTGGTCTCACAGAGGCTCAACACCGAGTAACAATGCATAAAGGTAAGGGTAACCCATAAAAGAGAATAGAGGGACAACGAAAAAACACCATAAGTAAATCCAAGTACGTTAACCCTTGCTAAAATTCATGTGCAAGATTGTGGAAGTCGGAAACAAAAAGGTAGAGTACCGAGAAGGTTTTGAAAGGAGTTGGAATAACACAATAGTGAATTCTACTTATCCAGGAGACAAAATAGTCCAGGGAGTTATTAGGAGAATAACAATAATGGGGAAAATTTTCACTAAGAGTCATAATAAGAATTACAGTACAGAGGGTTTTTTCCACTGTAATGAAACCCTGAGGGTTTCATCCAACTATTAGAATATAGGAGCATCGCAAAATTACTAGGGCGGTCGAGTAGATATGATTTCCTCCACTAGACAAAATCCTCCAAGTCACCGATCTCCCTCACTGAGAAACAATGCAAAGCTAGTTCAGAAAACTTCACAAATGACAAAAAGAAACTCATATATCCTGGAAAAACCCTTACTATGCATTGTAAATGATGATGGTGCAAAGGATGGCTATGGCCATTTGATGGGGAAGATATGGTGCAATCATATTAGATGAGGGGACAAGTTATAACCATCAATTTTCACACTCACAGGGTCTCCATTAATGGTCGGTTCAGAGGTTTAATTCACATCTGAAAAGAAACCTTCCTTTCACATTAAGAGGTGTGAAGGAAAGAACAATACCTTCATGATATGACAAACTGGACCATCGAACTCTAACTGTTATCATTCAATTAAGGCAGGGTTAAACGATTTGTTAGGGTTACACTTGTATCAAACCTTCATGTTAATACTAACCAGAAGATCAATACACAACCAATAATCACAGGTGAATCGTTCGATCTATTTGGCCATGTGAAGAAATGTCAAATACGTTATGTTAAGCTGAAACATTTTTCACTAAGGGTGTACACTCACGAACCCTTTGTAAAGTGAATATAATCTATGGTATATGATTTGTATTTCGAAAATTCAAGTGAGTTCACCCTTGTGCGCAAGCATGGAAACATTATGGAAGAGTATAGAATTTGTGTTTTTTTTTCCTAATTCTAATACAACATAGATATATAAGTATTAGAATAATAGTAGGAGTGAAGGGGTAAAAGGGATGGAGGTTAAAATGTAGAGATTATTAGTATAGGAGTTCTGTGCAGTAAGAGTTAAGTTGGAGAAGAAATGTTCTTGATGTGATTCTTCATCATTCAATAGCCAGAACATAATAATCTCGCAAAAATTAACAATTAACAATGATGATGAATACCTACTTCTCTTAACTACAAGTCCCCTAGAATAAATTGAAGATTAATGTCCCCCATAATATTTTTTTATTTTTTATTTTGGCAAACATGGGGTACATTAAATATGGTATCAGAGAAAATATTACAATGCTTGGACCTTGAGCAGGGCCAAATTATTTACTTAGCATATATTTTCTTGTTTATGTAAAACTAACAAAACAATTACTATTACAAACAAAAAACACTTTATTCTGTTGTAATCATGGAAGCCCGGGATGAAGCAGAAATCAGACTCAAGGAGAATCCTGAACAAAAGCCTCATGAAGATCAAAGGCAGAACAATGACGAAATTTCACCTACCGAAGTTTTGGAAACTATGTGAAATCTCATTTTTTAGCTGCAAGTTTTCAAAGAAGACAATGATAAACTAAAAAAGGCACAACATGAAAAACAAGAAATAAATTAAGTCCTGCTACAATGTATAGTGACAAATAAAATACCAAAGGATGATAACTAGGAAGAAGAGGTCACTAAAAGGGCCTCCAAGAGTTTTGGTCCTGAAGTAGAGAAAGGGGACATCTCGTCTAAAAGTATACCTTCAGCTGAAGATAAAATAAAAATAGGAAGAAAAAGAAAATAGATAGATCACCTTGAGGGAGAGTTTAAGAAAATCAAACCATCTATCTATGATGGGGAACTTATAACAAGGGAGGAAACTAAATCATGGTTATTAGACATCAAGAAGTATTTTCATATATACAACTATTCCAACAATATGAAGGTCCGAATGGTCATCTATAATCTGAAAGGGAAGGCTAGCATATGGTGGCAAGACCTAAAGTTGTCCAAGGGCCTAAAGGAAAAATAGATTGAATGGTTGTATTTTAAGAAGTAATTTATGAAACAATACCTATCTGAAAGTTATTATAAAAGAAAAACCAAAGAATTTTATGAGCTATGACTCGGTCAAATGGCTATTGATGATCTGATAAACAAATTCCTGGAATTACTAAGGTTCATGCATTATATCTGGGAGGACAAAGTAAAAATATAGTGGCTCCTAAGTTGTTTACCATAGTCCTAAAAGGAAAGAATCGAATTTGATAATCCCAAGTCCTTGAGTGAAGTTTTCAGGAAGGCTCGAATGTGTTATGACCAATACAAACAATGGTCATAATTTCTCAAGGCTTGGAAAGACAAGAAACAAGACCAAATGAACCAACGAAAGAAGGGATATCAACCAACTCTTTTTCAGAATGAAGAAAAAGGTTTTAAAAGGAAATATTTTCACTCCAACAATCAGAACACCCAAGGAGGTGGTAAACCAGTAAATTTGGGAACAAAGAAGTTTGGAGACAACCCCTATGAACCGTTGAAATGTCTGGAATGTGGAGAACCTGACTTAAGAATGAACTGCCCATGTTTGACTTTGACAGCCAAAACTATGATTCACAACCTACAGAAAGCCTCTACAGGGGGAGATGTAGGCAGAAGCTTACATCGGATCAATGTAGTTGTGGATGGTCGACAAGCTGACCATGAGTCCTTTGTGGTGGAAATTGAAGGTAAAATTAATAACACTCGTATTTCTATTTTAAATGATCATGGAGCTACATTGAGTTATATCACTCCTGGTATAGTGGATTCAAATAAAATTAAGAAAACAATACATGCAAAATCATGGCTGGTACAACTATCAAGAAGAACAAAAAGAAAAGTATTTGATTTTATTTTTGATTATAAGTTTAGTGTAGGTAGTCAAAAAATAAAGAAAAACCTGAGCATTCTATCGTTAGGGTCTTATGACATAATTATCAGAATGGATTGGTTAGAAAGGCATAAAGCAGTGTTATATTGTTATGCAAAATCATTCAACTATAAAGATGAAAATGACACTACTAGGGTGTTATAACGCTAAATTGCACTGTCCCTACTTACCTGGGCATCAGGCCTACTCATTGCCTTTCCCTACCAAAGCCATGTTGAACAGACTCTTCAAAAACCTCCTAAATCAAGTAACCCGTGCCCTAACCTAGCACTGGGCACGTTGGGACGCTGGCAGGCCTTCTGCAACACGCGTGTGAACGCTGGCTGGCCCACTACAACCCGCGTTTACCTAACAAAGAAAAAAATCAGGAAAGTTTTCGCCGGGACGAAGAGATTTTTGTCAGTTAACTGGAACTCCCAGCCATGCATGGCCGAGAGTTCGCCTAAAACCCTAGCTCCTTATAGCCCATAAAAGGAGAGGTAGGGGTACTATTCAAAGGAGGAAAAATCATAGCAAATAAACTCTGCCAAATTTCCAAGTCCATTTTGTCCCAACCCTTTAGCCTTTCCTCAAGCTTTAGGAGAATTCAAGCAAAGCAGTTGGAGGAAAAAAGAAGAGGAGGAGCCTAGGATCAGGATCGAGGAACGGTGGCCGGTCTCTATAATCATTGTAAGTTGATTCATATTGAGATTAATGAAAAAGATGCTTTTCCCGTCCCAAATACATGAGTCTTATCCATGTTATTTGATTTGTGTTTAATCTTCAACCCTCTAGTAGATCAGTAGCATGCATGCATAGTTTTGTCTTGATTGCAGGATCACTTTGTGGAAGGAGTAGCAGCAGCAAGGAGATAAAATCTCAACGGAGGATCTACTTTGACCGTCAATAAAAAGGTTAGTTGATTCTTCTCATGTTTGCCTGAGAAAAGGGGTTTTAGATCGGGGTAGAAGGTTAAAATTTATTTCTGAAGGGTCATGATCTGCGTACAAGTTTAAATCCCTAGCTTGTTAGTCCATAGGGTAGAATAACCCCACAACAGAATTGGTGACTCCACTGGGGATAGTCTTACTCTTAGGGTTTCCAGATTTGGTTAAAGATCTTTTGGGTAGTTCAAAGAAGTTCAGTCTCTATTTCTTTGTTTATTTTTGTTTTCTGTTAAGTAAATGCTAGCAGGGAACCTGGTTATCAATACCAGTCTTCCTTGACTGACGCTTGACATTTAGTCACGAGACACACAGAGGTACACGTGGCCTGTAGAAGGCCTGCACGCGTGTTCCTGCGCCCTAACCATCTACAACCCACGTGTGAACGCCTGATGTAGTGGTTTCAGTAGCGTGTAGAGCCCAGGAAGCTTAAGAGGCAGTCCCCTCTTCCCTATCGGAAGTTTATCTTCTCCGGGGGATTTTTGGATCCTGTCTGGGTCTTGATTGGTTTATTGTCTTGTGTTTCAGTCTGTCTTATTGTGTTTTTTTTCTTTACATTGGTTTTTCTTTTTGAAAATCTTGCTTTTCTATTAAAGTGATAGCATCTAAGCCTTTTAGAGACTATGGTTGTCAATACCAGAAGCCTTTTTCAGGACTAGACTATCTGTGTGTGATTTTATCTCAGTTTTTATACAGACCCGCGACCTGTTTAAGGCTAGCCCGCGGGTACCCACGCGCTGTAGAAGCTCAGCACGCGTTTTCATGCGTGATGTCTTGGTGACAGTCGCGGGCTTGATTGGCAGCTTTTCATCTTGGGTGGGGCAGTCATCGCCTCCTGTGGTGAGAAGAGCTCCTCTCAGGGGTCTGGAGTCTGGGGCTGCACAGTCAGCAGTTTAGGGCATTTCCCCCTTAGCTTGTGTTTGTTATTAGATTTTTTGATAGAAAAGACAAAAGAGAAAAAATATTTGTTTCATGGTTTTTAGGCAAGTGTTAGAATCGGTGCTATCTTGACTACTTTTTTCGCATTTTGTGCTCTGATTCTGGTTGCGATCTGCTCTTTAAGCCAGATTTTTCTTTTATTTCTCTTGGTTTTGATCTTGTTATCATTTTTCCTTGTTGCGTGATTTTGCAATAAAAAAAAAAAAAAATCATTTTCTTCTTGATTTGAAGTTTGCGTTGTTGCATCATTAGCTAGGAAAGAAGTCTGTTTTGCATAAGTTTTTGAAGTGCGTGTCAAGTATAAGTAGCTTGCAGATCTGAGTAAAAATCCTTCATATTTACTGCATAAAATCTTAGTAATTTCGAAACGAAAAAGAAGTCTTTCTTGTTGAAAAGCTGTTAGTTTTGCATTTTCATAAAAGTTTGTTTCCAAGCATTTTGTTCTTTTTGCTTTGAGTCTTTTTACACACCATCAGTTTCACTTCCACACCTAGAGACTTAACAAAGCCCTTTAAAAGCAACGCTAAATAAAATCAAGTAGACTTTTCTGTTTGTAGGGTGCATACACTAGCTTAAGAATAGGGCCCTGGAATAGGTTGGAGAGTAAATTCTCTAAGGCCACCCAAACCAAACATTGGAGTCTGTCAATAGGGTGTGTAGAATTCAAGTTACAGAAAGTTATTCAGGACCCCCCTCTAACACAGGGGCTAAACACGAGGTCGCGTAAGGAAAGGCAGCGAAGATAACCCCTCCAAAGCTGGACTGAGCGTTGTGGAGAACACATATAGAGGATCTGTTAAGGGATTTCGTCATTTGCATTTGCCATAGAGCTTCATGGATCTCGAATCCGTTCGAGGTCCTCAATCGTCTTCCGGAACACTTTCTCTCGATACCCTTGATAGGTTTTGGGCTTGATACCCTGCTCATTGTGGTCTACCCGACTGTCGACTGTACCCGCCTAATAGTTGTTCACGTGCTGGAAAACTAGTTGCCAATCTTTTCTAGGGACATACACAGGTGACTGCGGGGGTATACTGCGATACCTAGGACGGACTTCGGACCAACGCTTTGCAGATTATAGCCAGAGGGTGCTTCCGTATTCGAGTTGCACTTGCACCAGTAAGTTGCTCTAGTGTTGGTTGTGGTAATCGTTCTTCCAACTAGTTTAGTGCTTGCTTGATTTATCTTCTAGGGGATTTATTTTAGTGCGTGTTATTGTTTGTTCGTGTAGAATACCTTAGCGTGTCGTGAATATTCTCACACAGTGGAGGATTCAGAGCTTCGCCGGTCACGAAGGTTTCTGGGCCTGCCGCCGGTTATACTGGAGCCACCCCCGCCACCATTGAGGTGGAAGCTAGACCATCAAGGGTCTTTCGAAGAAACTAGGGATTTTGAGCCGGAACAACGCCTCGAGGAATCGACCGCCAATCTTGGATTGGTTGAAACCTAAAACACTGATACTTGGCCAGATATTATTGTGCCAATTCAATTTTACAAAATCCTGTCAGTGCCTAACCCAGTAATGGAACAAATCACTTCCTCTGGGAACTCTTCCATTCCTATCACTGTTACTACCACAGGAGAAGCTTCTCCTAACTTGCCTTTGTCGACGGTCTGGGCCACCACGATCTCGGCCACAACTATGTCGCACAGTGGATCGACCCCGTCTATCGCGGCGGCCACACCTCCTTACACACCTAGTGCGACAGGCGCTCCGTTTTCATACGGTATGCCTAGTTCAGGAACAAGTCCTGCACTCACTTCTTCCATTTCACAGACTTTGGGTCTGGGGGCAGGGAGCTCTAACGCTTCTCTGCAAGGTCAACTTGGGGGCATTCCTGTCCCTTTCAATGCTTTTCCTTACGCTGGAGGTCATATCCCTCCTTCGTCCCCTTCACTTAGTGGATTGCATCAGCAGTCCGCAGGGCAGCCTGCACACACAAGTCCACTTGGAGCCGGGAGTCAAGGAACACCTGCGCAAACTTTGCCGGTAGGTTCGTCACCGTTCGTCTGGAATGGGACGTTTGGTAATAACACTTACGCATCCACTACTTTCCCATTAGGGGGCACACCTATTTTTGGACAGTCTACGCCGGCACAGGGTACTATTCCTATGCTGGGGGCACATATACCAGGACCTTGGAACTCAGCACAAGGATCCGTTCCATCATCTGGAATGTCGTTCTGGGGCAATTCTTTCCATAGCCAATGGAACCCCGGACAGGCCTCTATGCCTATCCCCACAGGACCGGCATGGGGGAATCCTTCCCAAAGTCCCTCACATACGATGAACGCCCAACATCCTATGTCCTTCATGGGGAATCAGCAAATGATGTCTCCTCAAATGAAAAACCCTTACGCTGGTCAAGGCCAAGGTTTCTACCAAAACCTTGGCCAGCAACAAAACTTTTCCTGGCAACTTGGTGCCAGTCAAACACCAGGACCCTTTTATCCTAGCTATCAGTAGCAACCTAAACTACCTTTCTTGGCAACGCTACACTTGCTGGATTTAACATGGTTTTTGAATGATCCTATCTGTCACGATCCGCGTTGGCCTCCTATGCCAACAAAGTTACCTTCGGACATCCCAAATTTCAAAGCCAAGCCTAATGAAGATCCAGGTGATCACGTGACCACTTTCCACTTATGGTGTTCATCTAACTCACTAAAAGATGACTTCGTCCAGTTGTGATTGTTTCAACGCACTCTTATTGGGAGTGTTGCGAAATGGTATGTAGAGCTTGATCGTTCACGATATTCCTTTTTTGGTGAATGGCTATGGATTTCCTTAACCATTTCCAGTTACCTGTGAGATACGACGCCGACACTGAATTTCTAGCCAATTTCGAATAGACGTCAGCGGACCATATCTCGGATAATATTCGAGAGTGGCGACACCGAAAGAGTCTTATCAAGGTACCCGTCCCACCAGCATTCCTGCTTGAGTGGTTCCTTAAGTATTTAGTTCCGCAGTTATCCAAAGACGATACAACTTCAGGGGTCTTCTCTGAGGAAGAAGCCATCATGAGAGCTCAACAGTTTGAGCTTATCTATTCTCAGTCTGGCCTATTGTACACCATCCTGCCAAATTCACCAAGATCAATTCTGGACAAAACCAGACAAAGAGCTGGACCACATGCCGACGGTATAGTTGGTTCAGCACAAACCAAGCCCGCTGAGCAATTGACAAAGCAATTTCAACAGTTATCTATCCAACACTTAGTGGCCAGCCAGACTCCTTCTTTGGCTGCTCCTCCTACTCAAACGTCGGAAGTACACTCTGTACAGATGACTAACCCAAAGGCCAACCAGCAGCCTGAAGGAAAGAAAAAACAATGTAAGAAGAGTAAGGGGGATAAGAAACAAACTGATAATGCTAGCGAGGGCACTACTGAAAAATGAAAGGCAAGGTATCCGTGCAACCTTTGTGTGGAAGACCACCCAACCGATTTATTCCCTCGACTTGTAGAGGCCCAGAAGTTTGTCATGCAGCAACAACAAGTTGTGTTGACTAATCCCTTTCAGCATGGGCATAATTTAACTCAAGCCTCTGCAAGTATGGAAGGGGGCAGCCATGAAAACTGCCCTCCCCCAAACGGTTCATCTTCCACGAACATATATATGATGAAAAGTGATTCTTTCATAGCGACTAGAGCTCACGATTATAGCAAACCAAGGGCCTCTGAGAAGGGCAAAGAAGTTGAGATCTCATCTCTTCCTCTACAGATCGAGAAGACATTGGGTGAAACAATGAATCACATCCCAAAAGGTGCGTTTAAATGAGCTTCTCATAATCCAAACGCAAGGGCCGCCCAGAACTACTCTATGGTGGAAGATTTGTCACAAACCCCTTGTGATATGTCCGCTTTGGAGGTCCTCCAAAGTTTCCCTGCTCAGAGAAAAGCCTTGTTGATTGCTTTGGGATCTACTAAGATTTGTAACCTGGGAACGATCATGTTAGATACGACTGACTTGAAACCTTGTTTTCCTTACCACGTCGCGTTTCATATAGTAGTGGCTCACCCCACGAAAACCTTTACACGAAATATCTTCCGCACAGTGGTAGACGAGGGTGCTTCGACTTGCGTTATGTCATTAGCATGTTGGAAATCCATTGGCCAACCTGAGTTTTCTCCGTAACCTACTCTTCTCACTGCGTTTGATGGTCGTTCTTTCCGACCGCATGGCATCATCCCTTCTTTCCCTGTGCAGTTAGGGGGGAAGACCGTGTGCGTCGAAGTAGAGGTAGTCGATGCCCCCATCGATTACAATCTATTGTTAGGTCGTAGTTGGACTTATGCAATGCAAGCGGTGGTCACTACAGTTTTCCGAGTCTTATTGTTCCCACATGAAGGTCGGATAGCGACTATTGATCAATTGTCCTTATCTCGACCTGACCCAGGCTTGGGGGCATCCACGGCTCCCATGGTAGATAATCCTCAAGCTGGGGTCATCAATGTAGGAGTTGGTTTGTGCCCATCTTTGATGGGTACCTTCGATTACCCACCTCCTCAAGGCGATGTCAAGTTTATATCGACTCACCACAAGGCTGAGATTTTCCATGTTTCGTCGTTCTGCACGACTTACTTCTAGGATCCGTGGATTCTTCCTTCCCCATCAGACACGATGGATGCAATGGGGCATGCGGGCATGTCTACGCCCTTGTCAGCCGCTGAAGTAGCGTACTCTCTGGTTCAACAAACTTTAGCTACTCCTGATCCGATTCCCACACAATAGTTGGATCCGTTACTGGACCCTATCTGGGCTCAGGGTTCTCTTGTAAATACCGATTCGTTAGACTTAGTCTTGCCTTCTGATGAAGCCATAATCAAAGCAATGACTGGTCCAGACAAACCTTGGGAAGATCTTCATCACAGGTCATACTTCCTCCCAGAGCTACACCGAATCGAGGTAGGAGAATTCACTATCACCATGACGAGAGATCAGCCTTGTCCCATTAACCTCTTAGCTACACAGGATATTTATGCTAAGGGAAATATGGTGACTATCGCTGCCACAATAACTATCTATATCTCCCGAACCCTCGACGTCGTGGAGAATGTCTTCGTCGGAGCGGATTGCTCCCCCGAAGAGATTCAGATTTACACGGATCTTTTCAAATATTTTCACGACGTTGTTGTTGGGTCTCACGAAGCGATACCTGACATCGACCCACAAAGTGTCGATCATGGGCTACCTTTTTTGTTCTTAAAGCTAGCTTTGAGACCCAAAAGAAACATCCGACGAGACTGTATTTATGCTTTTCGATCTCGTCCGGATTAACTGAGAAAAGTAACCATTATGGAGTCTTCTTTAAGCCCTTTTCAGACTCCTTAAAGATGAAATGATTGCCGAGTGACCTTGTTTCTTCACACTCGTTAAACTGGTCCAGAAGAACATTCCTTAAACGGGTCTCCTTTTAATCCCTTTTCAGACCCTTTAAACATGAAAAGATTGCCGAGCGATCTTGTGACCCTTCACGCTCGTTAAACTGAAATTTGAAGTCATGTCTGTCCGACGGTAGTTTACCCCTTTTTTGGTCCGGATGGTCAACTGTACAAACAAAGGAATACTCTATTGAATTATGATTCTTTAGAAGAGTATCCTCAGGTATAATTTTATTCCTTTTTCGGGCCTGAGGGACTAAATTTACGAAAAAGAAACCCCCCTCAGAGTCCATAGTTAAGATCTTTTCAGACTCCCTAAAATTGAAAAGATTGTCGAGTGACCTTATTCTTTCACACTCGTTAAACGGTCCAGAAGAACATTCCTGACGAAGTCCATAGTTAAGCTTTTTTCAGACTCCTTAAAATTGAAAAAATAGCCAAGTGATCTTGTCCTTGTCACACTCGTTAAAATGGTTTTGAATTGACGTTTAGTCGGTGCTAGTTTACCCCTTTTTCGAACTGACTAGACTATTGACGAAAAAGGCACCCCAATGGAGTGTCCTTTTATGCTTTTTCAGAATCTATAAACATGAAAAATCACCGAGCTTCCCTTCGCTGGGCTCATTAAACTTACATCGAAGGACGTTACCATTTTGTGTTCTATCAACCACATTTTCATCCTTTACCCATCATCCTAGTAACAATTTTCTTTTGTTTCTTAACACCTTTGGCCACTGGAGGATTTTTTCCCGAGTATCATTTCCTAGAACATCAGTCTTGTCTTTGTGCCTTGAGCTTGTATGTTTGTTGTGCTTGTTCCTCCACTGTAACGTAATATTCCTTTATTCTTTTTTCCAAATCAACAAAAAGAACAAAAAGAATCAAATATACCCCAAAAAGAGGATGGGAAAAGTATTTTCTTTATTGACAGCATTATGAGTCGCCCTTGGATAAAGCACATTTGTTCATTTGATTCATCAGACTTTGGGATTTAGTATGACCTTAGGTAGCCTTGCTCACTATATTGAGTTGTGTCCTCCATTGTTTGGTTACTCTTCCAAACATATGGAGAGTTTGCGTTGCCTCCTGCTTCATAGACTTATGATTAACATATATGATGTCAGAGTCTTATCGCTTGTCATGCTCTTGTCCAAGGGAAGTTTGTTACTTAGCCTGAGTCGGCCACTCTGCAATATGTCTCTTGTCCGCATACTCGGCCATCCTGAATGTCCAATCAAGTCTTTGTTCGAAATCACTGAAGCCTTCAATCTGATCATCAAGATTATCAAGTCCATAACCGACGAGCCGTCAAAGACCTCTGGGAAGTGCAGTCGTGCACTCACATTACACTCTTACCCGAGTTTAGAAGACTTTGAAGTTGTTGCTCGAACTCTGAAGAACAACCATCAGGCCGAATCAACTTCTGAGAGATGGATACTTTCTATGTATATCTTTCTGATTTCGAGATCTAGCTCCGCTGTGTATTGTTCATGACTACTCTTTATAGTTATTTTACATGGATCTACAGTGTTTTTGATTGGTAGCCATGGTTCTAATTTATCCCGAGCATGGGTATGCCCACCTCGGTGAGACATTTGATATTTTTTGCAGATGACACTTCCCGATTCCTGATTCCTGGGCTCACTCATTCAGCATATCAGTACAGATTGGTAAAGAATTGGTAATGTATTTCGGCCATCAAATGCTCTTCTGACCTCACACATTAGGGGGCATCTGTTATAACCCTAAATTGCACTATCCCTACTTACCTGGGCATCAGGCCTACTCATTGCCTTTCCTTACCAAAGCCATGTTGAACAGACTCTTCAAAAACCTCCTAAATCAAGTAACCCGTGCCCTAACCTAGCACTGGGCACGTTGGGACACTGGCAGGCCTTCTGCAGCACACGTGTGAACGCTGGCTGGCCCACTACAGCCCATGTTTACCTAACAAAGCAAAAAATCAGGAAATTTTCCGCCGGGACGAAGAGCTTTTTGTCAGTTAACTGGAACTCCCAGCCATGCATGGCCGAGAGTTCGCCTAAAACCCTAGCTCCTTCTAGCCCATAAAAGGAGAGGTAGGGGTACTATTCAAAGGAGGAAAAATCATAGCAAATAAACTCTGCCAAATTGCCAAGTCCGTTTTGTCCCAATCCTTTATCCTTTCCTCAAGATTTAGGAGAATTCAAGCAAAGCAGTTGGAGGAAAAAAGAAGAGGAGGAGCCCAGGATCAGGATCGAGGAACGATGGTCGGTCTCTATAATCATTGTAAGTTGATTCATATTGAGATTAATGAAAAATATGCTTTTCCCATCCCAAATACATGAGTCTTATCTATGTTATTTGATTTGTGTTTAATCTTTAACCCTCTAGTAGATCAGTAGCATGCATGCATAGTTTTGTCTTGATTGCAGGATCGCTTTGTGGAAGGAGCAGCAACAACAAGGAGATAAAAGCTCAATGGAGGATCTACTTCGACCGTCGATAAAAAGGTTAGTTGATTATTCTCATGTTTTCCTGAGAAAAGGGGTTTTAGATCGAGGTAGAAGGTTAAAAGTTATTTATGAAGGGTCGTGATCTACGTACAAGTTTAAATCCCTAGCTTGTTAGTCTGTAGGGTAGAATAACCCCACAACATAGGGTAGTTCAAGGTATACAAAAACAAATCTCAGCTAGACAGGTTTCAACAATGCAATTTAAGAAATGCATGAGAAAGGGTTGTCAGATTTATGCCATCCAAGTAACAAACCTGTTAGAAAAAAAAAAACCCAGCTTGGAGAATTTTGTCGTCTTGCATGATTTCAAAGATGTGTTTGTTGATGAGATACCTGAATTACCCCCAAGGAGGGAGATAGACTTTTCTATCAACTTACTACCTGGTTCAGCCCCTATATCTAAATAACCCTACTGAATGAGTTTATTGGAATTAAAAGAATTAAAAATTCAATTACAGGAATTATTGGACAAAGAATATATCAGACCAAGTGTCTCACCATGGGGAGCACCAGTCCTCTTTGTGAAAAAGAAACAAGGAAATCTGAGATTATGCATCGATTACAGACAATTAAACAAAATGATTATTAAGAACAAGTACTCCTTACCTAGGATAAATGATATGATCGATCAAGTAGGTGGGGCAAAGATTTTTTCTAAATTGGATTTACGATATGATTATCACCAAGTTAGGATAAAAGATGAGGACATAAGTAAAACAACATTCTGAATGAGATATGGACATTACAAATTAGTTTTTATACCATTTGGGCTCACTAATATGCCACCCACATTCATGTGTTTAATGAACAGTATTTTCAATCAATACTTGGACAAGTTTGTTTTGGTATATATTGAAGATATCCTAGTGTATTCAAAAACATAAGAAGAACACAAAGAGAACCTAAGGATAGTTCTGCAAAATTTGAGAAAACACAAACTGTATGCCAAATTCGATAAATGCGACTTTTATCAAAAGAAAATGCAATACCTAACACATGTAATATCTGAGGAAGGTATTGGAGTCGATCCTCAGAAAATAAGATCCATCATGGAATTTCCAACTCTGAAGGATGTAGCAGATATCCGTTCATTCATGGGAATCACCAGATATTACCACAGATTTATAGACTCATTTTCCAATATTGCATACCCTATCACATCATTACAAAATAAGGTAACGAAGTTTAACTGGTCACAGAAATGTCAGGACAATTTTAATAAGTTAAATAAATTGTTAACAACCGCACCCATTTTAAAGGTAATGGATCCATACAAATACTTCATAGTCTATGTGGATACGAATAAAGAAGGAGTAGGTGGTGTCCTAACTCAAGAAGGGAACATTATTTGTTATGTGTCCCAAAAACTAAAGGAACACAAATGAAACTATGTCACTCGTGACTTAGAGCTGGAAGTTGTAATGCACGCCTTAAAGATGTCGTAAAACTACATAATGGGTAGAAAATTTATGCTATTGATGGATAACAGTGGTGTGAAATTTTTGTTTAGTCAACCATACCTTAATGCAAGGCAAGCAAGATGGTTGGCCTTCTTGAGGGAATTTGACTTTAACGTAAGACATATCAAGGGTAAGGAAAACAAGGTGGTTGATTCCTTAAGAAGAAGAGTTCAGGGGTTGTTTGAAATAAACATTAGCAGGGAAGAAAGAGATCTTGAGAAGAGGATAAAGGTTGTATGGAATAACGATGAAAATTATGCTAGAACAGTGGAAGAATTATGAGATAATGCAGAAAATTCAGACAAAATAGATCTGAGTTTGGACAGAGAAGGTCTACTACGATTCAAAAACAAAATATACATACTAGAGGATTGTAACAACACTAAGGAAATTGTCTTACTGGCCTAATATGAATGAATAAATTTCATAATACTTAGCTAAGTGTCAAGATTGTCAGCAGGTAAAAGCTGAACACTAACATCCAGTCATCCTATTGCAACCCTTACCTGTGCCAAAATGGAAATGGGAGACTATATCACTAGACTTTATTACAGGTTGTCCTAGAACTCAAAAACATAATGATTCAATTATGGTGGTAATCGATAAGCTCAGTAAGTATGCACACTTTATTCCTGTAAAGTCTACTTTTATAGCTATTAACATCATTGAAATATTCATGAAAGAAATTTTTAGACTACATGGTATTCCTAAAATGGTGATTTCGGATAGAGACGTAAAATTTACATCCACTTTTTGCAAAGAATGTTTTGCAGGGTTAAACACTTAATTGAATTTCAACACCAGTTATCATCCACAAACGGATGGGCAGATCGAACGAACAAACCAAATCATAGAAGATATGCTACGCATGTACGTAAGGGAAAAACCAAACAAGTGGAAAGACTACCTACACTTGGTGGAATTTGCGTACAACAATGGTTACCAAACGTCAGCTAAAATGATCCCCTTCGAAGTACTATATGAAAAAAGGTGTATGAATCCAATTAGCTGGGAAATCGTAGTTGACAAACTCATGGTGGGACTAGATATGCTCCAAGAAATGGAGAGTATGGTAAGGAAAGTACATAAAAATTGAAAAGAGGCTCAAGATAGGCAGAAAAGTTATGTGGACCGAAAAATAAGACACCTGGAATTTCAAGTGGGAGACCACGTCTATTTAAAAGTAAAATCCTGAAAGATTTCACTAAATCAAGGGACCTCTGCCAAGTTGGTAGCCATGTTTTGTGGTCCTTTCAAGATCTTAGCTCGAATTGGACCCATAGCATATCAACTTTCACTTCCTACCAATCTTAAACTTCATAATGTATTTCATGTTTCTTTGTTAAAGAATTATGTTCATGACCCTACTCATATGATCGATTAGAACTGGGTGCAGGTGGAACTAGAAGGAGATTTCCAAGCGGAACCTCTGTGCATTCTGGACAAGAGAGAAATAACACTTCAGAACAGAGTCGTCTCTTGGGTAAAACTGAAATGGAAACACTTTAGCCCTGAGGAGGCCACTTGGGAGTTGGAGGGAGATTTGTAGAAATCTCATCCAATCATGTTCCAAGAAAGGGGAGAACACTAAGGACAATGTTTCAATGAAGGGGGAAAGAATGTAACATCCCCCAAAATAAATTATTTTTAAATCTGAAATTGCTTAGGAAATTATTTCCTTTTTTAGTAAATTCGAAATTGGAAAATTATCGCCACTTATGGAAATTCCAAATTTTGAATTTAGTTAATTGTAATTGATGATTATGATTTTTGGGAAGAGATATGATTTGACCCAAATAACTAATTGACTATGAGACTTGTATGAAAAAAAATATTTTATATTTATTGTTGATGGAAAAATGGAACATCCAAGTTAAAATCAGCTGACCATGACTCCATGAGAGGGGAACATGTTGGAACTACCTCAGGGCTAAATGTGACAAGTGGAAAATCAAGAATTTGGCCATTGTAAGCCCCTGAAAATTAGGGATTTGGAAAGATGGGGAAATTCCCAAGGGGAAACGACCTAGGCACAATTGCTTTTGATATATCGCATATGGGAGGAGGTAGGACATTGCCTAGTATGATAAGCGGGAATAATTATCTATTTCTATTATGAACACTTATTTCTGAATGTGAGGCAAGGAGAAGTTACTGAAATTGAAGGACTTTTGTTGAGGAGGAGTTTTGAGTTCGTCCTCATGGATTCATGGTCAGGATAGGGTGTGAACGAGACAAGTAAATTGGTTGTTTTGTTCTAAGGATGGGAGGAACTTGATTGTTCCATTTGTTGTTCAAAATTTTTTAAGATGTGTCTATCTACTCCTTCTCTGTTCAAATGTTATTTGGAATTATTGGCTGATAGGATTGCATATTTTTAAATATGAATGAGGTACTATGTTTTATTAAATTCTGAAGGAATGAAGTGAAATGTAGGATAAACCATTATAGTTTAGCTATAACTATTGAGAAAACCTTTCGAAGTATTTTGGATGGAATGAAATCGAATTATGGAAATGTATTAGGAAATATAGTTGTGTTAAATAGAATATTATTTCATTATACACTGCTAGAAATCACTACCAAATCGATGAACCATATACATTTGGTTATTTCCATTTGGAAATCAACTTTAGACTATGTGAATACTATTCTGAAAGTAAATATGAGATCAAAAACGTCCACAGGGTCATCCCTTAGTTCTAGACGAATTTCCCTACCAATTTAATCATAGTTGGAATTGATTGCATACAATAGGAAGTAACTGTGTGTGTGTGTGTGTGTGTGTGTGTGTGTGTGTGTGTATAAATAACTCTAAAAAACTGCATGATTCATTCTAAATGCCAGTGTATGCATATCCGAAGGTGCTAAAAATACAATGTGTGATGTACCCCAAAATTTACAAAAAAAAAATTAATTAGGATACTTCGAGTTGAACTTTTGTCTTCAAGAATTTTAGACATTCATTATCTATACAATGGGGCAGTCCTATTGCCCCTTTTTACTTTTCCTTCCATATTTATTTAACTTACACTTACCTCTTCTCATCACAGGTTGAGCTATATATGTGAGTATAAGTATATAACTAATTTATTTTGATCTCATCAAAACCTTAAAACTAGCCATCATTTTCATTTTGAGGCTTACATCCCACTCATATGATATGGATGTGTAACCACCTAGAACTACTATCATATTCATATAATAGTCATATCTGTAAGAGCCTTATAACTTCCATTCCTATTTGTACAACCATAGGGCCTACTAGGGAAATGTTAGACATATTTGTATCATTCTAGGCATGTATCGATCACTATTTAGCATAGTTGAATTTAATAATGACACCCATGCGCATAGAGGCTAAAACTCAGAGTGGCTATGATTAACATTTGGAACAACTAAACATTCCTCATCGATTAACAAAATCCATGCTAACTAATTCAAGAAAGGGTTAATTCATCAACAACTAAGTTCAACTTATAACCAGAATAGCAGGCGATGAATTTGCAACCCTAATTATAACGCCAACGTACTTCACCATTAATATGCTAGGAAAACTGCAGAGATCGACACTATATCGACTTAAATATCCTACCTTCGACATTTATGATGTACTGGGGTAAGTTCGTTCAGTTTAGTGCTCGTCTTATGTGCCCATTGTATTTTTTATAGATTACCATATTCACATGGCTCAGGTACGGTTGCCAACCATCACCATTACTCCATTTGAAGGGGGTTCCCAGCATTATCATTTTCATTTCCCTCCTTGGCTCTGCGAAAAAAGTGAAACATTATAGATCATCCTCGTTTGGTATTCATCTCGGTATTGTGGTCATGAATCTGTGGGCTTCTACTTTGTTCTCGGTGGAAGAGTATTTGGAAGGAACTTTGAGACAGACATCCTTATGAGAGGTAAGTTGTCTCTCGGTTGTTCTTTTCATTTGTACCCAATTTGTATGTGTTGTTAAGAAGGATCATGTGTGCTCCAGTCCCTTCGGTTGATTTCTCCGTAGAATTATTGGTTTGTTTCATAGTTTACTATAGTAATATGGTGTCGATGTTACCCTAGCAGCTCTCAGGGTTTCTGCATAGTTTCCCTTTTTCTCTGTACTAGTTTTCTAAACCAAGATATTACATCCTATGGAAAGAACTTGTTACTGTGTCCTTAATAATTATGTCTCTGGGACATATGCTATTTTTAATTGAACTCTCAGAAACCTTGTTACTTGGCCTCATTCATCGTCTAGTCTCCTAGTTGACTATATGTAATAGGGTTTTATATTCGGGATTTTATTTCTCAAGTGAACATCAGGTCTTTCGGCTGTATAGAAGGTTGTTATCTAACGCTGCTCTCCTAGCTTTGAGTTTTGTCCCTTGACTGTAACCAGGTTTTCTTAACTATGAAATGATTAAAGGGGTCTTCAAGCTAACTAAGTTAACAATCATCCTAACTCTAAATCAAATTATTTGTACCTTGCATTGTATACTATGAACAATCGGGTTCATCCTTTTCATGTCCATTCACTTATAGTCTGAGCGTATTACAAAGGTAATACAACTCTGGTGTTTTTGGCATAGTGTTGACCCTATATTTTGTTTTCCTTAACTAAACCAATTCATAGATGGTATTATATAGACTTTAGTGGTGTTGTTGATTTATGGCTTCCAATTTCAAAACTTTTAATTGGAATAAATCTTTCGCCCATTATCGTTACACGACTCACGTTCTTCACTGTAATGGTAATTTGTATATTCTATTCCTGCAATGTCTTTTGATATATCACTTTGGTTCTTATTACTAATGGTGGGACCCTTTTTTTGGGAGGGTACCCATCAGGGAGTCTTGGGATCCTCCTCCCCTTTCGATCTGGAGTGTTACTCATCTCAGCTCAACAGCGAAGGATATTACATCCCTCCATTTAAAGTTAAGTATGACTATGCAATTCCTTTCCTATTATTACTCGTTTTAGTTTATTCACCTTACATATGTTGAATGATTACTGATGGTATTTCTTACAACATGGGAATCAACCTCTACCATCTACTTAAGAAGTAGTCACGTTCCATCATGGGAATCAACCTCTACCATCTACTTAAGAAGTAGTCACGTTCCATCCTGCCTCTTTCAAGAAGGGCCTCGACGACTAATGGTAGAAATATTCGACTAAAGAGTTATCGTTGTGGTAGAGTTTTATTTGTTTTAACATTAGGTTTTACTTTTGTTACATTCCTTCACGACCGAGTAAGAGAGTCGACCTTAAATTGTGTATTTGACCGAATGATTATGTCGAACTATACTATGACATTATTTGAAAAATTAATGGAATATAAACTTCGAATAGATTTCTTGGTATAATGGAATTGTTCTTCAACATTCTGGTATAATTGGTATTGTGAATAATCCATGTTGCTCTTTATTCATGTGGATTTTCTTTCGACCTTTATCTAGGAAAAATAAAAAGTGCAGGAAGTATTAATTCCCATGTTTATTGTTGTAATGTTTTATATTGGACTTGTATTAGTTAGAATGCTCATTTATTTTCATTTTGAACTGTACTAAAAGTTTTCTGAAACTAATAGCCTCACTTCTGAGCATGCGACTGTCTGAAACTATTTGTTTCCCTCCCATAGTCGGTGTTGATGGGATCTGAGCATTAGTTGTTACAACAGGTTTGAGCCTATCAATGTACAAAGATTATAGATACGACTCTGTAATTATATTCAGAACATTTTCTTATTTATATATATATATCTATATATATATGGCCATTCTTTCGATACTCTGATTGTACAGTGGGTTCTATATAACTGTTAGAAAGTTTTCATATTAATTACTTAATATATATATATATATATATATGCGCAGAACTTTATAACTGTACAATTCCCTTTCTATGACACCTACTGTATCGATTTCCGAATGAAAAAATGCATATATATTATTCATAAACGTATTCATATAATTACATAAATATTTCGGGAATCCCTATCATGGTAGAGTTTCGTCCTGATTTGGGGTTTTAGTCTGCACAGGTTGAAAACAAAACTTGAATACTTTATCAATATATGTTCTTATGATAGGTAGAAACCTCCATAATTCATAGTTGTATCTACATGGTTAGTTTATTGCTTTATACAGGATAACTCTGTCCTTTCCACCACTAACACAAAATGTCTTTACAATGCTATTCGTTATTTACATCATATTCCTACAACATCTAAACAAATACACAATCACTTTATTATTTCATTCATTATCATAACATTTATGTTTGTATAATAGATAACATGCTATAGTCTTGTACATATAGTCTTTAGTCAAGAAGACTTATTTCTACAATAAGTAACCTACAACAACTCTGTAATTCCATCTATTGACATATGAAAAATAGGGTGTGCATTTAGAAATAGATGTGTGCATAATCATTTCAAAAGTATAGACATAACAAGAAGAAAATTAGAGGAACATATCTGAATAAATATTGGAACAATAAAGGGAACAACCACGTTCTTCTCAACCTTAGAATAGGGAAGTTAAATCACTTGTCCTATTCACCCCCTATCCTGACCATGAATCCATGAGGGATAACTCGTAACTTCCCCTCAACAAATGCCTTTCATCTTTAACAATGTTCTCCTTGCCTCAAACTCAACAAGTAGTGTTTATAACAACAAGAAATTAGTAGTATTTTTCACCACATACTAGGCAGCATCGTGCCTCCTCACATATGCTATATATCCAAAAATTATTTTTGCCTAGGTATTTTCCCTCCCTTGGGAATTTTCATAGCTTTCCAAATCCATGATTTTCAAGGGCTACCAATGGTGGAATTCCTCATTTTCCACTTGTAACAATCATCCCTAAGGTAGTTCCAACATGTTCCTCACTCATGGAGTCATGGTCAGCTAATTTCAACATGGCTGCTCCATTTGTCTTCCATCAATAATTATAAAATATTTTGTTTCATACAAGTGTCATAGTCAAGAAGTTAGTTGGGTCAAATGAGGTCTCTTCCCAATAGTCATAATCATTAATTACAAGTAATTAAATTCGTAATTGCCAAAAATGGAAAAAAAAATTCCAATTTCGAATTTACCAAAAACAGAATAATTTTCCTAAGAAATCTCAAACTTAAAAATAATTTTTTTGGGGGGGATGTAACATCCTTTCCCCCTTCAATAAAATTTTTTTCTCAGTGTTTGTTCCTTCCTTGGAACAACGTTGGATGATATTTCAACAATTCTCCTTCCAACTCCCAAGTGGCATCCTCAAGGCTAAAGTGCTTCCATTGCACCTTTACCTAAGCGACGACTCTATTCCGAAGTGTTATTTATCTCTGATACAGAATGTGTAGGGTTTCCACCTGTAACTTGCCTTCTGGTTCCACTTGCACCAGGTTCCAATCGATCATATGAGTCGGGTCCCGAACATACTTTTTCAGCAATGAAACATGAAATACATTATGAATTTTTAGATTGGCTGGAAGTGAATGTTGGTATGCTATGGGTCCAATTCGAGCTAGTATCTCTAAGGGCCCACAAAACCTGGCTTCCAGCTTGGCACAGTTTCCTAACTTCAGTGAACCTTTCCGGGCTTTGAATTTTAGGTGAACATGGTCTCCCACTTGAAATTCCAAGTGTCTTCTTTTCTGGTCCACATAACTCTTATGTCTGTCATGTGCCTCTTTTAAGTTTTGTTGTACCTTTCTTACTGTATTCTCCATTTCTTGGAGAATATCTGGTCCAACCATGAGACTGTCAACCAGGTTATCCCAACTAATTGGAGTCATACACTTTCTGTCATATAGTACCTCGAAGCAACTCAATTTAGCTGAAGTTTGGTACCCATTGTTATATGCAAATTCCACCAAGTGTAGGTAGTCTTCCCACTTGCTTGGTTTTGTTCTTACGTACATGTGGAGCATATATAATATGATTTGGTTTGTTCGTTCAGTCTGTCCATCCATTTGTGGATGATAACTCATGCTGAAATTCAAATTAGTATTTAGCCCTGCAAACAATTATTTCCAAAAAGAAAATGTGAATTTTACGTCTCTATTCGAAATCACCATTTTAGGAATACCATGCAGTCTAAAAAGTTATTTCATGAATATTTCAGCTATGTTAATAGCCTTAAAAGTAGACTTTACAGGAACAAAGTGTGCAAACTTACTAAGTTTATCGATTACCACCATAATAAAATCATTTTGTTTCTGAGTTTTAGGCAAACCTGTAATAAAGTCCAACAATATAGTCTCCCATTTCCATTCGAGTAGTGGTAAGGGCTGTAATAGGCCGGCTAGATGTTGTTGTTCAGCTTTTACTTGTTGACAATCTTGACACTTAGCAAAGTATTATGTTGTTTTTCCCTTCATATTAGGCCATTAAAATAATTTTCTAAGTGTTTTTATAGCTTTCTGGTATCCTGGATGACGATAATATGGCTTCTTGTGCACTTCATCCAAAAATGTTAACTTTAACTCTGTCGAATCTGGTATGTATATTATGTTTTTAAAACATATTAGGCCATTTTTATCAATACTCATCTCTGTTTTGTCTGAATCTTTTGTAGTATTTTGTAATTCTTCCATTGTCTCAGTGTAATTTTTGTCATTATTACCTGCATTATTTATCCTCTATTCAAGATCACTTGATTCCCTACTCACATTTATTTCAAATAACCCATGAACTCTTTTGCTTAAAGAATCAACTACTTTGTTTTCCTTACCCTTGATATGTCTTACCTCAAAGTCGAATTTGCTCAAGAAGGATAGCCACCTTTCTTTCCTCGCATTAAAGTCCGGTTGAATAAACCAATATTTCACACCGACATTATCTGTCAATAATAGAAACTTTCTTCCCATTATGTAGTGTCGCCACATTTCTAAGGCGTGTATTACTGCTTCTAGTTCTAAGTCATGAGTGACATAGTTTCCCTCATGTTCTTTTAATTTATGGGACTCATAACAAATAACATGTCCTTCATAAGTTAGGACACCACCTAGTCCTTCTTTACTCACATCAACACATACGATAAAGTCTTTATCTGGGTCTACTACCTTTAAAATGGGTGTAGTTGTTAACAATTCCTTTAACTTATTAAAACTGTCTTGACACTTCTATGACCAGTTAAACTTGGTCCCTTTATTTTGTAATGATGTGATAGGGTAAGCAATTTTGGAAATCCCCTCTATAAATCTGTGATAATATCCAGTGATTCCCATGAATGACCGGATACCTGCTACATCCTTCGGTACTGGCCATTCCATGATGTCTCTTACTTTCTCAGGATCGACTGTAATTCCTTCTGCAGATATTACATGTCCTAGGTACTTTATTTTCTTCTGATAAAAATCTCATTTATCGAATTTAGCATACAGTTGGTGCTTCCTTAAAGTTGGATGAACTATCCTTTAGTGCTCTTCATGTTCTTCTTCTGTTTTAGAATATACCATAATATCGTCAGTAAATACCAGTACGAATTTGTCCAAGTACTGACTAAAAATACTATTCATTAAACACATAAATGTGGTTGGCGTGTTAGTGAGTCCGAAAGGTATAACTACAAATTTGTAATGTCCACATCTTGTTCGAAAAGTTGTTTTTCTTACGTCCTCATCTTTTATCCTAACTTGGTGATAACTAGATTGTAAATACAACTTCAAAAAGATCTTTGCCCCACCTACTTGATCAAACAGGTCATTTATCCTAGGTAAGGGGTAGTTGTTCTTAATAGTCATTTTGTTTAATTGTCTATAATCGATACATAGTCTTAGAGTGTCTTCTTTCTTTTTCACAAAGAGGACTGGTGCTCCACATGGTGAAAGACTCAGTCTGATATATTCTTTTTCCAATAATTCCTGTAGTTGAATTTTTAATTCTGTCAATTCTGACAAACTCATTCAATAAGGTGCTTTAGAGATAGGGGCTGAACCAGGTAGCAAGTCGATAGAAAAGTCTATCTTCCTTCTAGGGGGTAATTCAAGTATTTCATCAACAAACACGTCTCTGAAATCATGTAGGACAACAAAGTATTCCAATTTGGGTTTATCTTCTTTTTCTAACAAGTTTGTTACTTGGATGGCATAAACTTGACAACCCTTTCTCATGCATTTGTTGAATTACATTGCTGAAACTTGTCTAACTGATATTGGGCTTTTTATAGCTTAGACTGTCCTCGTAGTGTCATTTTCTTCTTTATACTTAAGTGTCTTTGCATAACAATCTAGTACTTCTTTATGCTTTTCTAACCAATCCATTCCGATAATTACATCATAGATCCTAGTGGTAGAATGTTCAGATTTGTTCTTATGTTTTGACCACCTAAACTGAACTCATAATCATAAATAAAGTCAACCACTTTCCTTTTAGTTCCTCTTGCTAGTTGTACCATCCATGATTTTGCGTGTATCAATTTCTTGAGTTTATTTGACTCTACTAAACCAGGAGTTATATAACTTAACGTAGCTCTCAGATCAATTAAAAAAAAAATTGAATGTTATTGATTTTACCTTCAATTTCCACCATAGAGGACTGGTGGTCAGCTTCTCGGCTAGCCACGACTGCATTTATTCGATGCAAGCTTCTGCCCACATCACCCACTATTGAGGCTTCCTTATTAACAATAGTTCTGTTTGTTGAATTTAAACATGGGCAGTTCCTCCTTAAATGAGGTTCTCCACATTCCCAGCACTTTAGTGGTTCACGGGGACTGATGCCAAACTTCTTTGTTCCTAGATTTACTAGTTTACCACTGACTTACGTATTTGGATTGTTGGAGCGAAAATATTATGGGAAAGATTTTTCCTGCATTCCGATAAGGAGTTGACTGGTATCCCTTCTTCCACTAGTTCATTATGTCTTGTTTCTTATCCTTCCAAGATTTGGGAAATTATGTCTATTGTTCGTATTGGTCATAACACGTTTGAGCTTTCCTGAATACTTCAATCAAGGAATTGGGGTTATCAAACTCGATTCTATCCTTATAAGACCGTGGTAGACAACTTACGAACCGCTAGATTTTCACTTTATCCTCCCAGATATATGGTACGAACCTTAGTAATTCCAGGAACTTGTTTATTAGATCTTCCATAGCCATTTGACCAAGTCATAACTCATAAAATTATTTCATTTTTCTTTCATAGTAACTTTCAGATAAGTATTGTTTCTTAAAGTATTTCTTAAATTCAGACCATTACATCTATTTCTCCTTTAGACACTTGGCTAATTTCAGGTCTTTCCACCAAATGTTGGCTTTTCCTTTCAGATTATAGATAGCCATTCTAACTATCATATTGCTGGAATAGTTGTATATGTGGAAATACTTCTTGATGTCTAGTAACCATGCTTCAACTTCGTCCCTTGTTCTGGATTCCCCATCAAAGGTAGTTGGTTTGATTTTCTTAAATTCTCCCTTAAGGTGATCTACCTGTTTCCTTTTTCTATCTTTTTTTGTTTTGTCTTCAGCTGAGGGTGTACCCTCAGATGAGCTATCCCCTCTTTCTTCTTTAGGACCAGAATTATTGGAGGTCATTTTACTGACCTCTTCTTCCTAGTTATTGTCCTTTGGGGATTTCTTTGTCACTATACTTCGCAGCAAGACTTCATTTATTTCCCTCTATTCTTGTTGTGCCTTCTTCAGATTCTTATTGTCTACTTTGAAAACTTGTAGTACAACAATGAGATTCCTCATCGTTTCCAGAACTTTAGTAGGTGATATTCCATCACTATTGTATATTGGGTATTTAGGAGGCCTTTGTTTAGGATTCCCATCAAATCTAATTTTTGTGTCATCCTGGGCTGTCGTGATTAACACAAAACAAAAAAGGGTTTTATGTTTGTAACAATAAAGGTTTATTATTTGTACATAAACATAAATATATGCTAAGTAAATAATGTGGACCTATTCAAGGTCCAAGTGTTGTAACCTTTTCTCTGATACCATCTGTGATGTACCCAAAAATTTACAAAAAAAAAATTAATTAGGATACTTCGAGTTGACCTTTTGTCTTCAAGACTTTCAGACTTTCATTAACTATACTATATGGAAATCCTATTTCCCCTTTTTAATTTTCCTGTCATATTTCTTTAACTTACGCTTACCTATTCTCGTCACAGGCTGACTTATATATGTGAGTATAAGTATATAACTAATTTATTTTGATCTCATCAAAAGCTTAAAACTAGCGATCATTTTCATTTTGAAGATTACATCCCACTCATATAATATAGATGTGTAACCACCTATAACTACTATCATATTAATATAATAGTCATATTTGTAAAATCCTTATGACTTCCATTACTATTTGTACAACCATAGGGCCTACTAGGGAAATGTTAAACATAAATTAAATACCCTTAAAACAAGGTATCATTCTAGGCATGTATCAGTCACTATTTCGCATAATCAAATTTAGTATTGACACCCATGAGCGTAGTGGCTAAAACTCAAAGTGGATATGATTAGCGCTTGGCGAAAATAAACGTTCATAGTCGATTAATGAAATTCTTGCTAACTAATTTTGGCAAGGGTTAATGCATCAACAACTAAGTTCAACATATAACCAGAATAGCAAGGGGCAAAGTTGTAACCCTAATTAGACTACCAACATACTTCGCCATTAATATTCTAGGAAAACTATAGAGATCAATGCTATCTTGACTTAAATAGCCTACCTGTGACATTTATAATGTCATGGGGTAAGCTTGTTCGGTTCAGTGCTTGGCTTATGTGCCCATTGTATTTTTGACAGCTTACCATATTGACATGGCTTAGGTATGATTGCCAACCATCATCATTACTCCATTTGAAGAAGGTACCTAGCATTATCATTTTCATTTCCCTCCTTGGCTCTGAGAAAAAAGAGAAATGTTACAGACCATCCTATTTTGGTATTCATCTCGGTATCATGGTCATGAATTCGTGGGCCTCAACTTTGTTCTAGGTGGAAGAGTATTTGGAAGGAACTTCCAGACGAACATCCTTATGCAAGGTAAGTCATCTCTCGATTGTTATTTTCATTTGTACCCGAGTTTTTTGTGTCGTTAAGAAGGATCCTATGTGCTCCAATCCCTTCATCCAATTTCTCAATAGGATTATTGGTTTGTTTCATGGTTTACTATAGTAATATGGTGTCAGCGTTACCCTAGCATCACTTAGGGTTTTCACATATTTTCCCTTTTTCTCTATACTAGTTTTCTAAACCAAGCTATTACATCCTGTGGAAAGAACTTGTTACTGTGTCTTTAATAATTATGTCTCCCCGACATATGTTATTTTTAATTGAACTCTCAGAGACCTTGTTACTTGGCCTCATTCATCATCTAGTCTCCTAGTTGACTGTATGTAACGGGGTTTTATATCTGGGCTTTTCTTTCTCAAGTTAATATCAAGCCTTTCGGCCATATAGAAGGATGTTATGTCACGCTGCTCTCCCAGCTTCGAGTTTCCTCCCTTGAATTTAACTAGTTTTTCTTAACTCTGAAATGATTAAAGGGGTCTTTGAGATAACTAAGTTAACAGTCAGCCTAACCCTAAATCAAATGATTTGTAGCATGCGTTGTATACTACAAAAAATCAGGTTCATCATTTTCATGTCCAATTACTTATAGTATAAGTGTATTACAAAGGTCATACGAGTCTGGTGCTTTCGGCACAGTGTTGACCCTGTATTTTCTTTTCCTTAACTAAACCAATTCACAGATGGTATTAGATATATTTTAGTGGTGTTATTGATCTATGGAATCCAATTTCAAAACTTGTAATTAGAATAAATATTTGGCCCACTCTCGTTACACAACTCACGTTCTTCATTGTAATGGTAATTTGTATATTCTATTCCTGCAATGTCTTTTGATATATCGCTTTGATTCTTATCACTAATGGTGGGACCCTGTTCTTGCGAGGGTACCCATAAGGGAGTGTTGGGTGCCTCCTCCCCTTTCAGTATGGAGTGTTACTCAGATCGACGCAACAGTGAAGGATATCAAATCCCTCCATTTAAAGTTAAGTATGACTCCGCAATTCCTTTCGTATTATTACTCGTTTTAGTTTATTCGCCTTATCTATGTTGAATGATTATTGATGGTATTTCTTACAACTTTGTGCTGGGGTTTCAACCATGTAACAATCATGGGAATCAACCTCTTCCATATACTTAAGAGGTTTTCAGGTTCCATCCTACTTTTTTCAAGAAGGGCCTCAGCGACTGATGGTAGAAATATTCGACTAAAGAGTTATCATTGTGGTAGAGTTTTATTTGTTTTAACATTAGGTTTTACTTTTGTTACTTGCCTTCATGGCCGATTAAGAGAGTCAAACTTAAATTATGTATTTGATTGAATGATTATGTCGAACTATACTATGACATTATTCGAAACATTAATGGAATAGAAACTTTGAATAGATTTGTTGCTATAATGGAACTGTTCTTCAACATTCTGGTATAATTGGTATTTTGAATAATACATGTTGATCTATATTTCTATGGCTTTGCTTTTGACCTTTATCTAGGCAAAATAAAAAGTGCAAGAAGTATTAATTCTCGTGTTTACTGTTGTAATGTTTTATCTTGGACTTGTATTAGTTAGAATGGTCGTTTAGTTTCATTCTGAACTATACTCAAAGTTTTTTGGACCTAATAGCCTCGCTTCCGAGCATCTGAATGTATGAAACTCTTTGTTTCCCTTCCATAGTCGGTGTTGATGGGATCTGAGAATTAGTTGTTACAATAGGTCTGAGTCTGTCAATGTACATAGATTAAAGATACGACTTTGTAATTATATTTAGAACATTTTCTTATATATATATAGCCATTCTTTTGATACTCTGATTATACAGTGGGTTTTATATAACTATTAGAAAGTTTTCATATTAATTACTTAATATACATATGTGTGTGTGTGTGTGTGTGTGTGTGTGTGTGTGTGCATATCTTTATAACTGTACAATGCCCTTTCTATGCCATCTATTGTATATATTGCCAAATGAAAAAATGCATATATATTATTCATAATTGTATTCATATAGTTACATAAATATTTCATGAATCCCTATCATGGTAGAGTTTCGGCCCAATTTGGGGTTTTAGTCTGCACAGGTTGAAAAAAAAACTTGAATACTTTATCAGTATATGATATTATGACAGGTAGAAACCTCTAGAATTCGTAGTTGTATCTAGATGGTTAATTTATTACCTTACACAATATATCTCTTTCCTTGCCATGACTAACAAACAGTGGATTTACAACGCTATTCACTATTTACATCCTATTCCTACCACAACTAAAAAAATACTCAATCACTTTATCAATTCATTCATTATCATAACATCTATGTTCCTATAATAGATAACATGCTTTATTCAAGCATAATTATTTCTACAACAAGTAACCTACAACAACTCTGTAATTCCATCTATTCACATATGAAAAATAGGGTGTGCATTTAGAAATATAGGCGTGTATAATCATTTCAATAGTACAGACATAACAAGAAGAAAAGTAGAGGAACATATCTAAATAAATACTGGAACAACCATGTTCCTCCCAACCTTAGAATAGGGTAGTCAAATCACTTGTCTTGTTTACCCCCAAGCCTGACCATGAATCCATGAGGGATAACTCAGAACTCCTCCTCAGAAAATGCCTTTCATCTTCAACAATATTTTCCTTGCCTCACACTCAGTAGGTGGTGTTCATCATATCAAGCAATCAATAGTATTTTTCCCCACATATAGGAAGCATCCTGCCTCCTCACAATGCTATATATCCAAAAATTATTTTTTCCTAAGTCTTTTCCCTCCCTTGGGAATTTTTGCATCTTTCCAAATCCTTGATTTTCAGGGGCTTCCAATGGCCAAATTCCTCATTTTCCACTTGTAACAATCAACCATGAGTTAGTTCCAACATGTTCCCCACTCATGGAGTCATGGTCAGCTGACTTCAACATGGTTGTTCCATTTTTTCTTCCAACAATAATTATAAAATATTATGTTTCATACAAGTGTAATAGTCAAGAATTTAGTTGGTTCAAATTAGGTCTCTTCCCAACTTTCATAATCATTAATTACAATTAATTAAATTCAGAATTCAGAATTGCCAAAAATGGCAAAAAATTTCCAATTTCGAATTTACCAAAAATGAAATAATTTTCCTAAGAAATATCAAACTTAAAAATAAATTATTTTTTGTGGATGTCACATAATGGAATACAAATAGTATAACTAATCATAAATACATTTATGGAAATGAAGGATAGAAATAAAATAGTCTAACCAGTCATAAACACATTTCTGGAAAATGAAATAATGAGAAGCAAACAACCTAATTATTCATAGATGATTTTTTGGAAATGAAATGATGGAAAGAAAATAGTCTGTCTATTCACAAATGAAGACCTGGAAAGGAAAATAGTATAAGGGAAAACAAATAGGATAGCAGATTGCATACAAAATTCTCGGATAAAGCGATACAGTAGTAAATTAATTGAATTGAACAGGATACACCCTTGAACCATATATTTTCGATATGCATAGACCTACTCCAGTAATAATTGAAAAAGGAAAAGCTACAGGATTAAACGAGAAATTGTTTGAATTTTCTTTATAGGATCCAAAGTAAAACCGGAAAGATTCAAGACAGAATTATTGTTCACAGATATGTGTTGCTATTCATTCCAAAAATATTTATATAATAGATCTATTATTCTGAAGGAAGGGACTGTTCCTATTTCCATCTAAAAACCGACTATACAACTTGAATAATGATGAAACCATGTTCAATATATACCATTCATTTATTTTACATAGTAATAAGGTTTTAATCCTTATGCCATTCCGTTAAAATTGAAGATACAAAGTTAAAGAATTGGCTATCATTATGGATGAGAATTTTCACCCATGATGATATCATTCTAGTTTAGAATCGTATCAATCCATAGAAACCTAGGGAACACCTTTAAAAGGGGAGAAATGAAACCCAAATACCTTTTGTGCATATGGCAGGTGCCTGCATCCATAACTTTGCATGGTCGAAGTCCCTGCAAGGAAACACAAATCAATATTAGTATTATTCAACAGAAGTAAGACGAGTGTAACTTTCAATAGAATGATTAATGAAATGAAAGGTTTATACAAAGTTGCACATAACTTATGACTTGGAGACCTAGTGTCTTTTCCCTGAAACGCTTTGGTTGAGCAGACGTTCCAAGACAAAGGGGAGGGTAGTCCAAGAACTTCCTGATGGATACCCTCACAGCAACATGGTCCCATCATTAGAATTGGTTACCAAATAATATAAATCAAACTCTTCAGGAAAAGAAATAAATAAACAACATTAACATTGAAAATCTAAACTACAGGGGTTCGCAGAATTCAAGTAGGCCAATTAAATGCTATATGCCAACAACATTGTTAATGTTTATGCCATTATTATAGTTCTTTTCATTTGATAAGATAAGAGCATAATAAGAACAAGATCACTGAGAAATACACATCCACAAGAGACACAACATTTATCCTGGGAAACCCTCTAGGGGAAGAAAACCCAACAAAAACTTCTTTATCATAAATAGCTTATACAATGTTCAAGAGATAACTCAACCAATACAGAAAATCCTCCTCCAAGAGATGTGCCACCCTTGTTCTCCTCTCGCCAACTTGAAAATGCAACTTGCCTCGTAAGAGAATGAGCAAGTGAAGTGTATGTTAGAAGTGAGGCGTTGGCCTCTTATTTATATCAATCTGGCATGTGTGAAGAGTCACCATATGGCAGGGCCGACCTCTCACACTGGGTGGGTAAACCCACCTTTAATTAATTCTGGCCCTTTCATTATAACTATTGGGGCTGACTTCTTATTTTGCACATTGTAATTGTCCGATGACCAATCCACAAAAGGGGATTTGGTCCTTATACAATTACCGACATGATTAATCGTCAATGGGGATTAATCCAATAACAATAATAATAATAATAACATGATTAATCGACAATGGGGATTTAATCCAATAACAAAATAATAAGAATGCTCTTCGCAGTTACATTATTTCAACACTCCCCCTTAACAAGAAGGGTATTCTTCATCAGTCTTCATCAGCATCAGGCGAGAGAGGTATGCATCATCGGTGGAATATCGAGGAGAGTATCATCAATATCATCTTGAACAATTGTCTAGCACATTTACGACTCATCGGAAGTTTTCTTTATCAGCAGCATCATCATTCTCAGAAGAATGCTATCATCATCTGCATCAAACATGTATCAGTAAAAATGATACCTCATTACAACACTAGGTTGTCACATCACAGTACTACACTAGCTTGACATCACAGCTTAGTGTCAGCCACATCTTTCTTTACGTCTAACAACTAGGTTAGAATCAAGTAATATCATCATCTCGCTTTACGTCTAACAACTAGGTCAGAAGCGAGGAATCACAACGTCATGCTTTACGTCTAACAACTAGGTCAGAAGCATGACTCATCTTGCTTTATGTCTAACAACGAGGTCAGAAGCAAGGAACATCAAAATCTCGCTTTACGTCTAACAACGAGGTCAGAAGTGAGGAATCATCAACGTTATGCTTTACGTCTAACAACTAGGTCAGAAGCATAACTCATCTTGCTTTACGTCTAGCAACAAGGTCATAAGCAAGGAACACACGACATCATGCTTTATGTCTAACAACGAGGTTAGAAGCATGACTCATCTTGCTTTACGTCTAACAACTAGGTCAGAAGCAAGGAACCGGTGGTGTTATGCTTTACGTCTAACAACTAGGTCAGAAGCATAACGCATCTTGATTTACGTCTAATAGTGAGGTCATAAGCAAGGATCACACAGCGTCATGCTCTACGTCTAACAACGAGGTCAGAAGCATGACTCATCTTGATTTACATCTAACAGTGAGGTCAGAAGCAAGGATCACACAACGTCATGCTTTACGTCTAATAGCGAGGTCAGAAGCATGAATCATCTTTCTTTATGTCTAACAGCGAGGTAAGAAGCAAGGAATACATATACTCCCCCTTTCAGGGAAGGTCCTTTCAGACAATACCAATATTATCTCGAAAGTGTTTCAAACTTTACACGAGATAGAGGCTTAGTCATCACATCAGCAACCTGTTCATCCGTGCTAATGTACTGGAGCTTCAAGGCTCCTCTGTATACCATGTCGCGGATGAAATGATAGTGGATATCTATGTGCCTCGACCTGTCGTGGAACACAGGATTCTCTATGATTTTAATACAACTTTGATTGTCACATAGAATCACAGTTGCTCTCATCTCCAAATCAAATAGGCCTGTCATCAACTTTTGAAGCCATATAGCTTCGCAGCTAGTAGAACATGCAGCGATGTACTCTGCTTACGCTGTGCTGAGAGCAATATTGGATTGCTTCCTACTCTGCCACGAGATCATAGCTCATCCCAAACTGAAACAGCATCCGGAAGTGTTTTTTCTGTCAGCAACGCTTCTTGCCCAATCTGCATCAGTATATCCAATCAGAGTGAAGTCATGATCTCCATCATAGCTGAGACCATAATCCATTGTACCCTTAAGGTACCTCATCACATGTTTTGCAGCTACTAAATGAACATGTCTGGGCTCCACCAGAAACTGACTCAAGGTGTTCACTGCAAAACAGATGTCTGGTCTGGTGTTCGTTAGGTACATCAATGATCCAATGATCTGTCTATACAGAGTGGCATCTATCAAGTCTGACGAAGTATCGACCAACAGCTTCAGCTTTGCTTCCATGGGTGTATTCATGGACTTTCATTCGAGCATGTCAAATCTCTTCAAGATTTCAACCGTGTACTTCCCTTGGTTAGGAAAGATTCTTTCTGGACTCTGCCATACCTCAAGACCTCAGAAGTATTGCATTAGGCCAATGTATTTCATTTCAAATTAAGTGGCAAGTCTCTGTTTACATTCAGCGATGAGATTTTCTTCTCCAGTTAAGAATAAGTAATCCACATACAGTAATAGTATTACTGGTTCATTATCCATGACCTTGAAGTAGAGATTTGAATCTTCTTTCCTCTTGGTAAAGCCCAAGCTTGCCAAGAAACTGTCTATACGGCCATACCAAGCTCTGGGAGCTTTATTCAATCCGTATAAGGCTTTCTTCAATCGACAGACATGAGATCTCCTGTCTTCAACCTCAAATCCTTGGGGTTGCTCTATATACACTTCCTCTTCAATGACACCATTCAGAAAATCTATCTTCATATCCATCTGGTGTAACTTCCATTTCATCTTGGCAGCAAGAGCTATAATGGTTCTGATTGAAGTGTATCTGGCCAAAGGAGCGAATGTCTCTTCATAGTTGATTCCTTCCTTCTGGGAAAATCCACGAGCGATAAATCTTTCTTTATATTTCTCAATACTTCCATCAGCAGCATGTTTTATCTTGAAGAGCCATCTGTAGGATACCCCATCTTTATTCTTCGATCTGGGACCTATTTCCCATACTCCGTTCTTCATTATGGATTGGTATTCCTCTATCATGGCATCTGCCCATTCCTTCTTATGGATGGCCTCTTCAAAACATGTAGGTTCTTCATCAAGTAGATTACACATCAAAGCCATGTAACTGGAGAATGGCTTTGGTTTCTTTACCTGTCTCGTGGTTCCTTATGGAACACCATACTTCTCTCCATCTTGAATAATCTCTCTTGCCCAAGCAGGCTTTATTTTATGGGAGAAGGTCATCTGAGGAGGTTCTTGAATTTCTGTTATATCATGGTATTCAAGAGTCTCCCCATCAGGGGAAGCTATGACTTCCCTTACCGGTTTTGCAGCTCTAGGAACTTCTCTAACAGATTCTGTAATCCTGGGATTTATAGGTTCCTCTTCACATACCTCTTCAAGCTGGCATCTTCTCGATTTCTTAAGTGCAGCTTCTTCATCAAAGGTCATGTCTCTTCTGATCTCAATGTGGTGATGACCAGGTATGTAGGTTTTGAAGGCCTTGGATACCTCACAGTATCCCACAAATATTCCCTTCTTTCCGGAGGGCATTTCTTCCGGGGTCTAGAACCCAAGTGCACTATGGGATAATTGGTTCCGCACATAAGCAACTTCTATCACTGCTTCTGCCCATAAGCACATAGGAAGATCTTGATCTTCACAACTTTCAACATGGTTCTGTTCTTCTGTTCAGCTACCCCGTTTTGTTGAGGATATTGATCCCAACATCTTTGCAGAAGTTCACAAGTTCTTCTGAGGTATATTCTCCTCCATTATCTAACCCGAGTATCTTAATATTCCTTACAGAAGGGTTCTCTTATCAAGGCTTTCAATTCCTTGATCTTGATGAACACTTCAAATATATCCAGGTCTTTTACGAGAATCGTCATTAATGAATGATACATAGTATACATACCCATTAATGGAGGATGATGGCATTGGGCCACATGCATCAGAATGAATGAGTTCTAGGACTCCTTCTGCCTTGTTGTCCCTCTTTGGAAATGGGTTCTTGAAATTCTTCCCTTGTGCACATCCATCGCATATGCCTTCATGGTCACCTTTGAGTTCTGGTAAACCTGTGATAGCTTTGCATATGTATGGTAGTGCCTTCTAGAGTTCACATGGATTCTTCAATAGTGTGGGTCATGGAAACTTCTGAGTGACCCACCTTCTTCTTTTCCACTGATGACTGCTTCATTTATTATCTCTCCTTTAGCATGCTGCCTTCTTCAACCTTCGCTATAGATTCCTCATGTGACCTGGAGCAAGGTCAACAAAACAACAAGCAAGAATAATATCCTTCTTGACAATATAAAGCAATAGCATGAACAATCATCATAGTAGCTCCTTTAGATATTATTACTTATAATTTAGAAAAGATTAAAGGTAAGGAATACGATATCAAATGAGGTCGACACTCTCATAGTTTTGTGACCAAGCATTCTTTAATGGAAATCTGAAACTAACACATGAGGTTTCTCCTAGAGGAGGTGTTAGTCATATCAAACAAAGTATTCTCACATGTTGTCAAGTATAATACTTTACGACGATTGCTATCTCAACTAAATTCATTAGATTGTTATGTGTACCTTTGAATCTTGATTAATCAAAACTGGAGCCTTGTCCTCAAGAATGAGTGCTTGCTTTTCTTCCAGGTCTCCTTCACTCAAGTAATGAGTGCTTTATTCAACCTATCTTCTGTACTAAGACAATACACTAACTTGACAAAAGGTTAGGTTAGAGGATAATCTTTATGATCAACTTTCAATCCTTCTAATGATTTGATCATAGATTCAACATGCAACACTAATCAAGATAATTTCATAACAAATAGATGCATATTAGAATAATCACACCTGATTTGCATCATTCCTCTGAATGTATTGGATCTTGAGATCCTTCTGGATCTATGGAAAAAGATCCCTTCTCCTGCAAATAATATTTAGGGTTTAACCATTAACCATATGTGAGTACATACCTCAGATAGCATTTGCAGGTAGTGGCTCCATCTGGTAGCAGCGATAATCATTACCAAAAACTTCAAGAGTGATTGCAACTAGTTCTACGGCTGCAACTGCAACTGCAACTTAGGGTTTTATGAGGAAACCCTAATTTTTCAAACTTCAAATTTTGAATTTCTGATCGAGGGGATAGGTGTGCTTGGCTGAGGCAAGTAGCCCGGTGTCCTCAGATTTGATAAATTCCAAATTTTACCCCTTCAAATCTGCTCTGCAGATTTCTGGACTGGTGCTTCTGGTTTTTTGGTACTTCTGGTACTTTGTTACTTCTGGTACTTCTGGTACTCTGGTTTTCTGGTTTTCTGGTACTTTGTGAAACTAGGGTTTCACTTTTCGGGAGATCTAGCCACTGAAAATGTGCACTCTAAGTGCCAAAATGATCCTTGGGGGAGGGCGCAACTTTCTAGGGTGATAGATATCTCAAAACACTTGCTTTTTCAAAACCCTAATTTCGGGGTCCGGTAACAGTGACGTTTTTCCTCTTGCAGATCGTGCTTTCTTCAGGTTGGCTCTGAAACCATGTTAATGTTTATGCCATTATTATAGTTCTTTTCATTTCATAAGATAAGATCATAATAATAACAAGATCACTGAGAAATACACATCCACAAGAGACACAACATTTATCCTGGGAAACCCTCTAGGGGAAGAAAACCCAGCAAAACTTCCTTATCATAAATATCTTATACAATGTTCAAGAGATAACTCAACCAATACAGAAAATCCTCCTCCAAGAGATGTGCCACCCTTCTTCTCCTCTCTCCAACTTGAAAATGCAACTTGCCTCATAAGAGAATGAGCAAGTGAAGTGTGTGTTAGAAGTGAGGCGCTAGCCTCTTATTTATATCAATATGGCATGTGTGAAGAGTCACCATCTAGCAGGGCCGACCTCTCACACTGGGTGGGTAAACCCACCTTTAATTGATTCTGGCCCTTTCATTATAACTGTTGGGGCCGACTTCTTATTCTGCAGATTGTAATTGTCCGATGACCAATCCGCAAAAGGGGATTTGGTCCTTATACAATTACCGACATGATTAATCATCAATGGGGATTAATCCAATAACAATAATAATAATAATAATAACATGATTAATCCACAATGGGGATTTAATCCAATAACAAAATAATAAGAATGCTCTTCGCAGTTACATTATTTCAACAAACGTTACCAAAATATAACATGGATTGACTATCTGTGCTGGAGAGGATTCTTTTACTCGAAGTTTACATATAGATTTAACAAGTCGTGCTAAATTTATCAGGTTTTGAATGGTGTTTATCACCCATAAACAATGATAATAATAGAAGGAATTACCTTAACCCAAGAATTTGTTATAGACTCAAATATATATATATGTGTGTGTCTTTGTGTGTGTGTGTGTGTGTGTTATAGGGTATTACTTAACAAATTATTTGATGCATAGAATCCCCAAATTATATTATATACTAAATGGGAATATAGGAAATACTTTAAAAGACATTAAAATCATAAGAGTCAATTAGTGGCCTATTAGAATCTATTGAATGGTGGACTCCCAAACAAAACACTATATAACATCCAATACATAGTGTGGGTTCTACCCTATCAAATTAACTTCTGGACTAGAACTTCTGCTTGGTCTCACAGAGGCTCAACAATGGGTGACAATACATAAAGGTAAGGTTAACCCATAAAAGAGAATAGAGGGACAACAGAAAAACCCCATAAGTAACCCCTGCTAAAATGTGTGTGCGATATTGTGGAAGCTGAAAACAAAAAGGATGAGTACCGAGAAGGTTCCAAAAGTATTTGTAACACAACAGTGAAATCTACTTATCCAGGAGCAAAAATAGTCTAGGGAGTTACAAGGAGAATAACAATAATGGGGAAAATTTTCACTAAGAGTAATTATAATAATTATAGTACAGAGGGTTTCTTCGATTGTAACGAAACCCCGATGGTTCCATCCAACTATTAGAATACAGGAGCATTGTGAACTTACCAGGGAGGTCGAGTAGAGATTCCTGCATCCACTGCGTAAAATCCTCCAAGTCACCGATCTCCCTCGCTGAGAAAAATTGCAAAGCTAATTCAAAAAACTTCACAAATGACAAGAAGAAACTCATATATCCCTAAAAAAACCTTACTACACAGAGTAAATGATGATGGTATGAATGTTGGCTCTGGCCATGTGATGGGGTAGATATGGCACAATCATATTGGATGAGGGGACAAGTGATAACCATCGAGTTTCACACTCATAGGGTCTCCATTAATGGCCAGTTAAGAGGTTTAATCCACATCTGACAAGAAACCTTCCTTTCATATTAAGAGGTGCGAAGTTAAGTACAGTCCCTTCATGATATGACAAATTGGACCATCAAACTCTAATTGCTATCGTTTTGTTAATACATTGTTCAATTAATACATCATTAAGTTAAGGCATGATTAAATGATTTGTTAGGGTTACACTTGTATCAAACCTTCATGTTAATACTAACTGGAAGATCAATACACAACCAATAATCATAGGTGAATCGTTCAATCTATTTGGCAATGTGAAGAAATGTCGAATACCTTATGTTAAGATGAAACATTTTTCACTAAGGGTGTACAATCATGACCCCTTTGTAAAGTGAATATAATATATGGTATATGATTCATATTTCAAAAATTTAAGTGAGGTCGCCCTTGCGTGAAAGCATGGAAACCTTAGGTAAGAGTATAGAATTTGTGTTTTTTTTTCCTAAATCTAATACAACATAGATATATAAGTATTATAATAATAGTAGGAGTGAACGGTTAAAAGGGATAGAGGTTAAAATGTAGAGATTATTCGTATAGGATTTATGTGCAGTAAGAGTTAAGTTGGAGAAGAAATGTGCATGATGTGATTGTTCATCGTTTGCTAGCCAGAACATAAGAATCTCGTAGAAATTAACAATTAAAAATGATGATAAATACCTACTTCTTTTAACTACAAGTCTCCTAGAATAAATTGAAGATTAATGTTCCTCGGAATAATTTTTATTTTTTTTTATTTTGGAAAACTTGGGGTACATTACAGTGGACTACTAAGATTAAAAACCAGGTTGTACATACCATATTTTTTTGATTTGAAGCTATAACTTTGGATGAAGTGCACAAGAAACCATATTCTGGTGATCTAGGATACCAGAAAATGGATTATCCGGCAATTAATCTCGAAACTACTCACCACAGAAATCTAAAAACAACAAATGGTAGAAGTTGTTTTATGGGCCTAACATGAAAGGTGATACAACCAAATACTTATCTAAATTCCTATATTGTCAACATGTGAAGGTTGAACATCAACATCCAGCCATGTGTAACACACCCACTACGAAAGGCTAAAAAATTTTGGCTTTTCCTTCTCTTCTCTGAGGAACAGAATCCCGAATTCTTGTGGGGCTTGTTGAAGACCCTACCATCCCTTATCCGTACCTATATGATCACTGACGATGACCACAGGCCTTATCAGAGAGGTGTCGAAGCCCGAAGGGAACCAACAGTTCGTCACAATTAATAATGCCCCATATTGCATCCTGGCACTCCACCTTTCGGAGTTTTGCATACCAGGTTTTCGCAGTATAAGAGGGTGAGGGTCTCCTACCCTTTAGTTTTCTGGGTGTAGAAACACCAAAGACCCTATATCCACCAAACTTCTTTTGGGGTTTCATCCATCAGAATTTCGTGTCTAGCGAACATGAGGAAAACTGACTTTTGGAGATCTCGGGTACCGAAACGTCGAAACGCCAAAACCATGTATGCTAATCCATTTCAGGATTTTGCCTATCGTGATTTTGTGAAATGAGATGACAGGAGGGTTTCACACCTAGGTTTCCTGGGAGCCGAAACTCTGAAACATCATAACCTGGCCACACTCTATCATTCCAGGATTTCATAAGTCGGGATTTCGGGCTATGCGAAGACATGAGGTCTCGCATCTGGGTTTCCCGGGTGTCGAAACTTTGAGACATCCAAACTCTAGACACACTAGGCCATTTCGGGGTTTCGCAAGTTAGGATTTCAGGAATGGTGAGTACAAGAGACTTGCCTCTAGTTATCCCAGGTGCCAAAAAACCAAAAAAATAAATTCTAGTCACGCTATACCTTTTCGGGGTTTCATACTTCGGGGTTTCGTGATTGACGAGTACAAGGGATGTTACCCTTAGGAATCCTGTGTGCCGAAACACCGAAACACCATAACTCATCTGCGCTATTGTCATTTCGGGGTCTCATCCATCGGAATTTCACGATATGCAATAACAAGAGGTCTCGCACCTGGGTTTTTTGGGAGCCAAAACTACGAAGCCAACATATGTATATTTATATATATATCGCTCAGCCTATTTCAGGGTTTCCTCCATCCATATTTTGTGGGTCGAGATTTCATGAGTTGGTTTTTCAAGACGAGCGAGTACATGGGGCCCGCACTTAGGTACCCCGGGTGATGAAATACCGAAATATAATAACTTCTCCACACTTATCTTTTTAGGATTTCGCAAGTTAGGATTTCGAGACTTGTGAGTACAAAGGAACTCACCCTTGGATATTTTGGATGTCGAAACACCAAAATGTCGAAGTCTAAAAGGACCATTCTCTCTTGTGCAGGGTATAAGACTTACGCCATAAAATACTCTAGCAGATCCTTGGATAAACTTTCAAAAAGGGTGTCCCTGTGAGGAGATCTATCCAGGGCAGTACTTGAGACAATTAAGGGAATAAATTTCCCAAGAACATACGTGAAAACTGAATCCGTTCAATATATATGTGTGTGTGTGTGTGTGTGTGTGTGTGTGTGTGTGTATGTATGTATTTACATAGGCCATAGGTGGTCTTTCCAATATAATTATGCAGCCAAAATATATAAATATATATATATATATATATAGATATATATAGATATAGATATAGATAGATAGATAGATAGATAGATAGGAGCCATAGGTGGTCTTTCCAATATAAGCATACCGCCACCATTTCTGATCAAAACACCATACATAAAGTCTTATACTGAAACCATTCATAATTGCACACAAACCATGAGCATACATGTCAAAATATTAATTCCAAGATACAAGATATAACACTTATCAGAAAAACACCAGGTTTGAGGCAACTGCTGAGAGGGGTGCTCGTTTCCTCCCAACGGTAGGCTCAACGATTCTGAATGGATTTACCACTAGCCACCCCCGAGCTTAGACCACAATGCTATGAGACTGAGTCTCTATTTGTTAGAAATCGAGAACGAAGGTTACTCTCCTCCTTCTCTGCTTATCAATCACTCTGTATATTTTTCCAAAGTCCTTTTGATTTCTACCCTCTTAACATCTCTGTCACGAATTCCCCCTTCCACACCTCTTTCTTGCCTTTCCTTTTCCAACAAGGTTTCGTGTGGTACGAACTTCTCCGCAGTGGTCAGGTCTAAGGCTCTCACAGGTGGGTGGTTCACCCCAATCCCTCATTAACTCATGAGGAACCTCTTCACCTACCAACCTGGCGAGTAATTCATTTCGGGGCCAGCGAAGTGCTCTTGATCTTTGGGCCAGTGAAGACAAAATACGGTATTTGTTTTAGTGGAAGTTAACACCACCATTCTAGGTGCCTTCCACCACCTTTCATCATCCATCATGGTCTCTTTTTAGCACATTCCCCTCCCAGCAGTCCTGCAACATATATTCATAACATTATTTACATTTGTCGACCTTTTATACTAAGGTCCATTCAAAATCACACATTCACATCTTTGAGTCTACCATAGTTCATGGCTAGTATAGTTATTTTACCGACTGGGGGAAATAGGGTGTTACAATTCCCTCCCCCTTAAAGGAACATTGTCCTCGATGTTCTATCTATCAATAGAATGTGTAAGTACAGAAGTAAACAAAATTTGATATGCCTGTTTCATGGAATCTTCCATTTCCCAGGTAGCCTTATCTGGGCAAAAAAATTTCCAATGCACCTTGACCTATGTAATGGTTCAGTTTCTGAGAGGGGTTTCCTTTCTATCTAGTATGCATTGAGGTTCTGGTAAGAATTCTCCCTCTGGTTCCACCTGGATCACAGACCAGTCAATTATATGATTAGAATCATGTACATATTTCTTCAATAATGAAACATGGAAAACATTATGTGCTTCTACTATGCGAGGAAGTGCTAGCCTATAGGCTACAGGTCCCACTCGATCTAGAACTTCAAAGGGTCCACAATAACATGGTGCCAACTTGGCACGGGTTCCCATTCTCAAGGAACTCTTCCTGGACATAACTCTGAGGTATACGTGGTCTCCTGCTTTGAACTCTCTTGGATTTCTCTTTTGGTTGGCATAACTTTTCTGTCAGTTCTAAGCAACCTTTAGATTTTGTTTTATCTGAATCACTTGTTGTTCCATTTCTTTCAACATGTCAGGTCCAATAGTAACTTTGTTTACGGGATTACTCCAACTGACTGGAGTATTTCACGGCCTACCATAGAGGACTTTGAAAGGACTCATCTTCATGGATTCTTGGTAGCCGTTGTTGTAAGCGAATTCCACTAGTGCAAGGTAGTCTTCCCACTTTTTGGGTTTATGCATTACATGCATCCTGATCATGTCTTCTAATATTTGACTCACCCTTTCCATCTTTCCATCGGTTTGAGGGTGATAGGTTGTGCTAAATAGTAACTTGGTTTGCAAACCAGCCATCAGTGATTTCCAAAAGTTGTAAGTAAACTTTGTGTCTCTGTCAGACACAATCTCTTTCGGTATACCATGCAGTCTGAATATATCCTTCATGAATACATTGGAAATGTCTATTGCCTTACAAGTCGACTTGATGGGGACAAAATGAGTGGAATTTCTCAATTTATCCACCACTACCATGATGACATCATTCTATTTGGTTGAGTTTGGTAATCCGGTGATGAAATCCATGGAGATGGTTTCCCATTTCCATTCTTGGATTGGTAGAGGTTGTAATAATCCTGCTGGGTTTCGGTGTTCTACTTTAACCTGTTGGCATTATACGCATTTGGCTAAGTACTCAGCTATGTCTTTCTTCAATCCAAGCCAATAGAATTGTTTCTTGGTGGTCGTGATAATCTTCTAGTATCCTGGATGACTAGTGTAGGGTCTTTTGTGAAGTTCATCCATTATGAACCTCTTCAAGTCATCACAATCTGGGATATACAATCTATTTCTGTAAGTGAGCAGACCTCCTTCCATCATTTGGTAGCCTCCATATTTTATCCATGTGGATTCTTGTTGTAGGTACGAGGTCACGGTCTGGAAGAATTTGTCTGTATCTTGTGCATTTCTGACTCTTTTCTTAACATCTGTCTCATGAGTGCTTACCACTACTATAGGAATTGTTTTCATGCTTCTGCTAACGGAATTGACCACCCTATTTTCCTTTCCCTTAATATGTTTGATTTCAAAATCAAACTCACTGAGGAGGGCCATCCACCTAGCTTGTCTAGCATTGAGCTTTGGTTGGTCATACAGATATCACAATCCATAGTGGTTTGTCATAAGTACAAATTTTCTTCCCAGGAGGTAATGCCTCCACATTTTCAAGGTGTGTACTATGGCAACAAGCTCTAGATCATGGGTCACATAGTTGACTTTGTGCTCATTAAATTCAATTTTCGGGGTTCATAGTAGACCACATTTCCTCCTTGCATAAGGACTCCTCCGAGCCCTTATTTACATGAATTTGTGCACATGAGGAAATCAACTTCGGAATCGACGATCTTCAGTACAGGTGCATGGGTCAATAGATGTTTCAGGGTTTGAAATCTTTCTTCACATTCTTTTGTCCACGTGACTTCTGTCCCCTTCTTCTGGAGGGTAGTGATTGGGTTCCCATTCTTGGAGAATCCTTTTATAAATATCTTATAGTACCCTTCCAAGCCCATAAAAGATCTGATATCCGAAACATCCTTTGAGGTAGGCCATTCCATGATAGACCTAATCTTATCTAGGTCTACCACTATCCCTTCTTCAGATAGGACATCGCCCAAGTAATGTATCTGATTCTGGAAAAATTCACACTTGCTAAATTTGGCATAGAGATGATGTTCTCTTAGCACTTGAAGCACAAGCCTAAGGTGTTCCTCATGTTCCTCTCTATTCTTGGAGTAAATTAATATGTCATCAATAAAAACCAACATAAATTTGTCTAAGAATTTTCTGAGCACATTGTTCATCAATCACATAAAAGTGGCAGGGGCATTGGTCAATCCGAATGGTACTACAACAAACTCGTAGTGACCATATCTCATCCTAAAGGTAGTTTTTTGGATGTCTTCGCCCTTGATTCAAACTTGATGGTATCTAGATCTCAAGTCAATCTTCGAGAATATAGAGGCACCTCCCAATTGATCGAACAAGTCATCGATCCTGGGTAAGGGGTACTTGTCCTTTATGGTTACCTTATTGAGTTGTCTATAATCTATATACAGTCAGAGGGTACCGTCTTTCTTTTTCAAAAACAGGACTGGTGCTCCCGATGGAGACACGTTGGGCCGAATATAGCCTCTATCCATCATTTCTTTCAGTTGTAATTTAAGTTCAACTAGCTTGGGTGTGCTCATCTTGTAGGGTGTCCTAGACACTGGCACCACTCCTGGTGCAAGTTCTATTGAGAAGTCAATGTCCCTTCGCGTAGTTAAACCTGGTACCTCTTGCAATAATACATCTCTATATTCTCTCAGTGTGGGGTGGTCTTCAAGGCTTGGTTTGTCACCTTCAATTGTTTTCAACACCTGTATTGCATGTAGTGGACATCCTTTTCTGCAATACTTTCTCATTTGAAGAGCAGATATTTGTCTCACCGAGATAGGGTTTTGGATCCCTTGAAGGGCTATTCTCCTTCCTTCTTTGCTTACACATTTCAAGGTTTTATGGTAATAGTCAAGTTTGGCTTTGTGGGTGGCTAGCCAGTCCATACCAATCAACAGATCATATGATCCCAGGGGTAATATGTTAAGGGTTTCTTGGGTGGGGAATTCACCCATAATTAGTTGGCAAGCTGGTATGACCTCCACTACTCTTCTTTTGGTGCCAGTGGCTAACTGTACCAACAATGGCTTGGAATTTTTATGTGGTTGTAGTTTACATTTATCAACAGCCTTAGGGCCTATATAACTCAAATTTGAACCAGGGTCAATCAAAATAGACACTAGATGGTTGGTGATCATACCTTCGATTTCCACCACTAAAGCTTGGTGGTCATCTTGGTTATTATCCAGGGATGCATAAATTTGCGGTACACTCTTGGCCATGTTATTGATGGTGGTAGCTTCTTGAACGTTGTAAATTCTTCAATTGTTCTGTTATCAGTGCGGGTAGTCCCTCAGTAGATGTCCTTCTCCACAACCCCAACATTTCAAAGGTTCTCTCTGTGGGTTATCAGTCTTTACTGGGGCAGATCCAGAAATTTTATTTCCGCTCAAGCAGGGAAAATTTTGTTGGTGTACACTTCCGGGTGGGAAGCTCATCCTTGAGTTCTTTTTATAATCCTTAAATCTTTGGAATTTAAACCCTCTTTTCTGGAATCTTGAACTATTCTTCTGCTTCCAGCCTTTACGAGGTCCTGTCCGATGCTCAAGTTGTTCATAACAACATATTTCCTTTCAGATAGTATCTTCTAGGGTCTTTGGCTCGTCAAATTCAATCATGTTCTGATAGTCCTTAGGTAGTCCACAGATGAATCGTTGCACCTTTGCCTTTTCTGCTTATATGTAGGGTGCATACCTCAGCAACTCGAAGAATCTACTGACATATTCCTCTATGGCGAGTTTCCCCAGCTTGAGTTCATAGCATTCTTTAGTCGTTTTGTCGAAATATTTCTCTAACAAATACTTCTTTTTGAAGTATTTCTCAAACCGTTCCCAAGACAGGGCTTCTTCGTGAATTCCTTTTACATTCTTAGGGTCCTCCCACCAAATGGAAGCCTTTCCATGCAATTTGAAGGTGGCCACTTGGGCTTTTAAGTTTTCTGAGAAGTCATGGACTCTGAAATACTTCTTTAGTCCAAGCAGCCATGCCTTCACTTCTTCTCCTTTCTTTATTTCACCGGCAGGGTGGTTTGGCCTTCTTGAACTCTTCGATATTATGACTCTTGGAAAGTTTTTGATTCTTTCATTTTCTTCGAGAATGAGAACTAGTTCTTCTGCTAGAATATCCCTCTGAGCCACCAACTTCCTTTCCAGAAGAATTGTCCGATGCTTGTCCCTTATCTCTGGGGTGGACCTTTCTTGAGGTACTCCTTTCAGTGTGGCCACTGACATGACCACATTTTTGTGTCTCAAGTTCATGTTGCAATTGTCTTTGTATGTCGGATGAGCTCTGTAGTAAAACTACATTAATTTCCATTTGCTTCTCTTTCTCTTTTATCATCCTCTCATTGTTAGCCTTCTAGCTCTACAATTCGACCATGAGGCTCCTCATAGTCTCAGCTAGATTTGGAGGGGTCCCTACTGCCCTCCTTTCATCATACTCTTTGTCTCTATTGTGGGAGCCCTCCCGCACTTCATTGTGAGTCACCATTCTATATGTTTGCAATTTCCAGCAGTTGATCTTCTGCTTGTGTGCAGAATAAAAATGTTGGTTGTTAGTCAATGTTTATACTCATTTATAACCAGTACATACTTCATATTTTTCACATGCACATGCACAATAGGAGTTTTCATTCTTAACCTCGACTTGTGATTAAGGGGGTTAAGATAGAGGGTTAATCTTTTTAGGAGTACTATGAAAGGAGTCTCTCCACAACCCGTTCATGAGCCCAAGAAGGCCAAGTATTGTAACCATCCTCTAATACCAATTTATAACACACCCACTATGGAAGACTAAAATATTTTGGCTTTTCCTTCTCTTCTCTGAGGAACAAAATCCCTGAATTCCTGTGGGACTTGTTGTAGACACTACCATCCCTTATCTGTACCTATATGATCACCGATGATGACCACATCCCTTACCGGAAAGGTGTTGAAGCCTGAAGGTAACCAAGAGTTTGTCACAATTAATAACAACACGGATTGAAGCCTGACACTCCACCTTTCGGGGTGTCACATACCGAGTTTTCGCGGTATAAGAGGGTGAGGGTCTCCTACCCTTAGGTTTTCCAGGTGTTGAAACACTGAAGACCCTATATTCACATAACTCATTTCAAGGTTTCATCCATTGGAATTTGATGCAGGAGCATCGCAATTACCAAAGAGAGCGTGGAGCCAGCGCATGTGTTTTTTTCCCATGACATATTGCTTCGAATTTTTTTTTGGAAATGAAGCGCCAAACCTTCAATGAACCATTTATGAAGGAGAGCCTTTTGTATATTGTATCATACCTTGAGCTATACGCTCTTGTCTGAAGTAGATAGGAGGAATTTAATCTAGTTAATGCAAGTAGGTAGGATTTATTTCTAGATTAGACAATTTTAGATGGAAGGATGGAAAACGGATATAGACACCCTCATTGTGTGATTGTAACATTAGCTAGAATTCAGAGAGAGAGAGAGCTAGAGAATTCATAAGATAAGAGCATGCAGATAATTGTAAGAAGAACGCCCATGTACAGGCATTTGAATTAATAGAAGGAGGCTTTGATTCAAACTCATGGTTCGTGTTGTTTTCTCTGTGTATTGATGTTATGATCATGAATGTTTGCTTTCCTGTTATGTATTTGTTTTGATATGCTATGCATATGAGTTCATGATTGAACGTGAAGTCTGAGAGGATGAGGGTATGAGTTTCAATCTTTTTTCTGTCTAAGTGGGAGATTTCCTGCAAGGAGTGCAGTCGAAGTTGTCCACTGAGAGTGTGTTGATAAAAGACTCAGATAGTCTAACTGTTGTTCTCATTTTCTCAATGAGTGCATTTGGGCATAGGAGTTGCTACAGGAGTGTGAAGAGTTGAAAATAATTCAACACTTAGAAGTTGTTGAATGTTTTCTGCAAGGAGTGCGTGCAAGAGATCTCTTTTTCCTAAGAGATTGTGGAAGCTGGAGAAATCTTAGGAGGAGAAAGGCCTTCGAAACTATCGAAGGGTTTCACATAATATTTCTGTGCTAAGAAGCCCCAAGAGGAGAGAAATGGAATCAACGGTCAGGATTCGTAGAGGAAATTCTCGAAGGACCGACAGCCGTCAGATCTAGTGGAAGTTGCGTCAAGTTTAAATTCAAGTGCGTAGGGGTTGAAGTCCCGCGAGGTCATCGATATATTGAAGGAATAAGGGATTTAGAAGTGGAAAGGTTCGAGACCTCTTGAGTCTCGAAACACCGATGAAACCATAGTCGTTGATCTTGGTAGGACACGCGTCAGGAATCCGAGAGGAGTCGGGGTTCTTGAGAGCATAAGAAAAGTTGCATCAAAAGTCATGATATCACGATCCATGATATTCTGACGAGCCCTCAACCGTTCGTTGGTAGGGGACGCGTTTCAGAAGATCTAAACTAGTCAGAGTATCGGGGTTTTTGAAGACAGAGAACTCGTGCACATTGGAATCGCGATCCGCAAAATCTTGACGAGGAATTGTGTGTGGGCCACGACAGGAGTTAGTGGAGAACATGTGTCATCAGTATCAGGTTTTGGGACTTGGAGGGTCTTGTGAATTTGTGAAATAGAAATCGCAATCTAGCGATACGCGATTTCCCGATCATGACAGAAGTGTGGTTCATAGGTGATAACATAAAGGACAGGTGGCATCGTGGATTTGTGAGCAAGTGGATGCATCCTGAGAAGGAGCATTTCGTCACTTTGTGGATTGCACAAGTGAGAAACGGACGGTTTGAATTCTCTGAGGAGAATTCGTGATGTTCTGTGGGCCGTTGGATCTCACGGAGGTTCCGGGAGATTATCGTATAAGCGTGATGGAGGTTCAAAGCTCTGGACAAATAGACTCGTATATCCAAGCCAATCAGGGTCATTGGATCCATTGCGAGGTCGCCTATCAGGATCTCATGAGATAAGCGTCCAAGATTTGGCCATGGAAATCGCGAAGTCGTGAGGGAGAGAGATCGCGATAACGTGGAAGTTTCAACAGAGGAAGGAGAAAATTCAGTGATTGACTGACCATTGGGTCTCGGAGATTCGATAACCCAGTGACAGATAATGGACTCATGAAGCCGTGAGTTCTGATCCGCTGATAAGCCAAGGAAGGGGATCGTACGAAGAGAACTATTGGTGTAGATTTCCCGATAGGGAATTAGAAGAGCCTTGGAGATTTTTGGGTTCTTCGGGCCATGGGAGAGGAAAGGTCATGTGTGAGCAGCGTATCTGAGGGTGCACCTACGTCAGAGTGGTATCAGAGATAAGATCTTGTCTGTGTATTTCAGGCAAGGGAGTCGGAGAGAAGGAGCACTCTGATACACGTAGAGTGATATTTGAGTGGGAGTATCTCTTTTCTTTTTGTATCATAGAAGGAGAATTTCACCATGCTGCCGAGGAGAGAAAGACAATCACCTGAACCGGAGGATAGGGAGGTGAGGAGAAGTGGCAGGCAGGTAGTCAATCTAGAAATGGAGAGATAGATACGTGATCTTCGAGTGATACTAGAGGATATGGAGGCAGTGCAGAGACGCACAACCAGTGCTAGAGATCTAAGTGACTCCGAAGGCAAAGTTGAAGTCGAACAACTAGAGGAAGTTGCAGCCGAAGATGTGGCCAATGAGCGATTAATTAAGGCTATCGCCTGGATGAGTTTGAAGACAAAGATGGACATTCCATCTTATGAAGGGAATCTGGATGCAAAAGAGCTTCTAGACTGGATTAGAGCTCTTGACACTTATTTCGATTATGAAGATATTGAAGAAGATAAGAAGGTTAGGCATGCTGTCACAAGATTGAAGGGACACACAGCATTATGGTGGGACAAGCTTCAAGCCAATAAGCGCTGTAAAGGCAAGCAAAAGATAAAAAGCTGGGATCGAATGATTTCAAAGATGAAGGCAAAGTTCATCCCAAGGGATTATCAAATCACACTGTTCAGGAGGATGCAAAACCTGAGACAAAATCTGATGACAGTGAAGGAGTATACTGAGGAATTCTTCAGGTTGAATATCAGGGCAGGTCATCGGAAGAGCGATGATGAAAAAGTTTCCAGGTATATGAATGGCTTGAGATACGATATCCAGGACGAGATGAGTATGGTAACCATCCAAATGGTGGAAGATGTGTATCAAATGGATTTGAAATCTAAAGAGAAGCTAAGCCTTAAGCCGGGACATCGAGGAAGAGGTAGGAGCCCGCCCAAAGGTAAGTCAGTTGTCCAAGATAGGCTCCAAAAATCCAAGGATGACTGGAAGAAGCCTCAGACTAGAACGGAAAGAGGTGGAATTTCACAGCGAGGCCAACACGCTGAACCAATGAAGGCAGCATATAGAACAAGGTGGAGGATATGCTGATAATAACACATTTCCTCATACTAGAGTTAGAAGAAGAGGCAGAGCTGGAGTCATCACATGCTTCACGTGTGGAAAGAATGGACACAAGTCATTTGAATGTCTAGATAAGAAGAAGGATGGAGGAGAAGCTCACATCGCTGAGGCACAAAGGTGAGATGCTGAAGTAGAAGATGCAGAAGACGGAAGGTCATTAATGATGCGTAAAGTTCTCTTAACACCCAAGAAGGAGGTGGAGGACACAGCTCAAAGAAACATACTTTTCAGAACTGCATGTAAGACCAAAGATAGGGTGTGCAAGGTTATCGTGGATAGTGGTAGCACAAATAATCTCGTTTCAACTGAGATGGTGGAGAAACTAGAACTGGAGACAACTGATCACCCGAGTCCATACAAAGTTTCATGGCTATAGAAGGGACATTAGGTAAATGTCACTAAACAGTGCTTAGTTGACATTAAGATAGGAATATATAATGATAGGATTTTATGTGATGTTATTCCTATGGATGTATGTCATTTATTGTTGGGCAGACCATGGCAATATGATAGAAACGTAGTTCATGATGGGAAGATGAATACGTATACTTTGGAGAAAAATGGGAGAACCCATATGTTACTTCCAATTAAAGATAAAGAAGTAAAATCGGAAACAAGAAATACTGTACTTCTCATGAGTGGGAAGGAACTTCTTACGGAAGTAAAAAAGAAGGAAGATCCACAATTCTTTGTGGTCAGGAAACCCAAAATCGTTTTGACCAGCACAAGAGTGGATGATTTACCAGAGGAAATTCAGGAACTACTGGAAGAGTTTGCTGACATTTTGGTAGATGAATTACCTCATTCGTTGCCGTCGATGAGGAGCGTAAGTCACCATATAGACCTCATACCAAGGGCTAGTTTGTCAAATAAAGCAACGTACAGGTTGACGCCGCAAGAGAATGAAGAGGTTAAAAGGCAGGTACATGAACTGTTAGATAAAGGGATGGTCAGAGAAAGTTTGAGTCCATGTGTTGTTCCGACAATACTTAGTCCAAATAAGGATGGAGGTTGGAGAATGTGCACCGATTCCAGAGCCGTTAACAAGATAACCATCAGGTACAGGTTTCCACTGCCAAGAATGGATGATCTGATGGATTTCCTGAGCGGGGAAAAGTATTTTTCAAAGATATATTTGAAGAGAGGATATCATCAGATTCACATGAGGGAAGGTGATGAGTGGAAGACAGCCTTCAAAACCAACGAAGGGTTGTATGAATGGCTTGACGAATGTGTTGAGTACCTTCATGAGGTTGATGAATGAAGTCCTGAAGGAATTCATCAGTAAGTTTGTCATTGTTTATCTGGATGACATATTGATTTTCAGTAAAACAAAAGCAGAACATCTGAAGCATTTATCTGTAGTAATGAAGAAGCTACAGCGGGAGAAGCTATTGATCAACATGAGGAAATCTTCATTTATGAAGACATAACTCATTTACTTGGGATTTGTCATCTCAGCGAATGAATTAAAGATGGATCCAATTAAGGTGGAGGTAATTAAAAATTGGCCATCATTGAGAAATGTTTTCGAGGTGAGAAGTTTCCATGGACTGGCTAGTTTCTACTGGAATTTCATCATAAATTTTAGTGGGATTAGTGCAGTGATGATGGACACCATCAAGAAAAGACATAAATCTTTTCATTGGACTGAAGAGGTAGAGAAGAGTTTCAATCTATTGAAACGGAAGATCACGGAACAACCGGTTTTGGTGTTGCCGGATTTTAGGAAGATGTTCCAAGTAAAATGTGATGTGAGTGTCTTTGCCATAGGAGCGATCTTGAGCTAGGGGGACAGACCAATTATGTATTTCAGCGAGAAGTTGAATGAAGCAAGGGAAAAATATTCCACATATGATAAGGAATTCTATGCCATCATACAGGCATTAAAGAAATGGAGACACTATTTGATTCCAAAGGAATTTGTTTTATATAGTGATAACCATGCATTGCAGTATGTAACTCAAGAGGAGAAATTGAATAAGAGGCATGTTAAGTGGGTAGAATACATGTAGAATTTTACATTTGTAATTAAGCATATTTCGGGTACTGCTAACAAAGTGGTTGATTCTTTGAGCAGGAAATGTTTGTTGTTGCAGGAATTAGAAGTCAAGACTTTAGGCTTTGATGATATTAAGGACATGTATGCAGTTGATCAAGATTTCAGTAAAGTGTATGGAGCAGTTGAGAACCCATTTCTCAGAGATAGAAGCCAGTGGATAGAGTATGTGATTCAGGACAGATTGTTGTTCAATGGAAATCAGCTGTGTATTCCAAATTACTCCATGAGGGAGAATATATTAAAAGAGAAACACAATGGAGGATTATACAGACACTTCGGTCATGATAAGACATTCGCAAAGCTGAGCGAGTCATATTTTTGGCCAAGGATGCGAGCAGAGGTCAAGACGTTTGTAGACAGATGTAGAATTTGCCAGCATTCGAAGGGAAGGAAATAGAATGCAGTTCTTTATCAGCCATTTCCCATACTAGACAAGCCGTGGGATGAAATCAACATGGATTTTGTATTTGGATTTCCTAGGACACAAAGAGGACATGATTCTATCTTTGTGGTGGTTGACAGGTTTTCCAAAATGGCATATTTTATCCCGTCCCAGAATACCAACGATGTGACTCACATCGCAAATATGTTCTTCAAGGAGGTCATTCGACTTCATGGATTGCCGAGAAGTATAGTTTCAGACAGGGACACGAAATTCATTGGACATTTCTAGAGGACACTCTGGAAGAAGATGGGGACTAACTTGATGTTTAGTTATTCCTATCATCCTCAGACGGATGGGCAAACAAAGGTGGTAAATAGAAATCTGGGAGACATGCTGAGAAGCCTGGTGGCGGTGCACCACAACAGTTGGGATAAAATATTACCCCAGGCAGAGTTTTCTTATAATGACTCAATGAATAGGAGCACAGGAAAAAGTCCATTTTATATTATATATGGCACGCAGCCAAGAGGAGTTTCTGAATTGAGGGATTTAGAGCTGACTGCTACTAGCAGTGCTAGTGCAGAAGAATTTGTTGAGACAATGAAAGAACTTCATGGCCAGGTGAAGGAGCGACTGCTAAAATCAAATCAAGAATATAAGCGCAAAGTCAATCAGTGGAAGAGACAACTTCAGTTTTAAGTTGGTGAGTTAGTTCTAGAACACTTGAGGAAGGAAAGGCTCCCAAGGGGAACATACAACAAGCTGAAAATGAAGAAAATTGGGCCATGTAAAGTCCTGAGGAAATTAGGAGAAAATGCTTATGAAATTGAGATGCCAGATGGGATCGGAATATCTCCGACATTCAATGTCTCAGACTTATATCCATATAAGGTTGAGGAAGTAGGAGAAAGTGATGAACCTCCAGAGGTCCAGTGGCAGAAGGAGATTCCGATAGAAGAGAAGCCACAAATGGAGTGCATACTGGACAAGAAAGTGGGTAAGAAGACCAGAAGAAAAGAATACTTGGAGTATCTGGTCAAGTGGAAAAATCATCCAGTGGAAGATGCCAACTGGGAGACAGAAGCATAGATTCAGAAGCATGGACAGACCGTGCAGGAGCTCATGGACAGGAGCCCATGAAATCTTTCAAGCAAGGGAGTATGATGCAGGAGCATCACAATTACCAAAGCGAGCGTGGAGCCAGCGCATGTGTTTTTTTCCCATGACATATTGCTTCGAAAACTTTTTTGGAAATGAAGCACCAAACCTTCAATGAACCATTTATGAAGGAGCACCTTTTGTATATTGTATTAGAACTTGATCCATACGCTCTTGTCTTAAGTAGATAGGAGGCATTTAATCTAGTTAATGTAGGTAGGTAGGATTTATTTCTAGATTAGATAGTTTTAGATGGAAGGAGGGAAAACGAATATAGACACCCTCATTATGTGATTGTAACATTAGCCAACATTCAGAGAGAGAGAGAGCTAGAGCATTAAAAAGAGAAGAGAATGCAGAGAATTGTAAGAATAACACCCATGTACAGGCATTTGAATTAATAGAAGGAGGCTTTGATTCAAACTCATGGTTCATGTTGTTTTCTCTGTATATTGATGATATGCTCATGAATGTTTGATTTTCTGTTATGTATTTGTTTTGATATGTTGTTCATATGAGTTCATGATTGAACGTGAAGTCTGAGAGGATGAGGGTACGAGTTTCAATCGTTTTTCTGTCTGAGTGGGAGATTTCCTTCAAGGAGTGCAATCGAAGTTGTCCGCAGAGAGTGCGTTGACAGAAGACTTAGATAGTCTAACTGTTTTTCTCATTTTATCAATGAGTGCATTTGGGCATAGGAGCTGCTGCAGGAGTGCGCGGGGTTGAAAAGAATTCAACACTTAGAAGTTGTTGAATGTTTGCTGCAAGGAGTGCATGCAAGAGATCTCTTTTTCCTAAGAGATTGTGGAAGCTGGAGAAAGATCAGGAGGAGCAAGGCCTTCGAAACTATCGAAGGGATGCACAGAATATTTCCATGCTAAGAATCCCCAAGAGGAGAGAAAGGGAATCGACAGTCAGGATTCGTAGAGAAAATTCGTGAAGGACCGGCAGCCGTCATATCTAGCGGAAGTTGCTCCAAGTTTAAATCCAAGTGCATAGGGGTTGAAGTCCCGTGAGGTCATCGAGATATTGAAGGCATCGGGGATTTAGAAGTGGAAAGGTTCAATACCTCTCGAGTCTCGAAACACTGACGGAACCACAACCATTGATATCGGCAGGACACGAATCAGGAATCCAAGAGGAGTTGGGGTTCGGTAATTTGGGGTTCTTACGAGCATAAGAACCGTTGAATCAAAAGTCGCGATATCGCGATCCATGATATTTCGATGAGCCCTGAACCGTCCGTTGGTAGGGGACGCGTGTCAGAAGATCTAAACCAGTCAGAGTATCGGGGTTTTTGAAGATAGAGAACTCGTGCACATTGGAATTGTGATCCACGAAATCCCGACAGGGAATTGTGTGTGGGCCACAACAAGAGTTAGTGGATAACATGTGTCATCAGTATCAGGTTTCGGGACTTGGAGGGTCCTGTGAATTTGTGAAATAGAAATCGCGATCTAGCGATATGCGATTTCTCGATCGTGACGAAAGTGTGGTTCGTAGGTGATCACATAAAGGACAGGTGGCGTCATGGATTTGTGAGCAAGTGAAAAAATCCTGAGAAGGAGCGTTTTGTCACTTCGTGGATTGCACAAGTGAGAAATGGACGGTTGGAATTCTCCGAGGAGAATTTGCGAAGTTCCGTGGGCCGTTGGATCTCACGGAGGTGCCGGGAGATTATTGTATAAGCATGAAGGAGGTTCAAATATCAGGATAGATAGAGTTATAGATCCAAGATAATCAGGGTCATTGGATCGATCGCGAGGTCACCTATCAGGATCTCATGAGATAAGCATCCAAGATTTGGCCACGGAAATCACAAAGTCGCGAGGGAGCGAGATCGCGATAGCGTGGAAGTTCCAACAGAGGAAGGAGAAAATTCAGCGATTGAATGACCATCAGGTCTCATAGATTCGATAACCTAGTGGCAGATAGTGGACTCGTGAAGCCGCGAGATCCAATCCACTGATAAGCCAAGGAAGGGGATCGTACGAAGAGAACTGTGGGTGCAGATTTCCCGATAGGGAATTAGAAGAGCCTTGGAGATTTTTGGGTTCTTTGGGTCGTGGGAGAGGAAAGGTCCTGTGTGAGAAACGTATTTGAGGGTGCGCCTCCATCATAATTTTGTGTCTAGTGAACACGAGGAAAACTTACTTTTGGATATCCCAGGTACCGAAACGCCGAAACACAAAAACCATGTATGTTAATCCATTTCAGGATTTCGCCTATCGGGATTTCATCAAATGTGAGGATAGGAGGGTTTCGCACCTGGGTTTCCCGGTAGCCGAAACTCTGAAACATCATAACCTATCCATGCTCTATCATTTATGGATTTTGTAAGTCGATATTTCGGGCTACACAAAGACAGGAGGTCTCACATCTGGGTTTCCCGGGTGTTGAAACTACGAAGCATCCAAACTCTAGACACGCTAGGCCATTTTGGGGTTTTGGAGGTCAAGATTTTGAGACTGGCGAGTACAAGAGACTTGCCTCTAGTTATCCTAGGTGTCAAAAGACCAAAACAATAAATTATATTTATGCTATACCTTTTCGGGATTTCATACTTCAGGGTTTCGCGATTGGCAAGTACAAGGGATCTTACCCTTAGGTATCCCGGGTGCCGAAACACCATAACTCATCCACGCTATTGTCATTTCGGGGTCTCATCCATCAGGATTTCATGATATGAAAGAACAGAAGGTCTCACACCTGGGTTTCCCAGGATCCGAAACTCCGAAGCCTACATACATATATTTATACATATATTGCTCAGCCTATTTTGGGGATTCCTGCATCGGGATTTCGCGGGTCAGGATTCTGCGAGTCGGGTTTTTGATATGGGAGAGTACATGGGGCCTGCACTTAGGTACCACGGGTGCCAAAATACTGAAATATAATAACTTCTCCACACTTTATCTTTTCAAGATTTTGCAAGTCAGGATTTCGGGACTTGCGAGTACAAAGGAACTCGCCCTTGGATATTCTGAATGTCAAAACACTGAAATGTCAAAGTCTAAAAGGACCATTCTCTCTCATGCAGGGTTTTAAGACTTACACCATAAAATTCTTCAGTAGATCCTTGGATAAACTTTCAAAAAGGGTGTCCCTATGAGGAGATCTATCCAGGGAAGTACTTGATACAATTAAGGGAATAAATTTCCCGAGACCAGAATTGGAAACTGAATCCATTCAATATATATATATATATGTATGTATGTATGTATGTATTTATGTATTTATGTATGTATGTATGTATTTACGTAGGCCATAGGTGGTCTTTCCAATATAAGCATGCAACCAAAATATAAATATATATATATAGGATCCATAGGTGGTCTTTCCAATATAAGCATACCACCACCATTTCTGATCAAAACACCATATAGACAATCTTATACTGAAACCATTCATAATTGCACACAAACCATGAGAATACATGTCAAAATATTAATTCCAAGATATGAGATATAACACTTATTAGAAAAACACCAGGTTTTATGCAACTGCTGAGAGGGGTGCTCGTTTCCACCCAACCGTAGGCTCATCAATTCCGAATGGATTTACCACTAACCACCCCAAAGATTAGACCGCGATGTTGTGAGACTGAGTCTCTTTTCATCAGAATTCGAGAAAAAAGGTTACTCTCCTCCTTCTCTGCTTATCAATCACTCTGTATATTTTCCCAGAGTCTTTCCAATTTCTCCCCTCTTGCGATCTCTGTTACGACTGCCCCCTTCCACACCTCTTTCCTGCCTTTTCTTTTCCAACGAGGTTACGTGTGGCACAAAATTCCCCATGGTGGTTAGGTCAGAGGCTTTCACAAATGGGCGGTTCACCCCCATCCCTCATTAACTCATGAGGACCCTCTTCACCTACCAACTTGGAGAGTAATTCATTTCGGGGACATCGAGCCCCTCTTGATCTTCGAGCCAGTGAAGACCAAATACAATATTTTTTTTGGTGGAAGTTAACGCCACCATTCCAGGTGCCTTCCACCACCTTTCATCAGCCATCGTGGTCTCTTTTTAGCACATCCACCTCCCAGCAGTATTGCAACATATATTCATAACATTATTTACATTCGTCAACCTTTTATACTAAGATCTATTCAAAATCACACTTCACATCTTTGAGTCTACCATAGTTCTTGGCTAGTATAGTTATTTTTATAGGCTGGGGGAAACAGGTTGTTACACCATCCTATAACAACCCCTACCTATACCAGAATGGAAGTGGGAAACTATCTCACTGGAATTTATCACAATTTTGCCTAAAAATCAAAACAAAAATGATTTGATTATGGTAGTGAATTGTTAACTTAGCAAATCTTCACATTGTATTCCTATGAAATATATTAACATTGCTAAAATATTTATGAAGGAAATTTTTATATTGCATGGTATTCCTAAAATGGTGATTTTAGATAGAGATGTCAAATTTACATCAACATTTTGGAAAGAATTGTTTGCAGGGTTGAATACTAACCTAAATTTCAGCACAAGATACCATCCACAAATGGATGGGCAAATTGAACGGACGAACAAGATTGTGGAAGATATGTTACAAATGTACGTAAAGACAAAACCAACTAAGTGGGAGGAATACCTACACTTAGTGGAATTTGAGTACAATAATGGTTATCAAACATCAACTAAGATAAGCCCCTGTTAAGGTCCTAACCCGCACATAGGTAGATCAATGTATTCGGATGTAATAAAGTTCAATATTAATAAGACATTTCAATAAAATAGAATAAGGCGGATGTAAGAAGACCTAATAGAAGCTTCCGCTTCTAGAAGGATCTTCCTCTAGATGCTTCTTTTTAGTATAAATAGGATTCGAGGGTATGAGAACCCTAGATTGGATATTATTGTAACAGAGCGTTGCTCGATTGGAGGTTGCCCCCTCGAAGAGGCCTATGAACATTGCTATCTGATTCAAAGTGTTATTTCTGTTGCTATTTCGTATATCATTTCTGTGTATTATGAAGATTATGCTGGATATTTTACTGTTATTCTGTCATTTCTAGCATTTCGTTTATGTTCTGCATATTTTATATATCTGGTATCTTGCAAGTGGTATCAGAGCA
>ML780310.1:154108-169180 GCA_009831015.1 Picea engelmannii
TTCCAAAGGTAGCTACAGCTTCCAAATGTAAAGGGAGGGATAAACCTCCAAGAGGAAGACACAATCCTCCAATATAAAGAGAGATATGAACTCTCTATCCTTTCCCCTTCCTTCCACCCAAGAATATATGAGAGATAATAAAACTTTATTCAATTTTGGTCTGTTCAGAAGACTCAACTTGTACAACATTCCCCATGCTCAATATTTAACATCTGATTCTGAATCTCACACACAAGAAACTAAAGTCCGTACTCTTTCCAATGGAAGTGGTCCCACTGAAGTTGGAGTCTGTATGAAAAAGTTATGACTATTTTACCCAGAACACCTATTTTTTTGACTAGTTTCAGGACTGGTCACAAACCCTATATTCCACAGAGTGGATATCCATAATTATAGCGAATCAAGAGATAAACTTTTTACTAGAGGTACCTTGATATGTATTCGCACTACCATATCGATTTCACCATCTGAATCGTTCTATAAAAAAGGTTATAGCAAAAATGGTAAGATGACCTGAAAATAACATACCTTAGAACACATCACCAAAAGACTTCATCCTCCCTTGAAATTCGGCCTTCTTTTACTTCTTCTTCACTCTGAAATTAGACTTGTATCAAATGAATGTATAATGATGTTTATTTATACCATTTATGTCAATTCCTTTTAACAAAAGGGCCGACCTGACACTTTCTTATTTTGTAATTCTTTTCTTTAATTATCTTCAGGGCCTACATGTACAATTCACTTTGTCATATTCAAAAAATCATTTCTCCTCAACCATGAGGATCCACGTGACGTGCCACATACCACTGGAAACAACATGATGTATACTATCCATCCATGGGTGTTTTATCTGCATGTGCATTTTCCTTCATGTCCAAATAACTTCATCAATCTTGTGGTCCAAAACCCATGACTAGGGTTGACATCAATGACAACAACCAATCTTCCAATAGTTCCCCCTTATGGACTCATGGTTAGGCTAAGGAGTGAACGGAGCAAGTAGTTTGGTTGTTTTGTTCTATGGTTGGGTGGAACTTGGTTGTTCCATTTGTTGTCCTAGTACCTTGTTCAAATATGTACATCTGCTTATTTCCTTGTTGAATTGTTTTATTGATTAATAGATGGTAGAATGAAATGAATTGTAGAATAACTCTTTACAGTTTGATTTTATTCATTTAGAAAATTTAAGAAAGCTACAATGAATTTTTGTTGTTAATGAAGTTGAGTTATGTAAAAATACATGTACAAAGGATATGCATTCAATCTAAATAAAATAAAATTATTGTTGTGTTATTTATAACCCTTACCAGGTATGTAAATATATATAGGTACATGTATTCAACATAAGGAATATTGGACTATTGGAAATGCTAAACAAAATTATGGGAATGAATAGAAGATATAAATATATGTATATATATTGTTGCATGTTTAGATAAACAGAGCTTCATAAACATCTAATGTACTCATACATAGAAATATTTTATAGACTTCTTGAATCACATGAGATTTTCAGTAATTTCCATTTAGCAATCTATATCAAAATCATAGATAATTAAAATCATTTTTACATTACAGAAAAACCCTTAAGAAAAACTTGAGGGGTATATAAAACACGCTACATGTTAAATAGTGGAATCGTATTCAATAGTGGAATCGTATTCAATATAGGGTTTTCTTCCCTCCTCAAATTTGTTTATTCCATTAAGGAATTAAAAATACAAGTAACCAGTTTATCCATGGAACCCTGTACCACTATAAACAAAACCTAGGAGGGAAATTTTAATGCCGAGAGTTGCAAATCAAATACCTTTCGAGTGAGGCGATATTGTAATTCCATGTCCTCAGAATGATTAAGTCCTGTAGTGAGTATGGTACAGTGCTAGCGTAACTACCAGGGAGAGGGTCAATAGTTTTCTTAGGTGAAGACATCAAGATTAGACGCTTAACCCTAGCATAGCCACTCCCCTAAAGAGAGTAATGTCTATTTATAGACAAGTCAAAAAAATACTTACGCCTAACCCTGTTTTCTAGTTTAAGTTGCGCAAATGTGAAATGTCCTTGAACTCACCCTGACAACTTTGGTTGATGCAGGATAAATCATACAGGATGGTTCGGACTTGAGGAAATCGAGACAGAGGGGCATTTTTACAGGGACCTCCAGTGCCACCACCACCATCGCCTAAACTAGCTCTCATACTGCTCTCTTTGGAGGCCATAAATGAGACTTTAAAGGGGCGTCAACCAACAAGGATAGAAGTGAAGCCTCCACCATCTGGAACGAGTAATCCAGAAGCATCGAGCGATTCAGGGGGAGGACCTCCACCTGAAGATATCACTAGATAACTTTAGAAGATCAAACTTCTGGAGATTGTCGGGGGTCGTGCCAGTGAACATGCCAAGGCATGGTTGGAAGGAATGATAAGGTGTTTTTCCTTAAGGGACTATGCATCCAGTTCAAAGGAAAAGATAGCATTTTTTTTAGTTGAGAGATAGTGCCTTGAACTGGTGGGCCAACCTGGAAAGGAAACTGTATCTTACCCCAGACACCATATCTTGGGAACTTTTCGAGGAGTGGTTTCAAAGGAAATATCTGCCAGCTTACTATGAGGAACAACAAGTAGGAGCATTTCATGCCTTAGTACAGGGAAACAAAACCATAGAAGAATATGAGATTAGGTTTATGGAATTGGTCAAATATGTTTCATATATGGATAATGACCAACGACAGGAAGAATGATTTGTCTATGGGTTGAACCCTAAGATAAGGACTATGGTGTGGATGTGGAAACCATCTTCAGTAGAGAAAGCTGTGGAAAATGCGCTTTATGCAAGGGAACACATGAACTTAACCTGAGGTACGAGACTGACCTTTCTTCATCGTCCTGGATTTGTAGGGAAGGCCCCCAAGACATTTCCCAAGGGAGGGGGTTCAAGGCCACCTCCATATGGTAATAGAGTCACACCAAGGACAGTAGCCATAGGGATTTCAATGGAAGCAAGTGCAGCATCTCGTTCATCACCAATGACGTAGGCAGGTCCAAGGCCATCTCAGGGAGGATCTAGTAGGGGCAGAGGTTCCAGGGGAAGGAACTCATTTTAGAGACAGTCACAGAACAGTGAACAGGTTCAATCTCATGTTACCTGTTGGGGATGTGGAGGACCCCATTACCAGTGTGACTTCCTAGAGTTACAATCATGATTTGTGCATAGAGAAGGAAAGGCCCTGATGGGAAGAGCAAGTAGTAGAAACCAGATTTATGCAGCAGTTAATAATCGCCAAGATGAACATCAATCCACGGTGGTGGAGTCATCAGGTATGCTAAATCATATCAAAGTTAAAAATTTATTTGATTCTAGTGCTACAGACAATTTCATTTCACCATCTGCATTATCAAAGAGTGCGTTGGCAGCCGATGAGCATGATGACTTTAAACAGGTCGAGATGGATTTGGGGGAAAAACAAGTGGTAGGACCTATCATCGATAATTGTATAGTAGACCTGGGAGTGTGTACTACCAGGTTGAAGGTATACGTCACTCCTCTCGGGGCGTATGACCTAGTCATTGGAATAGATTGGGTAGAAGCTCATCGAGGTTTGGTAGAGTGTTTCGCAAAAAGGGTTCTTTGTGTCGACGATGAAGGAAGACCAATAGAGATCCAAGGTGTACAGAGAAATTTGTCATTACGCTTTATCTCAACTATGAAGGTTAATCGATGCTTCAGGCAAGGGTGTTGACTATATGTAGTGGATGTAGTGAATGAAAGGAAGGGACCCTCCTTGGATCAGTACCCGATATTGTCAGAATTTAAGGATGTTTTCCCGAACGAGTTACCAGGGTTACCTCCTGAGAGAATTTAAGGATGTTTTCCCGAATGAGTTACTAGGGTTACTTCCTGAGAGGGATCTTGATTTTAATATTGAGCTAAAACCTGGTGCAAAACCAATTTCCAAGACTCTGTATCATATGACAGGGCCAAAACTTTGTGAGTTGCAAATGCAATTGAAAGAGTTACTGGACTTAGGGCTAATAAGGCCCAGTGTCTCACCTTGGGGTGCACCAGTAATTTTTTTAAAGAAGAAGGATGGTTCCTTACGATTGTGTATAGACTACAGGGACTTGAACTATGCTACAGTGAAAAATAGGTACCCAATTCCATGAATAGATGACCTCTTCGATCAGATGAAAGGAGCAATAGTATTCTCAAAGATTGATTTTCGATTAGGGTATCACCAGTTAAGGATTAAGGAAGGAAATATCCAAAAAAATTCCTTTCGAACTCGGTTTGGACATTACGAGTTTGTCGTAGTACCTTTCAGATTGACCAATGCACCAACAGTATTCATGAGCCTTATGAACGGAGTATTCCGGAAGTACCTAGACCATTTTGTACAAGTATTTCTAGATGACATCCTCATCTATTCCAAAAATGAAAGAGAGCATGAGGAACACTTATGAGTGGTGTTATCCTGCCTTAGAGAGAAATTTTTTTATGGGAAGTTGTCAAAGTGTTCCTTCTTCCAGAAAGAGATCCAGTATTTAGATCATATCATTTCTAGTGAAGGAATCTCTGTGGACCCAGAAAAGGTAAAGGCCATTATGGAGTGGCTAGTGCCAAAAAATTCCCATGAGGTGAGAATATTCATGGGGCTAGTAGGTTATTATCGAATATTTGTGGAAGGATTCTCAAAAATAGATAAACCCATCACCACTTTGTAGAACAAGGGGGTCAGGTATGAATGGATAGAAGAATGTGATAGTGAATTCAATGAGCTTAAGAGGTTACTAACTAGTGTGCTAATTCTAAGAGTGTTGGATATGGAAAAGGAATTCATAGTCTGCACAGATGCCTTGAAGAAAGGGTTGGGGGCCGTGCTAATGCAGGATGGAGGAGTGATAGCTTATGCATCAAGGAATTTGAAGAAACATGAAGAGTTATATGCGACTCATGATTTAGAGTTGCCATTTGTAATGGTGGCTATGAAACTTTGGAGGAAATATCTTATGGGGTGAAACTTTGAGCTCAAAAGGGACCATCAAAGATTAAAACATCTCTTCACTCAAAGGGATATGAATGCCAGGAAAAGGAGATGGAGTGAATTTATGAGTGAGTATGATTTTTGTATTTCATACATCAAAGGAAAGGAAAATGTGGTCACAGATACCTTGAGTAGGAAACCACATGTATTCTCCTTGGTACCCTTAAAGGTCAATCTGAGGGAACATGTGTTGACGCAACTCCAAGGAGACAATTGGTATTTAGAGGTTACTTCAAACCTCCTGAGTGGGAGGAAATTAGATCCAAGTATGAAGGATATAGTCTTGAAGCAGATAGACTATTGACATATCGGGGAAGGATGTACATCCCTGAAGATGGGGATATTCAAAGCATCATACTGAAGGAATCCCATAGAGCACTTTATTGTGCGCATCAGGGTGTGAAGAAGATGTATGCAGACATGGGGAAGATTTTCTTCTGGGTAGGCATGAAGCACAATGTAGTCCATTTCATCGCCAAGTGCCTAGAGTGTCAACAAGTGAAATTCAACCACCATCACCCGACAGGCCTCCTACAACCACATGATGTTCCTATGTCCAAGTGGGAAATCATCTCTATGGATTTGTTTGTGGGGTTTCTGCTCACATCTCATAGACACAATTCCATTCTTGTGATAGTTGATAAGTTAACCAAGAGTGCTCATTTTATTATGGTTAGAGACACTTACAATGTCACTGATGTGGCATGTGTGTTTGTAAGTGAGGTCATTTGTTTGCATGGGATACCTAAGAAGATAATTTCAGATAGGGACTCAAGATTCACCTCTAGGTTTTGGACAAGTTTGCAGTCAACATTGGGGACTCAGTTAAACTTAAGCACAACTTATCATCCTGAAACAGATGGGAAAACTGAGAGAGTAAATCAATTCATGGAAGACATTCTTAGGATGTATGTCATGGATAATCAAACCCATTGGGAGAAGTACCTACCTTTGGTAGAGTTTGCCTACAATAAACGTTTTCATAGCTCCATCAAAATGCCACCCTATGAATCTCTTTATGGAAGGCCATGCATAATTCCATTGAGTTCGGATAGATTAGAAGACCGAGTAAAAATTGGGCTAGAATTGATTCAAGAGATAGAGGAACAGGTGATTCAAATTAGGCAGAGACTAAAGGAAGCACAGGATAGGCAGAAAAGTTATACGGATGCACATAGGACCGACCGAAGTTATGAAGTGGGAGACTAGGTTTTCATTCATATCAGGCCTAATAAGAGTACCATATAGTTCAAGAAGGGGACAAAGTTGTCACCTCGATTTATAGGACCATTCAAAATCCAAGAGAAAATTGAACCCATTTCCTATCGTCTTGTACTGCCACCCCACTTGCATAAAACTCATAATGTGTTTCATGTATCTGTTTTATGTCATTATGTTGCTGATGAATCACATAAACTAAATTGGAAGGAACTGTAGGTATCGAACGTGGGAACTCTCATGGTAGAACCGTTACACATATTGGAATGTAGAGTCTGACGGCTCAGGAACTGTCTGGTAGACCAAGATAAGGTCCAATGGGACAAGTATAGTCCAGGATCTGCTACTTGGGAAGACGCCGAGACACTACGACGAGATTATCCCTCACTTTTTTGACCACCTCAAGAATATGTTTCTCGAAGGTTGGGTTTATGTAACACCACATTTTGACTTAGACAACTAGGATTACCTGAGGCCTAAACACCTTTATTTTCTATTCACAAGTGAAACTATTAAATGATACACTTGAACTTTTAAGATGTATGAATTTTTATGAATGTTTAATTGTTATTGATGATGATGGATATGATGCGATCTACTATGTGAATGTAAATTCTATGAATGTCTAATTGTTATTGATGATGATGGATATGATGCGATATATTGTGTGAATGAGAGTCCTATGAAGGTTGAAATTCTATTCGAATGATGTTGGATATGATGCAATCTATTATGTAAATGATAATTCTATGAATGGGTAACGTTAATTGAATTATGGGATATTATAAGACTTATTTATAACTTGAAAACTTTGATGTTAAAGTTGTTGGTACACAGATGTCGAATTGAAATTATGGTTGTATGCAATAACATGATGATAATTCATAGAAATGTATGAGTTTGTGTTGTAGACTAATCTGCAGGTTATGGGCTATGAACTAGCTGAGGGAAAATGATGATGAAAGTGGATGTCATGACCACTAGCCTAGAAACAATATGGTATGAATATTTATATGTGAAATTATATTGGTTTGGATGCATTGCTATGATATGTGGATCAGTGCAAGATTTTAGGTGATGAGATTTCCCAAAACTAAATAGACGATGACAAAACTCCTAGCAACACGGTGCCACTATATATTCCATTGTAGGGTGTGGACCCTTGTCCTGTTAAGAGGGGTGGAGGCATTTCCCACCATGTATCCTCTGAAACCTGAAGTCATGGGAGGACAATGTTAGCTCACACTCCCCTAGACGTGTGATGATGACTGTCAGTTGCCTACTGGGGAAGCTTGGTCAAGATAGTGACACTTCTTCTTACGGGTTCTATTTCGAGTTAGGTCAATATAGTTGACGCTCCAAGATAGTCCAATAGAGGAAGAATAGGAGTGGAAGATGGAAGTAAGTTAGGGAGGAAGGATGAATAGAAATAGTTGAGAGTGTATGGAGATTTGTCTTATGTTGGAACTTATTGTTTTCCTTCTGGAAAGAAAATGCATATATATATGAATATCCATAATTATGTAACTAAACTACAATTGTATAAATAACATTGCTGAGCTAGATAATCGTAATTAAAAGATTTCGCAAACATTTGATCAGTTTATTTTATTTTATAAAATGAATAGTCTTGTTGAATGGATTGGATGCATATGGAAATTACTATAGAGATGATAGTTATTGATATTAGTACATGAACGAGACTTGTATGTACTAGCTACACATGCATTTCTTGCACATGTACACTAGTATGTATGAGTTTCTTGGCTTACTTACTAATAATGTCGGTTATTTGCTAGGATTGTGTGAACCATGTTTCTTTTCCCTTGTATCATAAAATACTTAAATTCGAGACAAAGTTTCCTGAAGGGTGAGTGTATGTAACAACCCTAGTTAAATAGTTTCTTAAGGTTTATGAGGTATAGTTAATTAAATAATTAATTGTCCTAATGTGTATTAGTTAAGTAATGATTAATTACTAATAATATTAATTAATTAATTAATTATTGTTTAATATATGTTGATTAATTAATTAATTGATTACTTAACACATTTAATGTTTGGGGTAATGAATTAAAGGCTTAATAACTTTTAATTTATTATTAGAAAACTGTACGTAAGAAGTGAAAGGGTATTGAATGGAGGGATAAGGTATTAAATGGAGGGATAGGGTATTAAATGGAGGGATAATGTGGGTGGAATTAAATGAAGGTGGAGGCGGTGAATGGGAAAGAGGATATGAGGGGTCAGAGGCATTTGAGAGGGGGACTTATGGAATTTTGGCTAAAGGGAGCATTTTGAGAGCAGGGATTGTATTTTGCTATCTGTGATATTGTTCTGGTTTGGAGTTTGGGTGGACTATTACAGGGGTGCACCAGGTTTCTAGGATTTTTGAGCTCGGGGGATAGGAATCCTCACGGAATCCTAGAGCTAGGGAGCTAGACAGGCTCTGTTCCTAGCTCGCAGGGAGGAAGATTCAATTTTGGGCAGGGTTTGGGTAGAGTTTGGGCAAAGAAGCAGCGAGGACAGAGAAAGTTTGGAGAAATAGCATCAGATAGAGGTATGCAATTTCATATATTTTCATGGTTATGGGATGGTTATGTGATTTATTTTCATGCTCTTAATACATTTAATTTCTGCTGAATAAATTATGGTTAAATGCCCCCCGGATGGGGTGACACATGAGCATCAACGGACACGCGGGAGGCCACTGGGACGCCCATTTATGGCATCAACCGGCGAGTGACCGCCGACTATTAATTAGGCCATGGCCTGCACTAGCCACCTTTAGTTGATGAGCCCTCTCACACGAGGAAGAGGTAGCAGTCGACAGAGCACTAACCACCCAGCGTTAATGGCCTTGGCGGTCACGACAGTTTGGTGTTTTATCATGGTAATGGATCGGGTAGAGCTGCATTGGCCCCTCGCAGCGTTCACTCTGTCCGAGCTGCAATTCTAACCTCCGCCAAAGTTTGAGAAAGGAGCAGCCAAGCTGCAATTCCGACCTCCGCCAATTCAGACTCCTCCCAGGGTCTCCACCATGCCCAGGCTTAGAGGAAAATCGCGCCGAGGGGTTGCCTGGTACAGAGCTGAATCACAATACAAGCACATACGAAACTTTGAGAGAGCACTTTCATTAGCATCCACCCGATGAAAACGACGACCTTGGTCGCCTCCCATGGAAATTGTAGGGGAAATTAGCCTGGAGGAGGCTCTGTAGAGCCACCCTCCCATTGCACGAGCAGAGGATAGAAAGCCACCGTCTAGAGCCACCCTGTGGAACCCCAGTGTCGCTAGCACAGAGGACCTCTTCCCACCCTGCATTGAGGAGGAGGAAGCCAATCCCGACGGCACCACAAGGATGGCGGAGCCAGCAGGACTTCCGACCCGACCAACGGGGGACTCCAACACATGAGTAGCGAAGGACTTTAGCACATGGGATTCCGACGACAGCGGAGGAATGGACCAGCCTTCCTTCTCTGAACTATGGAACCTACCACTCATTTTCGAGCTCTAAGGTCTGATGGATGACCTAGATTTTCACCTCGCCAGAATGGACCAAAGGTTGGACATGCTCTTTGCAGCCCACTCCAAGAACCTTCCGAAGCGGCAGTGCCCAACGTGCATGTAGGCGTAATCGCTTCCAGCAGGCTGGCGTCAGAAGAGGAAAGAACGGACGAGCATGAGCAAATAGATTCACCAAAGCTTCTGGTTAGAAGTATCTCTGTTGTCTCAGTTTAGTTAGAGTGTTCAGTTTCCTTATGTCTAGATATGGTCTCTTTTTTGAAACATGTTAGCATAACAGCCATGGTTTCCCTCTAGTAGGGCATCCATATGTATATTTTGATAATAGAACTGCACCTGGCACAGGAGACCCAGTTGTCCTTGTTTCCTGCTCAGGCGGGACAACTAGCATCATCACCAGTCACTATACACTCAATTTTGCTAATATAATAGGTTCCACCCCTTTTTATTAAAAAAAAAAAAAATTATGGTTAAATGCTAAAGATTGAATTGTATAGGATAACATTTAGTTACTCTCTATTTTTAACTTGTGTTTTATAAGGCTCTGTGGGGACAGAGACCTTACAGATGATATACAAAGTAGGGGTGAATGATAGATACAACACAGAGGATGATTTCAAATACAACGAAGAGGTAAGTTTTGTGTTACAGGACCAAAGGGGGAAACCAATGAACAAATGCGACCTCGAAGGCCTCACAAAGAGGAGTAATAGTTGTTGGTACACCCTATTTCGTGACATGTGAAGTCAAGGAGGTGGTGATCCCATGTTGGTCAGTAACACCTAAGTGTCAAGTATGGAAGGAAGAGACATGCCTCTCCATTAATGGAATAGCCAGGAGTTAATGCCTACAGGACCTGACCTGTCATCCACCATTAAAACAATTTCGAACCAATTTATTGCCGAGTCATGTCACTAGTCAGGTAGGGTTACAAACCTTCTGGTTATGGTTTATGTTCTCTACACTATAAAAAGGGCATATGATGTTAGGGTATTCACATGTTAGTCTATAGGTTAAACTATAGGTAGATCATTGGGAATAATGTTAGTGCTATGGTAACATGTAATAGTTTGTATGTTAAATGATAGGTATATCGTTTATGCTAAAGTCATACATATTATAGTATCCATATAATAGGTTGTTTGTTAAAGGATATACATATATTGTGGATAGTGTAGTGTTTTGGTATCCATATACTAATCTGTATGATTGAACAATGTATGTATTGTTGGGGATAGTGTTAACATTATAGTATCCATATAATAATATATATGTTGAATGATATATATATTGATATGGATAGTATTATGCTTATATCCATATGATAGTTTATACGATAAATGATACATACATTGTTATGGTTAGTATTATGGATATACTATATGTTAGTCTATATTCTATTGTCTATAGTATACATTGTTGATCGTATCTAGGAGAACTATGTAGAAGTGGATGATAGATGATTAACGATAGTCTATTATGTGCTACATTATGGATAGCATGTTTATTCTAAGGACTATGATAGTCCTGGTCACAATTTTAAGTGTATGATTTTAATCCAATAATGATGGTAACTCTACTATGAATACAATAAAATAATAAAGATGTAATTAATGGATTATCTCTGTGTCACAATAAATGTTGTAGAATCAAGGAACTTTAATGTCCCCTAAATAATTTTTTTTTATTTGGGAAATTTGGGGTACATTACATATGGTATCAGGGATGAAGGTTACAACACTTGGACCTCGGGGAAAGGCCAAATTATTTTAAGTTTTTAATTTTTGTTGAAGAAAAACTAGCAAATATGTTTACTGTTACAAACAAAAAAATTGGAGGTCTGTTGTGATAATGTCATCACAGAATGAAGAAGAAATCAAACCTGAAGAAAATCCAAATCAAGGAATTCCTAAATAACCAGGGCATAACAGCGAAGGAAGTTGAGCCGCCCAAGTTTTGGAAACCATAAAGAACCTCATCGTGGAATTACAAGTGTTTAAGGTAGATAACGAAAATCTTAAAAAGGCACATGAAGAACAATTAGAAATAAATGAAATGTTGCTACACAGTATAGTAAGAAAGAATATCCCAAAGGAAAATGAAAAAGATGAAGAATTCAACAAAAGGTCCTCTAAAAACTATCGTCATGAAACAAAAAATGAGAACAATTCTTCTGAAGACACACATATGGCAGGAAACAAAACAACTACAAGAAGAAAAAGAAAACAAGTAGATCACTTGGAAGGTGAATTCAAGAAAATAAAACCGTCCAACTTTGATGGGGAATCAAGGATGGGTGAAGAGGATGAAGCATGGCTACTAGATATAAATAAATACTTCCAGATTTACAATTAGTCTAGTAATATGAAAGTCAAAATGGTCATTTACAACTTGAAGGTAAAATAAAGTATCGAGTGGAAAGACCTGAAATTGGCTAAGGGATTGAAAGAGAAACAAATGGAATGGTTAGATTTTAAGAAATATTTCAAGAAGCAATATTTGTCATAAAACTATTATGAAATAAGTATTAAGGAATTCTACGAGCTAAGACTCGGACAAATTACCATGGACGATTTGATAAATAAATTTCTAAAACTCTTGATATTTGTACCATACATCAAAGAAGACAAAGTAAAGATACAACGATTTTTAAGATGTCTACCACAATTGTACAAAGACATAATTGAATTTGACAATCCAAAGACTTTACATGAAGTGTTTCGAAAGGCTCAGATGTGCTATGATCAGTACAAAAAGAGGTATAAAATTCCCAAAGCATGGAAGGACAAGAAATGTGACAAAATAAATCAACGAAAGAAAGGCTTCCAACCAACCCCTTTCCAGAATATAGAAAATATTTTCCAGAATAAGGACTATCATTCCAACACCCAGAGTACTCAAGGGGGAGGTAGACCAATTAACCTAGGAGTCAAGAACGTTGGGGATATCCCTAGAGAATGCATTAAAATATTGGTAGTGTGGAGAACCTCACTTGAGGAGAAACTGTACACGCTTAATTTCCATAGTGAGAACTACAGTCCATAACCTGCAAGAATCTTCTACAATATGAGATATGGGCATAAGCATGCACAAAATTAACGCAGTTTTGGATGGCAAGAATATGATCATCAATACAATATTGTCTAGGTTGAAGGTAAAATTCATGACCACCACATTTCTATATTAATTGACCCGGGAGCTAATCTGAGTTATGTTACTCCTAGTTTAGTTGAATTAAACAAACTCAAGAAAGTAAAGCATGCTAAGTCTTGGTTAGTATAGTTAGCAACATGGACCAAGAGATAAGTAACAGATTTTATTCCTGAATGTGAGCTTAGCATAGATGGTCAAAGTACAAAGTTATATCTAAACATTTTACCTTTGGGATCTTACGATATAATCATTGGAATGGAAAAAACAGTTAGGACGATACAAGGGATCAAAAAACTAGTTTTGGTTAGGCAGATATTAGCCACGAAGTTTAAGAAATGTATGAACAAAGGTTGCTAAGTTTATGTTTTTCAGGTAACTAATCTATTAGAAAAGGAAATAAAACCAAGTTTAGAGGACTTTACAGTCCTACAGGGGTTTAGATATGTATTTGTGGATGAAATACCAGAACTAACTCCAAGAAGAGAGATAGATTTCTCTATCGATATACTACCTGGATCTGTCCTGATATATAAGGCACCTTATAGAATAAGTTTACCCGGATTAACATAACTGAAAATTCAACTGCAAGAACTATTAGATAAAGAATATATCAGACCAAGTGTCTCACCTTGGGGAGCACCGATTCTCTTCGTTAAAAATAAAGATAGGACTTTGAGACTATGCATTGACTATCAACAACTAAATAAAATGATGATCAAGAATAAGTATCATTTACCCATAATTAACGACATGTTTGACCAAGTGGGAGGAGAAAAGATCTTCTCTAAGTTAGATCTAAGGTTTATTTATCATCAAGTCATAATAAAAGAAGAAGATATAAATAAAACAACATTTATAATACGATACAAACACTATGAGTTTGTCGTAATTCCATTTGGTATTACTAATGCACCAACAACCTTTATGTGTTTGAAGAATAGTATAGTTAGTCCATACCTAAATAAATTTGTGTTGGTGCTTATCGATGATATTTTAGTTTACTCGAAAATGGAATACGAACATGAAGAACATATGAAAATAGTATTGCAGACCTTAAGGAGACACAAGTTGTATGTGAAATTTGAAAAGTGTGACTTCTACCAAAGAAGGATACAGTACCTGGGACATGTGATATCGGAAGAGGGTATTGCAGTTGACCTATAAATGATAAAATCCATTATGGAATGGGATATCCCTAAGGATGTCGCAAACATTATATCATTCATCGGAATTACCAGTTATTACCAAATATTTATCGAAGGATTTTCTAAGATCACGTATCCAATTACATCCCTACAAGAAAAGGGAATAAGATTTACTTGGTCACAAAAGTGTTAGGACAACTTTGATATATTAAAAGGACAGTTAACTACAACACCTATCCTAAGGGTAGCAGATCTTGATAAAGACTTTACAGTTTGCATGGATGCAAGAAAGGAAGGCTTCAGAGGTGTCCTAACACAATATGGAGATGTCATCTATTATGAATCACGTAAACTGAAAGAACATGAACGAAATTACATTACACATGATTTTGAATTAACAGATGTAATTCATGTGTTGAAAATGTGGCGACATTATTTAATGGAGAGAAATTTTTTGCTACTAATTGACAATATTTGTGTAAAGTTTTTATTCATTCAACCACATCTCAACACAAGGAAAGAGATATGGCTAGCCTTATTAAGTGATTTTGATTTTGAAGTAAGACACATCAAAGGAAATAAAAATAAAGTTGCAGATGACCTAAGTCAAAGGACTGGTAGACTTTTTGAGATAAGTGTTAGCAAAGAAGAAAATGAAATAGAACAAAGAATAAAATATGCAAGCTGTAGTGACGAAAAATACATCAAAACAACAAGAAAATTACAAGAAAATGCAAAAAAATTGAACAAAAAAGATTTGAGTTTAGATAAAAATGGTCTGCTAAGGTTCAAAAACAGGTTGTACGTACCTAATTATGTTGATTTAAAGTCAAAAACTCTTAACGAATTGCACAAAAGGCCGTATTTTGGTCATCAAGGATACCAAAAATTATAACAGCTTTAAGAAAATTGTTTTATTGGCCTACCATGAAGAGTGAAACAACTGAATATTTATCTAAATTCTTATATTGTCAATAGGTAAAGGTT
>ML780310.1:177927-191205 GCA_009831015.1 Picea engelmannii
ATAGTTTCAAAACTTTTACTAATCTCATCATCTATATTCATGTCTTCTTTTCCATTCTTTAGTCTTGTGATCTCTTCTTCCTTTTCTTCTAATTTAGAAATCTCTTCTTGTTCTTTGAGCATTCCCTTTAACTTCAATATGTGTCTTTGACTCCTCCTAAGAAACTTCTTAGTGTTATCCGAAAGATAGTTATATTGTGTATACAAATGATCACTCCTATACATGTATAATCCCTCTTCAATTTCCTTTTGAAGTTTTAATAGATTTCCTTCTATTCTTTTCATGGGATAAATACCATCAAACTTTACACAAACTATATCTACATCTTCTTCTTCACTTGTAGAGAAAAATTCATCATCATCATCATTGCATTCAAGGGCTTTAGAGTGTTCTTTACCTTCATTTGAAATATCCTCATGATCTTCCTTTTTGCCAATATCAAAACATACTTCTTTGTTTTTATTTGAAATTTCTTCAAGATCTTCCTTTGTGATATTATCACTTGATTCTTTATCTTCACTTGAAACAAACCATTGGCATCAATGACAAACCATTGGCATCAATGACAACATGATCCAACAAAAGTTCATGCTAAAATTGTAAAGTGTATTTCACTTCAAGTATAAAAGTGAATTACTATAAGTAGCTTTAATATTTTATTTTAGAGTTATTTATTTTGCATGCAACTTTTTTGTTGTAAACTAACCTCATTGTAAAAGTGATCCCCACTTCTCTTTATAAAAGTGGGTCACTTCATAAAGAAACTTGCACTATCACGTGGTCATTTGGTTACCGTTTATGCCTCTTTTTTTAAAAGGGAATAACTCTCACATCCGAAGTCCATTTTCAGTGCCTTTGTTTTTTTAAACCGCATAGATCATTAGTTTCAGTTTTTAAATCCATATTATCTGCATATTTAATATGGCTTCTACAAGTAATCTCTTACCTAGCAGCACCAACTACTTCCAATGGAAATCTCATATGAAAGATTTATTAAGAAGTAAAGGATTGTACCAAATTACCTTGGGAAAGGAAACATCACCCACTGATGCTGATAAGAAAGCCAAATGGGATAATAGGAATGACGAAGAATGTGGATTAATCGAAATATCCATATCTCCTAATTTAAGGTTCCACCTTCAATCAATTGATAAACCCAAAAAAGCTTGGGAAAAGATTGAATCTGTGTTTGGTAAACACAATATTATTCGAGCACAAAAGTTAGAAAATAAAGTACTTACTTTAAGTCCAAGTGATTTTTCTTGCATTGAAGACTATCTATCTAAGTTTAAAACACTCAAAACTTTATGTGAAGAATTTATGATAAAGATAGACAAAGATTGTTGCATATTTATTATTCTTTATAAGCTAGGTAGTGCATATTCTGTGTTTGTATCTACCTTTTATGCCATGCAAGAGGCTCTAGGGACAACTTATGTAAAATCCACTCTTGAGAAATTTTGTGATGCTTTGATTAGAGAGAAATATAAGCTAATACAACTTGGAGTGATCAACACTACAAGTATCTCCAACAAATCCTTAGTTGTCCATCAGAAAGATAAACCCAAGTATCCCAAGAAGCAACATCCTCACCACAACAACAAGAAATATAAGGGTCTCAAACCCACTCAGACAGCTTCCACTCCTAATGGAGATAAAGGAGAAAAATATAAAAATAAGAAGACTGACAGACATTACAATGTTTGTGATAAATATGGTCATGATGAGTCCAAATGTTTCAATAATATGGCAGCTTTAGAAGTAGCGATGAAGAAGCACAACATCAGTATTGATTCTACTTCTTCTTCTTCTTCTTCTTCTTCTCATGGACATGCACTTTCAACTTTTGGTTTCTCCTTCAATACAACTTCTACTTCTACTTCTAATGAGTGGATTATTGATTGTGGAGCATATTATCACATGGCTAAGGATAGAGACATATTTTCTACTCTAAATGAATGTAACACCAAGAAAATATTTGTTGGTGATGATAGATCTCTTAGTGTTGAAGGATTTAGAACAATTCAAGTAGAAAATGGTCATTTCAATGATGTATTATGTGTTTCAAATCTTTCTTATAACCTTCTATCAGTATATCAAATCACTCATTCAGGTGAAGGTAAAACCGTAGAGTTTTCACCTCACCAAGTTGTAATCAAGGATCTAAAATATCCTAAGCATGTTCTTGCAACTAGAATTGTTGATGATATTACCAGGTTGTACAAGTTTGACAACTTTGGGTCATCATCTTTTTCATCAATTTTTGTTTCTCATAGGGATGACTTGAGCAATCTTTGGCATGAGTGGTTTGGTCATCCAAACTATCGCTCATTGCAACAACTATGTAATCAAAAAAATGGTGACTGCTCTTCCTCTTGTTTCATGCAAATATGGTGTTTGTGCCAGTTGTGTTCTTGGAAAACATCATTGGGACAGTTTTGACAAACGTGCCTCTTGGCACACCTCAGGTCATTTGTAGCTTGTTCACAGTGATTTTTGTGGTCTTCTTTATTCTCCTCCTTTTTTTGGGTGAAATTATTTCTTAAATTTCATTGATGACTTTTCCAAACGCACTTGGGTTTACTTCTTAAAACTTAAAAGCAATCTAGACATCAAATTCAAAGGTTAAGAATAGATAATGGCAGTGAATATGTGAACAATAATTTTACAAGTTACTGCACTACACAGGGAATCCAAATGCAACACACTATTTGATATACACCACAACAAAATGGTGTTGATGAGAGAAATAATCACACATTAAAAGAAATAGCTAATTATATGATCTAATCTAAGGGATTAAGTCTAAAGTATTGTACATAAGCCATCAACTGTGCAAATTACATAGTAAATCACACTCCCACAAAGGCTCTTAAAAATATAACACCAGAAGAAGCTTGGACTAAAATTAAACCATATGTAAGTCACTTTCATGTATTTGGTAGTATAGCAGGGGCTCACATTCCTGATTAGAAAAGGAAAGAATTGAAGCCTAAAAGTGAGAAGTGTATATTTGTTGGTTATTCTGAAGACGTCAAAGGTTATAGACTTATTCAAACACATTGTAATGAAATTATTATTAGAAGAGATGATAAATTTGATGAAAATATCTTGTCCTGCGAGCCTAATTCAATGTTTGTGCATTCTTTTGTCTGTGAACCTAATTCGGCAGTTGTGCCTTCTTCAGCCTGCGAGCCACCTTCGACCTTTGTTCCTTCTTTTGTTCTGGTTTCTTCTTCAGATGATGACAGTGAGGATGAAAATCCACTTTTTCCTACTCACCTTCATCCAGATGAGTTGTTAAGCCCTAATATTGGCTCATTACCCCTTAATTGGGGCATATTATATTAGTAATGTTATTTTATTTATGTTGGCTTTAGGCCATTAGTTGTAATTATACCTCCTATTCTCCTATATGTACAAAGGAGACATTTTCATTTTGAATCATCTTGTACTTGAACATTTAAGTGGGGTGAAAGGAGGTTTCCCCCTTGAAGAGGCTTATTATCTAAAATTATCTCTTTTTTAAGGTGTTGAGTACTTTTTCTAAGGTTTTTCTATGCTATATTGATATTTGGTTCTTAACATATGGTATCAGAGCTCAAGGTCTTGGGGTTTCACTGCTACATGTGAGACACCTTGGCATTTTCACTATAACTTTTTTTCTACAATGTTTCAGAAGGAAAATATTGGAGGATATTTAGTATATCGATCAAGGTATGTTGTGTTCAAAATTCATCTCCTGAGGCCGTATACTTTCATAGATACATCCTATACAAGATAGGGTTTTGGAATAATCCTGAACTGAGTCATTGCAAAATATTCGCTATAAACACTTTTCTGTAACATTTCAGACCCTGAAATCTAAAGGCTATTTACATAAATTAGTAAGGTATATGTGGTAAAAATGTCAGCTTCTGGGTCATCTTAAATTTAAAGATACACCTTGTGTAAGATAGGGTATCTCACTAGTCCTATTGACTAGTCTCAAGAAGGTGTTCCAGGTAAAACAATCATAAATTCTTCCTAGAGTATCCAAATTGAGTGGGACTAGTTGCATTGGATCGTGGAGAGTCTGTAGTATTTATGGTGCAAGTTTTTGAATTTTACATCAATTATTTTGTGCACGGCATGCTATACACGTGAGATCTCCTGGAAAGGAAAACAATCGGCAAGTTGTGGGGAAGTTATCGTAAATTCCACCTGGCACATCCAATTTTGTTTAGACCTATGGCATTGCAGAGAAGAAATATCAGAGAACTAGATAAAAAAAAGTTTCATACCCAGAAGGGCCGAAACTTGGGAGATACAACAGAGGAAATATGGTCTAGCAGAACCACCCCAAAATCAAGGTTCAAAAGTGATATTTGGCCAACATGCCACCCAAAAATGGAACTTCTACACCAAATAAGCCTCCAAAAAATCCTACTTGGATTCTTGATGAAGGTGAAGAAATGCGTAGGGACATAAATGATTTACAAAATAAGATAATAACAAAAGATGAACTACAAGAGATGAGGGAGGGTTTAAAAGGGGAGATCATGGAAGTATTGAAAAATTTCATAACAGAGAAGACACCTGAAAGTGAAAATGCATCCCATGAAATTCATGATGAGGACACAAGGAAGGTGAATCAAGAATGGAGAAACTCCAACTTTGGTTTGAAGACCAACCACGTTCCTAAGATTGATATGAGGAAGTTTGATGGCAAGGAACCAATCACATGCATACTTCAGATGGAGCAATTCTTTGATCTCCATAATGTGCCACATACACAAAAGGTACAAATTGATTCTTTATATTTAGAACCTAATCAATTTGTATGGTATCGATGGCTTTGTTCTCACAAATCACTCGTCACTTGGACAATTTTCATGGAAGAAATGGTATCACACTATGAGGATACAAGGAGAAATACCTTCTTTAGCCAATTGATAAATCTCAATCAAAAGAGTTCAGTTACTGAGCACATTGAGAACTTTCAAAGATTCAATATAAAGGTAACCAATATTCTAGATGAGCACTTGATTGATGTATTCATAGTAACTTTAAAGGATAACATTCAACATGAGGTTCGCCTTTTGGAACCCAAATCAATGGAGAATGCATTTAAGGTGGCAAGAAATGTTGAAAGTAAAAATATGGCTATGGCTACTAGAAGGACCAATCCTAACATATATAGAGAGAAAAATTCTCCTTCTTCTAAAACACCTCAACCTACAAGGTTGACACCCCAACAATTGGAGGAAAGAAAAGAAAAAGGTTTTTTCTTTAATTGTGACATCAAGTATAGTAAGGTACATAAGTGTGGTGAGAAGAAATTATTCTACATAGATTGTGAAGAGGAAGAAGAACAAGAACAAAAACCATATCAAGATGAAAATGTAGAAGCAATTTCGTCTGAAGAGTTGACTCCCATGATATCATGTAATGCATTAGCTGGAATTAGCACTCCTCAAATCCTCAAGATTGAAGGATACATCAAAAAGAAAAAGGTAATAGTCCTAATTGATTTTGGAAGTACTCATAATTTCATTCATTATAAATTAGCCAAAGATCTCAATTGCTTTGTATATTCGGCACCAGAGTTTCAAGTAATGATTGCATATGGAGGAACTATCAATTGCTCAAGAAAATGCAATAAGATCAATCTTACTATGGGGGACTATGTAATGAATAGTCCAATGATTTCTATACCCATGGGTGGTGTAGATGTTGTATCAGGAATCCAATGGTTACAATCATTAGGAATAGTGGCTTTTAATTTTCAAGAACTTTTCATGAAATTTTCATTGGAAGGAAAAGAAATTGAGTGAAGAGGTATCATAGGGAAACCTTGCCCACATAACATCTTCATTCTCCCATGTCATCTCCTCAAGACCGTACCAGGTCCACTGGACCTTTACAATCCCTATAGCTCGATTCCGGAGCTGTTTGTTTTTCCTTTCCAATATGTGCACAGGATGCACTTGCAAGACACCTTCTGGTTCCACCTGAACCACATTCCAGTCAATAACATGATTAACATCAGGTATATATTTTTTAAGTAATGAAACATGAAACACATTATGTACAGTCATAGATGCAGGTAATGCAAGCTTATATGCAACCGACTCAATCATTTCCAGGATTTCAACGACCCACAAAATCTTGCTGCCAACTTGGCGCAACTTCCCATCTTTAGGGAACTCCTATTAGTTTTGACTTTTAGGAAAACATGATCACCCACGTTGAATTCTTAATGGGTTCTATTCTTATCAGCATAATTTTTCTACGTGTCCTAGGCAGTTTTCAAATTTTGTTTAATTTTTACCATTTGGTCCTCCATCTCCTTGAGCAACTCTTGCCCAAATATTTCTCTATCAGCTGGATTATCCCAGCTCACTAAAGTGTTGCACTTTCTTCCATAAAGTTCTTCAAATGGGCTCATCTTCAACAATGCATGATACCCATTATTGTAGGCGAATTCTACCAAATGCAAGTAGTATTCCCATCTTGATGGTTTGTCCATCACATACATTATAAACATGTCTTCTATTACTCTGTTCACCCTCTCTTTCTGTCCATCAGACTCGGGATGATATGCTATAATTAAATTCAGATTCATTCCAAATCCTTTGAACAATCCTTTTTAGAAATTCGAGGTGAATTTCGGGTCCCTATCAGACACAATCATTTTAGGAATTTCATGCAAGCGTGCCACTTCTTTTAATAAGATATAAACGACATCTGTTTCCTTGTGAGTGGTTTTCAGTGGAATAAAATGGGCATCTTTTGTAAGCTTGTCCACCACAACCATGATTGAATCATGCTACTTGCTTGTTCTAGGAAATCCTATAATAAAATCCATGGTCACCACTTCCCACTTCCACTCAGAATGGGAAAAGGCTACAACAACCCTGCCAAGTGCCTATGCTTAGCCTTAAATTTTTGGCACTCCATACAATTGGCGATGTATTCAACGATCTCTCTCTTTATACCTGGCCAAAAGTAATGGCTTTTGACTGCTGCCACAATCTTCTGATATCTAGGGTGTCCAACATACGTCACGTTATGCATTTATTTTAGAACCACAAGTTTCAATTCTTGGACATTGGGTATATGCACTCTGTCTTTATACAAGAGTAATCCATTAGCTTCCGAGGTGTAACTTTCCTTTTTCTATGGTCTCTCACATTGTTGTAGCTTTGCTACTAAGTCTCTGTACTACAAATCAACATTTGCAGTTTCCAAAATTCTACCCTTGATATCAGTCCTGTACATGCTAATGGATGTAGCATGTAACTCATGCACCTTTCTACTAAGTGCATCAACCACCTTATTTTCCTTTCCTTTGATATGCTTGATATCAAGGTTGTATTTTCACAGAAACTCCAGCCACCTACTTTTCCTAGAATTTAAAGTCGGTCGATCAAAAAAATATTTCATACCATTGTGGTCTGTTCTCAATTCGAATCTCCTTCCCATGAGGTAATGTCTCCATTTCCTTAGAGCGTGGATGATTGCTGCCAGCTCCAAATCGTGAGTGGCATAATTCTTTTCATTCTCTTTCAGCTTCCTGGACTCATAACAGATTACAAATCCATCTTGGCTGAGAACTCCTCTCAACCCTTCCTTACAGCATCTGTGCACACCACGAAATCCATATTTGGATATGCAATCCTCAATATTAGAGCATTGGTTAACAACTGCTTCAGTCGCTGGAAACCTTTCTCACACTCTTCAGTCCACTAAAATTTTTTCTCCTTCCTTTGCAAAGAAGTGATAGGGTGAGCTATCTTTGAGAACCCTATTATAAACCTTCTATAGTAGCCCACTAGACCCATAAAGGATCTTGCTTCCTCCACATTCCTTGGCACTGACCATTCTTGAATGGCCTCAGCCTTCTTAGGATCCACAATGATCCCTTCTTCTGAAATAATGTGCCCCAAGTAATGGATCTGCCTTTGGTAAAATGAGCATTTGCTCAATTTGGCATAGAATTGGTGTCCTCTCAACACTTGTAGCACCAGTCTCAGGTGTTGTTCATGCTCTTCCTCTAAATTGGAATACACCAAGATGTCATCCAGGAAGACTAAGACAAACTTGTCTAAATAGTCCCTGAATACACCACTCATCAAGCACATAAAAACAACAGGTGTGTTTGACAGTCCAAACAACACCACTATGAACTCACAATGACCGTACCTTGTTCTAAAGGTGGTCTTGCTAATGTCCTCATCCTTTATTCTTACCTGGTGATATACTGATTTGAGATCTATATTTGAAAATATTTCCGCACCCTTCAACTGATCAAAAAGATCATCGATCAATTTACAGCCTCAACGTCCCATCCTTCTTCCTCACGAACAGGACCAGGGCACCCCAAGGTGGCACGCTGGGGTGAATGTACCCATTCTTTAAAATATATTCAAGATGCAATTGTAACTCTTTCAACTCTGACGTACTCATTCTATAAAGAGCTTTCGAAACTGGAGCTGCTCTAGGCATCAAATTTATAGAAAAATCGATGTCTCTCTTCAGAGGTAGTCCAGGTACCTCCTGAAATACATCCTTGAACTCTATGAGTACCTCATGGTCTCCAATATTTGAGACTTCATCCATGGATTCTTCCTCCACATGGGCTACAAATAATTGATATCCTTTCCTGTAACACTTCTTCAGCTGCATGGCTGGGATTTCTCTAAAAACCACAGCTCTGGGAATTCCATGAACTGTTTTTTGATTTCCCTCCTCATCCAGGCATGTAAACCTCTTGTTATGATAGTCCAGAAGGGAATGGTGCTGGTCCAACCAGTCCATTCCAATTAAACAATCATAGGATCCTAAAGGCAGAATATTCAATTCAACCTTCGTTCTCAGTCCTTTCATGTCCATAGGATAGGACTTCACCAACTAAGTGACTTTCCTCTTGGTTCCTGTAGCCAACTACACTAACAAATAATTTTCATGTTTTCTTCTTGATAAATGCAAACTTTCCACCACCCTAGGAACTACATAACTATGGCTAGCCCATGAATCGATTAAAATACTAAATGGTTGGTTGTTAATCATACCTTCCATTTCAATTATGTGTGACTGAAATTATGATTGCTTGTTGTCTAGGGCTACATAGATCCTTGGCATTCTACTGCCCATATCCTCCATTATTTCATCTTGCTGAACATTGTGGATGGTTCTTTCTTTATCGTTTATGTGGGGTCAGTCTCGGTACCTATGGTTTCCTTTACAGCCCCAACACTCCATAGGTGGTGGTCTAGGCATTTGTTCATCCACTTCAACCTTCCTAGGCTCCCTAAAGGATGGTTTTCCCTGAGGATTGTTTCTGAAAAAGGGAGGCTTGTTTCCCTTCAGCCTCTTCTCTTTCCTAAACATCTTCTGATCATCCCAAGCCTTCCAAAAAGTAGGCCTTTCTCTTTGTTTCTCATACAAGCATTTTCCCCTTCTTATTGTTTCTTCCATAGTCTTGGGATCATCATATTGGATTTTGTCACTAATGGAAGCTAGCAGTCCACTCATATATCTCTGATTCTTGACAACCTCATCCTTAATGAATGGAACATACTTCAGTAGTTCCAAAAACCTTCGTTCGTATTCATCAATGGTCATGCTGCCAATTTTGAGTTCAAAGAACTCCTTCATCTTTCTTTCATAGTATCTTTTAGTCAGGTATTTCTTCTCGAAATACCCCTTAAACTCCTTCCAAGTGACATCTTTCTCTCTGATGTGTTGCACCTGCACAAACTGATCCCACCACATGGATGTTTTTCCTTTCAATTGATACATCATAATTCTTCCTTCTTCATGAGCGGGATAATTCTACAGTTGGAAATATTTCCTCATTCTAAGCAACAAGGTTTCGACATCTTCCTCCTTCTTATGTTCTCCATCAAACATTAGAGGATTGATCTTGTTCATTTCACCCTTCAATTAATCCACTCCAGATCTTCGGTGTTTTCTGGTAGGAGAAGGGCTTGAAAAACTGCGTGCTTCCCTACTGGAATGCTTTGGGGAGCGAAGATGATGTCTGCTAACACTCCTTGATCTTCTTCTCCTCTCAGGGGTTCTGACACTTTGATGCAGGAGCATCACCAACACATCAAGCGAGCTAGCGCGACGGCGGGAGACAGCTGGACGAGCCAACACACATTTTTGAAAGCGCTTTGGAAGTTTTTGCGCAAGTATTAAATGAGTCATTTAAGAGAGGTCACACTTGTATATTGTATTGTACCTTGAGCCTTTAAGCTCTCGTCCTTAGGTAGATAGATGACATTTATTTTAGTTAATGTTGGTAGGTAGATTTTAATTCTAGAATTGATAGCTTTAGATTTCGAGAGGGAAAATGTATATAGACACCCTCATTGTATCATTGTAACATAATTCAGATATTGGAACAGGAGCAGGAAGAGAAGAGCATGTAGAGAATTATATGAAGAACACCCATGTACAGATATTGAATTAATAGAAGAAAGCTTTAATTCAATTTCATGGTTTTGTGTTGTTTCTCTGTGTACTGATATTATGCTCATGGATGTTTTGCTTCCTGTCATGATTTTTCTTTTATATGTTGTGTATGTGATTTCATGGATGAATTGAAGTCTGAGAGGCTGAGCGAATGAGTTTCAATTGTTTCTCTAAGTAAGCCAAAATATTCCTGCAAGGAGTGCAGTCGAATTGTTCGCAAGGAGTGCGTTGACAGAAGGGTTCACTTAGAGATAGCTTTTGTTCTCATTCCCTCGAAGGTGCAGATAGGAATAGTGTCATGCAAGGAGTGCACAAGCCAAGCGAAGTCTCAGATTTGCGATTCTGAGCAAAGTATCAAGATATTTTTGCTGCAGGAGTACGCAGGGTCAAAAGAATTCAACACATAGAAGGGGTTGAATATTTTCCGCAAGGAGTGCGTGCAAGAATCTCTCTGAAGGACTTTGAAGAGTTGAGAGAAATCTCAGGAGGGGTAAGCCTTCGAATTCGTCGAAGGATTGCACAAGAGAAGTCATGCATCAAAGCGTTCGAGCAAGTGGTAAAGGTTCGTGTGAAGATGAACAAGTCTTTGTGGAGGAAGCGCTTGCTTCATTTTGTAGGAATCGTCAAGGACGAACAGATGGCTTGAATCATCTGGAATATTTTGCAGAGTTTCATGGATAATTGGATCTTGCGAGGTGCAAGGAGGCTACAGTGCAGGTGTGGAAAAGGTTCGAAGCTCAGAAGGGCAGGAGCCGTCGATCGGGATCATGAGGAGCGTGGTTCTACTCGTAGATCGGCATATCGGGAGTTCGTGAGGTGAGACTCCAATTCTACTCAACGGAAGTCACGATATAGCGAGATGCGATATTCTGACTGCTACATAAGTAGTGTGGGCCACAAAGGATAGTGGAGGACAGGTGGCATAAGCCATCGGAGGTTCGGCGTCTCGAGCCTCGAGAGTCGAGGTAAGAGTCATTTGATCTCACGAGTGGTGAAGTCATGAGGGAGTGAGATCGCGAGTCTTGGCCTTTCGACGTCTTGCGTGTCAGGGTTTGGAAAACTGAGTGCTTGGTGTCATGAATGGAGAGATCGCGATAAGGATAGAAGTCTCGACAAGGCAGATGAAAGTCAGTTTTGACTGACACATTGGGTCTCGAGGATTGGAGAGCCCATAAATTGACAGTGAACTCGCTAAATCGCGAAGTTCCGATCCTTCGAGTCCAGAGAAGGAGGATTGGGTAAAGAGGAGTTGTGGGTAAGGAAGATTCCCGATAAGGGATCAGAAGAACCATTGATGTTCTTTGGGCCGAGGAGAAGAAGATCCTGAGGAGAGAGGTCATGCTCCGAGGAGTGTGGTCGGCTCTCTATCAAGTGGTATCAGAGCGGGAATACTCTTTGTTTTCTGTAGCAGAGAGAGAGAAAATTCACCATGCCTCCTAGGAGAGAAAGACAGTCACTTGATCCAGAAGACAGGGAGGTGCGAAAAAGAGGTAGACTGGAAGGAAATCCAGAAATGGAGAGGCAGATGAGAGATCTTCGAGAAAGACTCGAGGAGATGGAAACAACTCAGAGACGCACAACTAGTGCAGGGGATCTTAGTGATTCCGAAGGCGAAGTTGAAGCTGAACCACAAGGAGAAGTTGCAGCCGAAGATGCAGCTAATGAGAGATTGATTAAAGCTATCGCCCGGATGAGTTCAAAAACAAATATGGACATTCCAGTTTATGAAGGGAGTCTGGATGCAGAAGAGTTGTTAGATTGGATTAGAGCTCTTGAACTTACTTCGATTATGAAGATATCGAAGACGATAAAAAGGTTAGGCATGCTGTCACAAAATTGAAAGGACACGCAACATTATGGTGGGATGAGCTTCAAGAAGATAGACGTTCCAAAGGTAAGTAGAAGATCAAAAGATGGGATCGAATGATCGCGAAGATGAAAGCGAAGTTAATCCCAAGGAATTACCAAATTACTCTGTTCAAGAGAATGCAGAACCTGAGATAGAAGTTGATGACAGTGAAAGATTATACTGAGGAATTCTATCAACTGAACATCAGAGCAGGTCATCGGGAGAGTGATGATGAGAAGGTTTCCAGATATCTGAATGGTCTGAGATACGACATTCAGGATGAATTGAGTATGGTTACCATCAAGATGGTGGAGGATTCTTATCATATGGCACTGAAAGCAGAGGAGAAGTTGAGTCGTAAGCAAGGTCAGCGAGGGCGAGGCAGAAGTTAGCCCGAAGGCAAGACAGTTGCCCAAGATAAATTCCAGAAGCCCAAGGAGGAATGGAAGAAACCTTAGGGTAGAGTAGAAAGAGGTGGTACCTCACAGAAAGGACCATACATTGAACAGAGAGGGTATCATAATGAACAGAGGGGAGATTATGCTAATGCAAATACTTTTCCTTGTACTAGAGGTAGAGGAAGAGGCCAAGGTGGAGTTATCACATGTTTCACATGTGGGAAGAATGTGTTAGAAAAACTGGACCGCGGAGCAATAAAATAAAACAAATGCAGAAACAAAACAAAGAAGACACACAATACAAGAGAGACACAGATTTACGTGGTTCACCCAGTGTGGACTACGTCCACCAGAGAAATTTCTAGGTCCTTCCTTTATTATTATCCAGCAAATGAAGGGATACAACCTACAACAAAACCCTTTATAACTTCCTCTTCTTTCTCTCACAGTCTCCTCTCTCAGAATGCAATATTCACCATCATCCATAGCCGCAATACATTTCCCTCATAAAAGAGGGTTGCCTTCTAGGGAAAAAAACCCTAACATAATCTCTATCGTTAGATTTGC
>ML780310.1:201630-213735 GCA_009831015.1 Picea engelmannii
TATCATTCGAAGACAAAGCATATTGATGTTCAATATCACTTTGTGAGAGACATGGTTGAGGAAAAGAAGGTGTTGCTGGAAAAGGTTGACACTTTGAAGAATGCTGCAGATTCATTGACAAAGTCTGTGAGCATAGAAAATTTATCTTGGTGTAGAGTAACAATGGGCATTGCTGCCCTAGATTGTTGACTATATAATCCCCTGGACCCCTGGATGCAAAGAAAACAACAAGTGGGAGAATGTTGGGTATGTGTTATATTCTTTGCATGTGTGTGTGTGTGGGTGCGTCAGATACGACGACTGCGTCTGACGATCCCTTCAACTAGGGATCTGTCGTTGCGTCGGGCGCTTCCTAGGGGGGTCCCAGGGGGGGGCAGGTATGCCCCCCCCTGGTTACGCGCAGTGCCCCGAGTACGCGTAGCGTTCGGGGCAACGCCTCAATTTTTTTTTTTTTGGGGCAGTTTTTGCTATTTTTAGCGGATTTTGCTATTTTTAGCTGATTTGTAAATTAATCCCGGATTAAGGGATTAGGGTTTTGGTATCTACGGAATACCTAAAAAACATTGTATATATTGTATGGCGAATGGTGAAATTTGAAATAATGAAAAAGAAAGGTTTTCCCGATTGAGGGTTTCCGGTAAAGATCTCTGTGTATTCTGTGTATGAGCCATTAATTAATTTCTGTATTGCTTAAGAATATATATGCATTGCTTTACTTCACAGGTTTAAAACTTACAATGACTTGATGGATTGCCTAAGTGGGGCAAAGTATTTTTCAAAAAATGATTTGAAAAGCGGATATCATCAGATTCGCATGAGAGAAGGCGATGAGTGGAAAACAACCTTCAAAACAAATGAAGGATTGTATGAATGGATAGTCATGCCATTTGGCTTGACAAATGCACCAAGTACTTTTATGAGATTGATGAATGAATTCCTAAGGGAATTCATTGGAAAATTTTTCGTCGTATACCTGGATGATATACTGATCTTCAGTAAGACGAAGGTTGAACATATGAAGCATTTGGCCATTGTGATGAAGAAGCTACAACAGGAGAAGCTATTGGTCAATATGAAGAAGTGCTCATTCATGAAGTCAAAGCTCATTTATTTGGGTTTTGTTATTTCGGCGAATGAGTTGAGGATGGATCTGGATAAGGTAGAAGTGATCAAGAATTGGCCATCACCGAGAAATGTGTTCGAGGTGAGAATTTTTCATGGACTGGCTAGTTTCTACCGAAAGTTCATCAGGAATTTTAGTGGAATTAGTGAAGCGATGATGGACACATTCAAAAAGCGACATAAGTCTTTTCATTGGACAACAGAGGCTGAGAAGAGCTTCAATCTGTTGAAGCGGAAGATCATAGAACAACCAGTGTTGGTGTTGCCAGATTTCCAGAAGACATTTCAGGTGAAATGTGATGCAAGTGGATTTTCCATAGGAGCGGTCTTGAGTTAGGAAGACAAACCGGTTGCATATTTCAGCGAGAAGCTGGATGAGGCAAAACTGAAATACTCCATGTATGATAAAGAATTCTATGTTATCATACAGGCATTGAAGAAGTGGAGGCATTACTTGATCCCGAAAGAATTTGTATTGTATAGTGATAATCATGCATTACAGTTTGTGAGTCAACAAGAGAAGTTGAATCAGAAACATGCAAAATGGGTAGAGTACATGCAAAATTTCACATTTTTGATTAAGCATATTTCGGGTACTGCTAACAAAGTGGTTGATGCTTTGAGCAGGAAATGTTTGTTTTTGCAGGAGTTCCGAGTCAAGACATTGGGTTTTGAAAATCTTAGGGACATGTATGCAGGAGATACAGACTTTGGAGAGGCATATGAAGCAGCTGAGAACCCAGTTCTCAAAGACAAAATCCCATGGATAGATTATATGATCCAGGAAGGATTGTTGTTCAGAGGCAATCGACTGTGTATTCCAAATTGCTCCATGAGGGAGAACCTGTTGAAAGAGAAGAACAGTGGTGGATTAGCAGGACATTTTGGCCATGACAAAACATTCGCAAAGCTGAGCGAGTCATATTTTTTTCCAGGAATGCAAGCATATGTCAAGAGGTTTGTTGATAGATGTCAAGTTTGTCAACATTCAAAGGGGAGGAAGAAGAATGCGGGATTCTATCAGCCATTTCCCATACCAAAAAGACCATGGGAGGCGATAAGCATGGATTTTGTATTAGGTTTGTTGAGGACACAAATAGGTGTTGATTCAATCTTTGTGCTGGTGGATAGGTTTTCAAAGATGGCACAGTTTATTCCATGCCAGAAAACCAACGATGCGACTCACATCGCAAATTTGTTTTTCAAGGAGGTCATTCGACTCCATGGATTGCTGAAAAGTATTGTTTCGGACAGGGATACGAAATTCATAGGGCATTTTTGGAGGACCTTATGGAAGAAGCTAGGAAATGACTTGGCATTTAGTTTTGCTTATCATCCTCAGATGGATGGACAAATAGAAGTGGTCAACAAAAGTCAATGAGACTTGTTGAGAAGCTTGGTGACAGAACACCACAACAGTTGGGATCATATATTACCACAGGAAGAATTTGCATACAAAAATTTGGTGAATCGGAGTACAGGAAAAAGTCCATTTCAGATTGTGTATGGTACACAACCGAGGGGAGTTTCTGAATTACGATATTTAGAACAAACTGTGACTAGTAGTTCTAGTGCAGAGGAATTCACTGAGGTGATGAAAGAACTTCACAGCAAGGTGAAGCAGTGACTGGAAGATTCAAGCCAGGAATATAAGCGCAGAGCAGATCAGCAGAAGAGACAACTTCAGTTTGAAGTTGGTGATTTAGTTCTGGCACATTTGAGGAAGGAATGGTTCCCAAGGGGAACATACAACAAGCTAAAAATGAAGAAAATTGGGCCATGCAGAGTCCTGAAGAAATTCAGAGAGAATGCGTATTTAATTGAATTACCTGATGGCATCAGGATATCTCTAACATTCAATGTCTTATACTTATATCCATATAAGGCTAAGGGAGCAGGAGCTGGGAGAGATGAACACCCAGAAGTCCAGTGGTAGAAGCAGATGCCGATTGCAGAAAATCCACAGATGGAATGCATACTGGACAAGAGAGTGGGTAAGAAGACTAGGAGAAAAGAGTACTTTGAGTATATGGTCAAGTGGAAGAATCATCCAGTGGAAGATGCTATCTAGGAGACAGAAGTAGTGATACAGAAGCATGGATAGACCGTGCAAGAGCTCATGGACAGGAGCCCATGAAATTTTTTAAGATGAGGAGTATGATACAGGAGCATCGCCAGCACATCAAGCGAGCCAGCGTGACGACGGGAGATAGCTAGACGATCCAGCACACATTTTTGAAAGTTCTTTGGAAGTTGTTGCGCAAGTCTTAAATGAGTCATTTAAGAGAGGGTGCACTTGTATATTGTATTGGACCTTGAGCCTTTAAGCTCTCGTCCTTCGGTAGTTAGATGACATTTATTTTAGTTAATGTTGGTAGGTAGATTTTAATTCTAGAATTGATAGCTTTAGAGTTCGAGAGGGAAAATGGATATAGACACCCTCATTGTATCATTGTAACATAATTTAGATATTGGAACAGAAGTAGGAAGAGAAGAGCATGCAGAGAATTGTATGAAGAACACCCATGTACAGATATTGAATTAATAGAAGAAAGCTTTAATTCAATTTCATGGTTTTGTGTTGTTTCTCTATGTATTGATATTATGCTCATGGATGTTTTGCTTCCTGTCATGCTTTTGCTTTTATATGCTTTGTATGTGATTTCATGGATGAATTGAAGTCTGAGAGGGTGAGCGAATGAGTTTCAATTGTTTCTCTAAGTAATCCAGAAGATTCCTGCAAGGAGTGCAGTCGAATTGTCCGTAAGGAGTGCGTTGACAAAAGGGTTCACTTAGAGATAGATTTTGTTCTCATTCCCTTGAAGGTGCAGATAGGCACAATGCCATGCAAGGAGTGCGCAGGCCAAGCGAAGTCTTAGAGTTGAGATTCTGAGAAAAGTATCGAGATATTACTGCTGTATGAGTACGCAAGGTCAAAAGACTTCAACACTTAGAAGGGGTTGAAGATTTGCCGCAAGGAGTGCGTGCAAGAAGCTCTCTGAAGGACTTTGAAGAGTCGAGAGCAAGCTCAGGAGGGGTAAGCCTTCGAATTCTTCGAAGGATTTCATAAGAGAAGTCATGCATCGAAGTGTTCGAGCAAGTGGTAAAGATTCGTGTGCAGATGAACAAGTCTTTGTGGAGGAAGCACTTGCTTCATTTTGCAGGAATCGTCAAGGATGAACGGATGGCTTGAATCATCCGAAATATTTCGCGGATTTCTGTGGATCATTGGATCTTGCGAGGTGCAAGGAGGATACAGTGCAGGTTTGGAAAAGGTTCAAATCTCAGGAGGGCAAGAGCCGTCGATCGAGATCATGAGGAGCATGGTTCTACTCGTAGATCGACATATCGGGAGTTCCTGAGGCGAGACTCCAAATCTACTCAACGAAAGTCGCGATATAGCGAGATGAAATATTATGACCACTATGTAAGTAGTGTGGGCCACAAAGTATAGTGGAGGATAGGTGGCATAAGCCATCAGAGGTTTGACGTCTCAGGCGTCGAGAGTCAAGGTAAGATTCATTTGATCTCGCGAGTGGAGAAGTCGCGAGGGAGTGAGATAACGAGTCTTGGCCTTTCGACGTCTCGCGTGTCGGGGTTTGGAAAACTGAGCACTTGGTGTCACGAGTGGCGAGATCGCAATAAGGACTGAAGTCCCGACAAGGCAGACGAAAGTCAGTGTTGAATAACACATCGGGTCTCGGGGATTCGAGAGCCCAAAAATTGACAGTGAACTCGCGAAGTCGCGAAGTTCCGATCCTCTGAGTCCAGAGAAGGAGGATTGGGTAAAGAGGAGTTGTGGGTAAGGAATATTCCTGATAAGGGATCAGAAGAACCATTGATGTTCTTCGAGCTGAGGAGAAGAAGATCTTGAGGAGAGCGATCGTGCTCCAAGGAGTGTGGTCAGCTCTCTATCACACTTCTTGATCGTCTTTTCCTCTCAGGGGTTCTACGACTCTCTGTCTTGCTTGAGTCACTCCCCTTTTCCAATTTCCTTTCTATTCTTTCTAGGCTCTTCAACATTTTTAATTTGAATTCACCCTGCTGATCCTTGACCCTCATGAGCATTTGACTATCATCCTGGTGAGCCTAGGCATCTTTCTACAATCTTTCAATGAGTTTCATCATATGTCCCTCCTTATCCATCTCTCTTTTCGTGCCCATTAGAGTTTGATCCTTTGATTCCCAAGTTGACATCCCTTCATACCCTTTCATCCTCTATTTCAGAGGCAATCTACACGCCTTCCAATTCCATACTCGGCATCAATTTTCGGCTGTCTGGACACTTGTTGAACTCTGCACACACAACGTGCAGTCAACCAGAGTTTGTCAGGCCTTATCGCTTAATAAAAACCAGAACAGTCATTAACCAACGTGAATAAGAAAACATTTCAAATTCACTAAGTTTTCTTAACTCTGTTTGGCTCTGAAAATTTTTGGGACTTCGGTTTTCAGGGTTTTTTTCCACGAGTATCCAACAGTTAAATCCTCGAAAATTTTTATGTCCTTCGAAAATTTTAGGATTTCGGAACTTCGGGGTTTCGAGTTTCTGGGTTTTTTGTCCTAAGGTTCTCGCACTCACTTCCCTCTTCAACTCACGACTCTCAAACTTCCAACCTCTCTTCCCCTGGGCCCATAGCATAGTTGTCGCCAACCCCAGTTGTGCGTGGTACATTTAGGAGGGTCCACATCACCTTTGGTGACATCATTGGGTCCCACCATTCTCTCTTATCTTCTCGACTCACTGGCACGTGGTGCACACCCATGTGTCCATTTCCATTCCAAGGCAATCCAACGGTTAGACTTCTCTCAAATCTATAGTGCATATCTTTTCAATGTTTTGGGGTTTCTGGCATCAGGATTTCATGCATCTTCACCTCTCGAACTTCTGTTTGCTAAAACCCCGAAATTGCGGTCTATTCTCCCACTTACGATCTACGGTGTAGATCGTTTTGGGATTTCAGGTTTCTCTATTTCGTGACTTGTGAAAACAAGGGTTCTTTCCCTTGGTTTTTCTAGGTGCCTAAACGCCGACTGACAACCACGTTTTCCCCTATGGACGGTCCTAATGAATTTCAGAATTTTGCGTATCATGATTTCCGCGTTCCTGCACTACTCCAAAGGGTTTTTAAACCCTGTGCATGTTTTTCTAGATCTGACAGTCATGAGGGTTCACCTTCCCTCCCAAACAGATCCCAAGGCTCCAACACTTCTGTTGTGGAGTCCTCTCTCCCTATGGCCATATAACACACTGGTTGTGGTTTCATAACACCGCTACACCTCCTGATCTTTATAAGAACAGTCAAGTAACTCCTTGACACTCAAGAGAATTCAAAGGTCCGAAATTGGTCCTCCATAGACAATTTCTCCTCAAAACCTCGGTCCAAAGACCACTCAACTGGCCCATCTAGGATCAGAGTCGAAACCCTGTCTCTGATACCAAACTGTAGCACCCCCTTACACTCAGGGCAAGCGCTACATCGCGGAATAACAATACTCATACTTAATTATATATATATATATATATATATATATATATATATATATATCATGCATTTAAAGAAGGTTAAACAGAGAACTTAGAGTAAACATAAGAATTACTGCTATTATAAATAATCAATGGCTTTAACATTAATACATATGCACAAAAGAATACATGATAATTATAAATACACAGACATGCAGAAACATAATTAAAACATTATCTAGAAATTATCTTTGAAACGGTGGTAATTCCACCAACCAGGCGTAGGCCTTCCACGAACCTCCCAGCCTTAGACCACGCTACTCTTCAAGCTCAACAGTGGGTCACCCCTGAGCTGGGACTAAGCTCCACCCCAAGGCAAGGAATCCTAGACTAGGCTGAGGTTACAAGGAAAAAACACAGTCACAAGGAAGGGATTTTCTCCCAGGAACCACTCATACTCACTACCACAAACTCTCCTTCCCCACATGCCTATTCCAGCCAAGGAGTATACACCTTCTCTGTCACCTAGACATTCCTTTAGCTGCTAACCTCCCTTTCCTTGGGTTTCAACAACAGATCGGACCAAAAGTCTATGAGCTTTGTGGAAGCTACAGGGTTCCTTCTATGAGTTCTCTCCTTCCTCTGCACACTCTCTCACCTAGAGAGAGTCGCTCATAGGCCAAGAAACTTGTTCTTCCAAATTCAATCACCTCTCTCACCTAGAGAGAGTGTTGTACAAATTGGCCAACAAGCTACACGCAGTCCAGCACTGCGTGGCCACAACAACCAATGGGGAAAATAGACACGGGATTTCCAAACAGGCTCAACAATGATAGGATGGTCTCATGGTTATGTCTTTGGGAAAGAGACTACACACACAAGCTTGATATGCTTAGACAAAGGATGCATCAGCTTTTCCAAAAATCAACATAGGCTATCCCCAAATTCAACACATAGACTTCACCCCCCAGTTTTAGAATGACGCGAGGTCTCTTGCTGGGGTCGGACAGGATGTATGGTTCAGAATATGCATGAGGTCTCTTGCAGAGGTCAGACGGGTTCATGCCCAGGTAGTCGAGGGTCGAATGGTGGAGGAACCCCCCAACATGACTGATCTCAGATGGTTTATTTACATGCGCCTGGGTTGACACTTGTCATCCATGCAACTGCGTGCGTTACATCCATTTGGAAGTTACTTGTCCTTCCAAAAGAACTTAGGATAAAACATATTATTCACATTCTTTTTGGAATAATATTAAAATATTATTCCTAAGGCTTAAGCCCTTAGTCTTAGCCCCTAGGCTCAACACATAGCCCCTCTTCCCACCTTCCAGCCTCAAATCCCTTTCCCACTCTATGGAATCTTAGTCCCCCATCACTCATTCATCATGGCCGGTCTACATGCAATGATGTTTATATTTTTATTAATAATATGCATAGATACATGTACAAAATCAGGCTCTTGGCCTTCAACACTTAGGTTGTCTGGCCTAATAATCACATAATCCCACCAACCTATAAAAAACATAATTACAATTCATTTCATAAACATGATTTACAATGGGGCTCATCCTTGGGGACATTACAATTGTAAACCAAATCATTCTCCCTTTCAATCTAGAGTCAATATTACTACCACGTGTACTTCTCTCGAAGTTGATGCCACCCTGTACCATCAGTTAGTTGGTAGCCTCTTATACTTGACTCATACTTGTCTTGATATTTCGTTTGTTAATGGTATTGTTTCCAAGTATATGTAAACACCCCATGCAAGCCATTGGAAAGAAACTAAAAGGATACTTTGCTATGTCTATGCTACAGTTCAGTTCAGGATACATTACAGTTCAAGGGGGACTCCTTTATTGGTTGGTTTCACTGATTCAGATTGGGCCATCAACCCTGATGATCAGAAGTCTACTGCAGTTTATGTTTTCAGCCTTGGCTCAAGACCTGTTAGTTGGGCCTGTATGAAACAACATTTCATTTCACTTTCTTTAGTAGAATCAGAGTATTGAGCAATGGTAAATGCAATTTAGGAATCCTTGTGGCTTCGACAGATCCTTTCAGAGTTTGGATTCCTGCAGCAGTATTCGACCAGCATTTGGTGTGACAATTACAGTGCCATCAAGCTCGCCAAAGACCCGGTTCAACATCATCATAGAAAAAACATCGATCTACACATACACTTCATCAGAAAGCTCATTCATGATCAAGTTACTGAAGTTCTCGTTTTCCCTACAGAAGATCAAGTTGCAGATATTTTCACAAAGTCTCTTACAGAAGTGAAGTTTTCCAAACTTTGATCTATGTTATGATTTCAGGAAGTTTTCATTAAAGGGGGATATGCTCTAATGCCTCCTTCCTTCTACTATTATGTCACCATTGTAAATCCTTCAATCCTATCCCAAGTTTTTTTTAAGGGGGGATGTTTGGATATTTAGACACTTAAGAGTTAGTTAAGATCTACTTGGTCTAATGTGTCGTTAGGTAAAAGTGTGTTTCTTTAGTATGCATTAGTATGCATTTGTAGTTAGAAAATATAAGGGTCATGATATGTTCCTGACATAGAGTGATCTGACGATTCATACTCTCCTCGATATTAATGACCATTGATCTATGGCTTAACACCCGATTGGTCCAGTATCTCTATTTAAAGAGCATGGAGTGTCATTTTCTGATGATCGATTGTGAGAAACTCTCTTGTAAAATGTCTCTATAATCTTTTTCCTTTTCATTAATAAACTGCTCCAAGTGGTTGTGTTTGTTGGGGTCATGGATGTTTCCCCATAGGGGTTTTACCACGTGAAAACATCAGTTTGTTGATCTTTGATCTAGTTGTGTGTGGTTACTGAAGGTTTTCATCCTCTGTTGGAATAACTATGTTGTCGAACAAACCCTATCTTTTCGAACTCAAACACGATTTAATGAAAACTTAAAGGAATAAATATTATAGGTAATATAAACTTGTTATTACAATGGGAGTTATATCCATGGAAACAAAAATGGAAAGAAATTACTACACAGTCACGTAATAGGATGTGGTTTCAACCTTAAACCAAAAAAGAAAAAACATCTAGCACAAGAAAGGTGACGTAAAAACCCACAAAGAACACATTGCACCAAATAACTCCTCATTACAAATTACATATCATGCAGATAACTTATCATTTTTTGTGGAGAAACCCACCAGCATGTTGTTGACACCTTCCATACCAGGTTCGAGCACCACCATAGTAGTCGGTCTCAAGGAGTATCATGGTGAAGAGGAAAAGTGCAATTTTTGCAAAAGAGTCAACTATGAGGAGCGTAATTCCTGTTGGCAAATTCAGTGAACAGAAAACGAATGTTTGTCATTGATGGAAACAGTGAAGATGACATGCAAATAGAAGACAAGTTCAGAGAAGTGAATGATCGAATGCAGCGAGAGCTGTTAGATTTGGTGCAGGGTCGCCGACAACTATCATATCTGCAGAAGTTGCGAGGGAGATAAGCCTCGGGAGCAGGAAGAGAAGTTCCGACAGGCATCGGGATATCGACCATTGGGAAATCAGAGTTCTTGAGGTCATGTGCATTGGGACAACAACAGTCATGAAATCCCAATGGGATCTAGACTGTCCATTCATGTGGACGCATGGCAGCGATCGACTGCCACGATGAGAAGCTCGACAGGAGGTTTCATCGGAGAATCGAGGATCGGGACTTTGAAAAGTCCATTTCACTTGACAACAAGAACCCCGAAATCGCGATATGCGATTTCGCGATTTAATCATAGTTGTTAAAGCAAGAATGAGATCTGGACCATTGATTTTCTTCATCAAAGGATCGGGGATCGGGACTTTGAAATGTCCAATTCACTTGACAACAAGAACCCCAAAATCGCGATATGCGATCTCGCGATTTAATCACAGCCATTAAAGCAAGAATGAGATCTAGACCGTTGATTTTCTTCATCGGAGAATCGGGGATCGGGACTTTGAAATGTCCAATTCACTTAACAACAAGAACCCCAAAATCCCCATATGAGATCTCGCGATTTAATCGCAACCGTTAAAGTTAGAAGTGATCTGGATCGTTGATTCTCTGCATAGGAGTATCGGGGATCGGGACTTTGAAATGACAAATTCACTTGACATCAGGAGTGTCGATTTTGCAATATGCGAAATCGCGAATGAATCTGGACCGTCAGATCCACAAATGATCAGGATCGTTGATCACAGCCCGTATCGAAGTTTCGGGGATCACAAATTCAAAAGGGCAAGAACACAATGCAACAAGAATCTCGATTTCATGAAATGTGAAATCGAGAGTGAATCTGGACTGTTGATCACAGCCCGTATCGGAGTATCAGGGATCGAAACTTTGTAATGCCAAAATCTCTTGACATCAAGAACTCCGAAATCGTGATATGTGATTTCGCGATGTAATCACATCCGTTGGATAAGAAGTGATCTAGACCGTTGATTTAACTTCTTATCGGAGTTTCGGGGATCAGGATTTGTAAGTGAAAAAAAATATGATAGCCAAGAGTGGCGAAATCACGATGTGGGAAATCCCGATTGAATCTGAACCGTTGGATCAAGTATTGATCGGAGGGTTATTGTTCTCTCTCACAGTTAACTACTGAGTTTGGATTCTGTTAGCAAAACGGACTCATGATGATGAATTGGTTAACGTTTTAGTTGCAAGGAAATGTGTGCCTGTTTCAGCTGAGGGAAGGCGAAGTGGAACCATCGGGGAGGTATGCATAAAAGAAGATGAGACAGATTGTGGGAGGTCGGTTGTTCTAAAGTGAAAATGAATACACAGTAAGAAAAAGAAAAGGAGCAGTGGCATAGCATGAAATTGAGAAAATATGTAGAGGGAGATGAAAAGCAGAGTAGAAGAAGAGAAGAATGACTGACAGAGTAGAAGCATAGCAGAATGACAAAAAAAGTTGATGCAGAGCAGACCTGCTAAACAAACAGAAGAAGAGAAGAATTGTCGAACAATTTGCTGAAGATCAGATACAGAGAAAAAATAAATGTAAGAATTGATTTATCTGGGAAATTGTCTATGTATTCATTATTTTGATAAACTAGGGAGGTAGGGAGGTGCTCTGGAGGACTGTTGTCCTCAGAGGTTCAGGTGGGAGCTTGAACACAGGAAGTTGTAGCTTCCATCTGGTTGCAGCTAGAGAAACCAGGGTGGCAGGGTGGTGCTAGGGAGAACAAGTGTTCTCTGTTATACAAGTTGGACCCTGTGTAACTGGAAGTTGGGGCTTCCATCTAGTTGGTGCTGGAACAATCAAGAAGTTGGTGTTTCCATCCAGTTGGTGCTGGAATATTCATGGAGTTGGTGCTTCCTTCTAGTGGGTTCTAGAGAAACCAGAGAGTTGGTGCTCTCAAACAAGTTGGAGCTTGTAAAACAGAGGTAGCAGCCTCACATTGAGTTGGTGCTCAATTGTAAATGATGTACAGAACTGAAAAAGACTGCCTATCATTTCGAAGAAGAAGAGGTTTTCTCCCTTTATGGGTTTC
>ML780310.1:217007-235381 GCA_009831015.1 Picea engelmannii
GATATAAATGAAGGAGTTCAAACAAGGAGGAAATTGATTAAAAACTCAGAACAATCTCATGTTGCTTTTTTATCTATGGCTGAACCTAAAAACTTTGAGGAAGCTAGCCAGGAAGATAATTGGATTAGAGCAATGAATGAAGATCTTGATCAGATTGAGAAGAAAAATACTTGGGAGTTGGTCCCTAGACCTAAAGATAAGAATGTAATAGGTTCCAAATGGGTATTCAAGAATAAAATGAATGAAAAAGGACAAGTTGTTAGAAATAAAGACAGATTAGTCTGTAAGGGATATGCACAAGTGGAAGGTCAAGACTTTGATGAAACTTTTGCACCAGTGGCAAGATTGGAAGCTATCAGAATGTTTCTTGCTTATTCCTGTCATAAGAACTTCAAAGTTTATCAGATGGATGTTAAGTCAGCGTTTCTTAATGGAGATCTAGAGGAAGAAGTTTATATGGAGAAACCTAAAGGATTTTCATTGACAGACAATCCTAATTATGTTTGTAAGCTGAAGAAGGCCTTATATGGACTAAAACAAGCACCACGAGCTTGGTATTACAGACTGGACAAAATTATACAAGAAAAAGGGTTCAAGAAAGGAACTGCTGACAGTAACCTTTACATTAAGACTGAAGGTGATGATTTACTAGTTGTTTTGGTTTATGTAGATGATATTATTTTTGGTTGTACTAATCAATCATCTGTCCAGTGGTTTGCTAATTCTATGGAAACAGAATTTGAAATGTCTATGATAGGAGAACTGTCATATTTTCTTGGCTTACAAGTAAAACAAAGCTCTGCAGGAATCTTTATTTCTCAAGAAAAATATTTGAAAGAGATATTGAAGAAATTTCAGATGGAAGATTCCTCTACAGTCAGCACACCTATGGTGGTTGGTTGCAAGCTGAGCAAAGATGATATCTCACCTGATGTTGACCAAAGGACATATCGTTCAATGATAGGAAGTCTTCTGTACATCACAACATCCCATCCTGATATAATGCAAGTTGTTGGAATGGTAGGTCGTTTTCAGTCTTCTCCCAAACAAAGTCATTTGGCAGCTGTCAAGAGAATATTTAAATACTTGAAGGGAACAATGACTTATGGATTGTGGTATCCTAGAAATCAGAATTTCCAGTTAACTACTTATTCAGATGCAGACTGGGAAAATTGTGTTGATGAGAGAAAAAGCACCAGTGGAGGAGCATTCTTTTTGGGTGACTCATTAGTTGCATGGCTTAGTAATAAGAAAGGATCTATTTCATTATCCACTACAGAGGCAGAATAAATTCCTGTTGCTACTTGCCGCACACAAATTTTATGGATGATACAAACTCTTGCAGATCTAAAGGTAACTTACACTGATCATATTCCAATTCATTGTGATAACACAAGTGCCATTAGTGTCTCCAAGAATCCTGTTCTTCATTCCAAGACTAAGCATATTCCAATCAAGTATCATTTTGTCCGAGAACAAGTTACAAATAGAATTGTTCAACTGAATTATATACCGTCTACAGAACAGATTGTTGATATTTTTACCAAACCATTAGCAGCAACCCCTTTTGAATATCTTCGTCAAAAGTTGGGGGTTATGATTTCTGGTGTTTAAAATGTTCACCTAGTCAGGGGGAGTATTGATTAAATATCCGGTGTCTTTTCTAGATGTTTATAAACAACAAGGGGGAGTATGTTCTGCAACAAGATCAGAGGAAGAATTTTCTTCTTTGACACTGATGTCAAAGGGGGAGAAAGGAGTCGAGTTCGAAATGCTTCAGGAACATAGTCGAGCCTGAATGGTCGAATGCAGAAGAGATTTGGGTCTGAATGCAAGTGTTACCATCAATGCCAAAGGGGGAGATTGTTGGCAAATTAAGTGAACATACAACAAATTCTTGTCATTGATGGCAACAGTGAAGATGACAGGCAAACAGAAGACAAGTTCAGAGAAGTGAATGATCAAATGCAGCAAGAGCCATTAGATTTGGTGCAGGGTCGCCAACAGTCATCATATCTACAGAAGCTGCGAGGGAGATAAGCCTAGAGAGAAAGAAGAGAAGTCCCGACAGGCATCGGGATATCGACCATCGGGAAATCGGAGTTCTCGAGGTCATGTGCATTGGGACAACAATAGTCGCGAAATGCCAACAGGATCTGGACCATCCATTCCTGTGGATGTGTGGCAGCGATCAAGTGCCACCGGGAGAACCTCGACAGGAGGTTTCATCGGAGAATCGAGGATCAGGACTTTGAAAAGTCCATTTCACTTAACAACAAGAACCCCAAAATCGCGATATGCGATTTCGCGATTTAATCGCAGCCGTTAAAGCAAGAATGAGATCTGGACTATTGATTTTCTTCATCGAAGAATTGGGGATCGGGACTTTGAAAAGTCCAATTCACTTGACAACCAGAACCCCGAAATCGCAATATGCGATCTCGCAATTTAATTGCTTCCGTTAAAGCGAGAATGATAATTGGACTGTTGATTTTCTTCATCGAAGAATTGAGGATCGGGACTTTGAAATGTCCAATTAACTTGACAAAAAGAACCCCGAAATCGTGATATGCGATCTCGCGATTTAATCGAAGCCGTTAAAGTTAGAAGTGATCTGGACCGTTGATTCTCTGCATAGGAGTATCAGGAATCAGGACTTTTAAATGACAAAGTCACTTGACATCAGGAGTGTCTATTTCACGATATGTGAAATCATGAATGAATCTAGACCATCAGATCCATAAATGATCAGGACCGTTGATCACAGCCCGTATCAGAGTTTCGAGGATCGCGAATTCAAAATGGCAAGAACACAATGCAACAAGAATCCTAATTTCATGAAATGCAAAATCATGAGTGAATATGGACCGTCAGATCTAGTGATGATTAGGACCGTTGATCACAGCCCGTATCGGAGTATCGGGGATCGAGACTTTGTAATGCCAAAATCTCTTGACATCAAGAACTCTGAAATCGCGATATTCAATTTCGCGATGTAATCACAGCCGTTGGATAAGAAGTGATTTGGACCATTGATTTAACTTCTTATCGGAGTTTCAGGGATCGATATTTGTAAGTGAAAAAAACTCTAATTGCCAAGAGTGCTGAAATCACAATGTGGGAAATCCCGATTGAATCTGAACCGTTGGATCAAGTATTGGTCAGAGGTTTATTGTTCTCTCTCACAGTTAACTACTGAGTTTGGATTTTGTTAGCAAAAAGAACTCATGATGATGAATCGATTAGCGTTTCAGTTGCAAGTACATGTGTTCTTGTTTCGGTTGAGGGAAGGCGAAGTGGAACCGTTGGGGAGGAATGCATAAAAGAAGATGAGACAGATTGTGGGAGGTTGGTTGTTCTAAAGTGAAAATGAATAAACAGTAAGAAAAAGAAAAGGAGCAGTGGCATAGCATGAAATTGAGAAAATGTGTAGAGGGTGATGAAAAGCAGAGCAAAAGCAGAGCAGAATGATTGAAAGAGTAGAAGCAAAGCAGAATGACATAAATAGTTGATGCAGAGAAGACCTGCTAAACAAACAAAAGAAGAGAAGAATTGCCGAATAGTTTGCTAAAGATCAGATACAGAGAAAAAAAAAAGTAAGAATTGATTTATCTGGGAAATTGTCTGTGTATTCATTATTTTGATAAACTAGGGAGGTAGGGAGGTGCTCAGGAGGACTGTTGTCCTCAGAGGTTCAAGTGGGAGCTTGAACATGGGAAGTTGTAGCTTCCATCTGGTTGCATCCAAAGAAGCCAGGGTGGCAGGGTGGTGCTAGGGAGAACAAGTGTTCTATGTTATACAGGTTGGAGCCTGTGTAACTGGAAGTTGTGGCTTCCATCCAGTTGGTGCTGGAACATTCAGGAAGTTGGTGCTGGAATATTTAGGGAGTTGGTACTTCCTTCTAGTGGGTGCTAGAGAAACCAGAGAGTTGGTGCTCTCAAACAAGTTGGAGCATGTAAAACAGAGGTAGTAGCCTCACATTGAGTTGGTGCTCAATTGTAAATGATGTACAGAACTGAAAAAGACTGCCTATCATTTCGAAGAAGAAGAGGTTTTCTCCCTTTATGGGTTTCCTTGTGAAAATTTGTCTCTGTGTGTACTTTATGTGTGACTGATGGTCTTTACTTTTACTGTACATATGCTGTATGTTGTTGATGATCACTTGAAGGAAGATTAATAATATTTAAAAGGTATAAAATTGTTTAAGCTCATAAACAACTGATTCACCCCCCCTCTCAGTTGTTTTAGTATTTCCAACAATTCCACCTTATGTCTATTGTTCGTGGGTAAGAGTGATTGGTAGGCTCCCCCACACCTCTACCATGTGATTTCGATTGAAGTGGAGAAATCACATTGGGCAATTTCTTGTAATGTCAGGTTGCAGGGTACTCAGTAGGTATTACTCCATTAATGGACCTACCATAACTTATATGTTGACATGCCTTAACAATTGAGGTTTAGGTGTGACTTGGCATCCAACTCACTACAAATTCAAGAACCATTTTATTATTGTTCCCTATGTGTATAATCCTAATTCGGTGAACAGAGTTAGCATATGTGTAGGGTTTTAACTTTGTTTCTAATTGTTGCATCATATGTATTGTGTTATCATATAGTTTTCTTTCACTAGTATAGTGTTGGAATTACATGGGTATGTTTATAACCTTAGCTCGCATACTATGAATATTGACATTCATGTATCCTAGCTTATAACAATGAAAATAATGGTATTGCTTTAATAATTGAGAATCATAACATAGCCTATAATAATATAGGTATGAGCCAATCCACCAAAACACTATGGATTAGTTTAGTAGAGTATAACAATAAGTTATATGTTGGTTTTAACTCTCCTTCATATTTTTAGGATGGATATTTCAGTGGATTAAAAACTTATATGCACGCAAGAGTGGAATAATATTTGTAAGGAAATACCCCCGGATGGGGTGCTAGTGAGATACACATGGCACGAGGCGGAGGAGAGGCATGACCAGCGAGGCACGGAGCCATGTGACGGGCTCGTGACATCGCCCGCCACCTAGAACTAGCATTAAATTGCCATTACCATGGCGCGGATGATAATTAAACAACCTCCCTCTCCTCTCAATCTTCATGTCATGGCCAGGTTATCTATGTTTGTCTTCTGTCTCTATTCACACTCCAACTAGAATCCCCCTCTGCGGCCTCTACCTGAGTTAACCTGGAATTGCATGCTCAGCACAACCCAGTTCGGCTCCAGGCATTCTACCACTGCCTGGTGCACCTGGCGTCCTCTATTCATTACAAAAAGTGCAACATTCCGCGCCCTCGAGGGTGCCTGTGCAGAGGCTCTCCATGGAAACCTCGTCGGCCCTCTGTATCGCCCCCTGCTTTTCCTTCCTCCTACTCCTCTCCATCCCTTCAACCTGAACCAATTCTTCCTCCACCCCCTGCTCTGTCTGTTTCGTAGTTTGATAGCCTTGCTCTCGTCCCCAGGCTACCGTCTTCCTCCTCACACCATCTTCCTGACCCCCCAATGGTCGGGCCTCCTCTTGCACAAATTCCTCACACTGTTGGGAAGACCGTGGGAGAGCCACCTCCGTGCAAGCCTTGGAACACTGAGAACTAGTCCCTGAACTCCTTCCTTGACACACATCTATGAGAAAGCCTTGTAATTCTCTTTGGCTTGGTCTTCGAACTCTGTCAGGGGGTGGAGGACCTTCAATTCCATCTGTATGCCATGGATGGGAAGGTATCATTCCTTCTCCAACTCCTCTCCTCCCTTCAAGAGGCTTTCCCCTCGGACCTCGCAGGTGCGGCTTTAGCAAAGGAACTCGGTGTTGCGACTAACGAAGGGAATGTCCAGGCACAGCGTTCAACAAGAAATGAGAAGGAGCAAGCCAAGCACAAGGATATGACTAAGGAGGTGGACACAACAAGATGCACATTGTATGATACCTCTCCAGTTGTCAACAGGACCGAGGGAAGTGTGGACGCTGGAAAGTAGTGGGTCGATCAAGTGACATACGTCGAGGAGGAGCTGTGGTCCAAGGCTGTCCATGTCACCTGGCCAGGTTATTTGCCAAATGTCTAAGGTCATGATGACACTTCAAGTTTCAATAGTTTCTCTACTTTTTAATTGTTATCCAGTTAGTTTCAAACTGTTCACTTACACTATTACACTACTTATGTTTGACTTCCATCCTGGCTGGACTAGTTTCAAAAAAGGGTTTTCTTCTTGTTATCCAACTTTTTTTGATGTAAAATTTACTACCAGTGCACCACATAGCCTTTTGGTATTTCAACTACAATATGCCCAACACATAAAAAATCCATTGTCAATTAATAAACATATTTACAATTACTATATATTTTAAGAAAAAGGTAAACCACATACATTAATATAATGGAGAAAAACTAAAAAATGTGGGTGAGCATATGGCTTGTCTTTTTATCATTTAAAAAATATGCTAATTAAATTTCTCTTTGGTATCTTGATTATGATGAGCCTCTTTAACCAATTATCCACACATTCCCATGATAAATTACCAGAACATTGTGTACATAATTCTATCCATACCTTCATTCGATCAACATTGTTTTGAATGTATAAATGTATTCTATCCCACTCTTCACTAGCTATATGAAGTAGTGTTCTTGCACACTCTAAAATGTCATAGGTAGGCAATTTTTTATTTTAAACATTAACTAGGGAATTTCTCTCCTCCTATACTTTATATATTCTTTATGGATTTATTTATATGATAACTAAATACACTTGATCCAAGAAAATGAGAGGTTTAAAAAATATATATGTACATTGCAAGCAAAACAAATGTCAACAAGCTCTGCAACTAACATTTTGCATACAAATTGTTACTTACCTCATGCATTTTTCAAGATCATATATGACTTGTTTTATGTTGTTTTCAAATCTATCTCAAAGAGATATACATAGAAAATAGTGTAAAAAAAATTAAACAAAAAAATATGAAAAGGATGTATACCAATTGATAAATATAACAAAATAATTACCTTAATGAAGGTATTTTGGTCATGAATTTTTACCCCAACAAATTCATGTTTCATCATTAAGATATTATTTATGTTTGAAGAAAATATTATGGGAAATTTAATTTTCCTAATGACCTATTTTACAACATTTCTCTATCACTCTATAGATAACCATGGAAGACTATAATCTCAATGTCCATCACTATTTGAATGAACAACATTTTGGATTGCCTAATTGGCACCATAAATCTGACTACAAATTTTAGTAATTTTTTCTTTGTTGCTACTAAAATATAATATTCTCCATAAAGTTTCCGTTACATTCTTCCCGACATGCATTGTATCAAACAAATGATCTATTTGTAGGTGCTTATAGTAGGGAAACCTACTAAATTGTAAATCATTGTATCAACAAAATGATCTATTTGTAGGTCCTTATAGTAGGGCAACCTACTAAATTGTATAGGGTAGCTTGTCATTCGTGTTGAAAGCAAATTAATTTCTCAATGAACTTTATGAAACATAAATGAAATTATAACAATAGTTATTAGATATAGTAAACAAAATAAAGGATAATTGTAAGGATGTAAATCTATCTCACAATGTAGAAAACTATAAAATCTTTTTCGACATTTTTTAAAATTTTTCAAATTTCTAAGGATTTTATATATTTTCTATAAAATTTGGGCTACTTTTAAGGTAAAAAAAATATATATTCTATATAATTTGAGAGAATCAGTTTTACAGAAAATGGAAATTGACAAATATTTTTTCGGGAGAAAGCATGGAAAATTATGGGACATATAGCCCCTAAAATTTTCCCTAAAAATAATTCAATAAAAAAAAATTTGTAAAACATTGTATATGATACATAGAATAATTTTTTACCTTAGATGGTTTATATTACATTACAACTTTTGTTCTTCATGGTTTTATTCGACTCTCTTATTTCTCAATGAAAAGGTGTTTTTCTGTAGTTTGATACCTATGGTTCTTAGGGTGGAAGCGGTTGTACTCATCAAACACCTCATTTTCTAAGCTTCTTGAATGAAGAGATTTCATCCTAGGACCAGGAAGTGGACATGAATATTTACCATTGTCTGAAGAACTACAACATATGTATTAATGTTAGTATCAATTACATACAAAAAAATCATTTAAAAAAAATCCATGATAATTTCACAAAATTATATACTATTAAAGTGAATTAATACATTACATACCACAAAAATATGTTATCACTTGGGCATCATGAATTGTCCATGTAAGTATTCCTTGGAATTGAAGTTTATTTTGCATTATTTCTCTATAGATCTGATACATAGTGATTCCAACACATAACTTTAGTAGCTCATTGACAACATGATCAATATATACATTCATATATTTAACTTGGTACTTACCTAATTGATTTAAAATACACATAATTACTACTTTGTATATATTAAACAAATACCTAGAAAAATCATTACCAACATTGTGTGATCCATATTTATTGACTTCCAACGAGGAAGACTATTGTTTATAACAAAATTATGCCACAATGAGTAAATAGACTTGATCTCTCCAAATCGATTGACAACACTAGCTACTGATCAAAGCCTAAGATTATGATCTTCTTCTTTAAACGTGAATTTGAAGAACACCATATTCACTTTTGTTTGGTACTTGAAAAATCACTACAAACATGCAATTATAGGAATATGATGGAGAATCTTGTGAGGTGCCTTTTTTTTTATTTGATCAATTTGATATATACATATTTGACGTTGTGGGCATCCCATTTCCAATGCATATTGTCCATAATATATAATATGATCATTAAGATGTGCATCGATAAATTGATACTCCATTCTAATATATTTCATAATGGAAGATAATGTAATGGCCAGATCTATTAAACAACATAAATATATAATTTACCTAATTAAATAACCATTGATTTCAAATGGGGAAAACCTCAATAAAATTTATTGAGCTTATGGGGTAGTGAGAGGTGAGGAACTTACCTAGAATGAACATACCTGTGACTTTGAAAATGTAGCCATATCTTGATCTTCAATCTGACCAACTGCAACACGAAGTGGGGGACGAATCTCCTTCCAACCAACCCCTCCAACCTTCATGACATAGAGCCCTCGAACCCTTAATCCATTAATATACCATCTCATCTTATCCTTATCCTCCAATTTCCCAAGAAAAACCACATGTCATTTCTCCTTCTTCTCCTTCCTTATATAGAATCTAAGAACTAGATCACCTAGGTCACTTAAATTCTTTATTATATATTTTTAGGTTTTTTTCATATATTTGCATGACTTATTTTACCATTTTATTTATTACACTAAATATTTATTAGTAACTATTTATTATACTTTATTATTATTGTTTACTTATTTATTTATTCATATGATAATGATAATATGGGTATGATTCCTCAAGGGACAAAAATAATAATAATAATAATAATTATTTATGTATTTAAATATTAATGTGGGGATGATCCCTTTAGAGTAATGGTTACACTTCCTAATTAAAGAAAACATAATACTCGCCCCACTCCTACCCTCATATAACCCTCATATATGAGCGCGGGGGTGGGGTGAATATTACAGAAAACATAATATTCACACCACCCTCACCCTTATATATCAGGGTGGGGGTGGGGCGAATATTAAATAAAACATAATATGAGGCTGGGGGTGGGGTTAATATCAAAGAAAACATATATGATGGTGGGGGTGGGTGGAATATTAGAGAAAAAATATGAGTTTTTGTATAATATTCCCCCCATATCCACCATATATGTTTTCTCTAATATTCTTGCCAACCCCACCCACATATATGAGGGTGGGGCTGGGGGGAATATTATAGAAGATGGGACACTAGGAAGGGCATCCCCCTTCCTTGGTCAACTAGTAGAAACTTCTATTGTAATCAAATATCACCAGTCTGGGAAGCAAGGCATTCTAAAAGAATGTACTATGTTAATTTCTAATCTGTGTCAGTGCTAGTCAATTTATATATTTCTAATAAATCCTTCACCAATATAGTAAGCAAGGCTATGTCTGAATAAATGGTTAGTAAGTTTGTGTGATTACTTTTCTACTAGAAACGTCTCTCTCCAGTACGAATGTGCAAAGAGTAACATAAAATAAAAGCAACAATTAAATTTGTAAGTCACCTTGCATGAATAAAGGGGATGTTTTCCTCTAGTACATTTGATGAATCTTTGTTGAATCTTGTCTCTTTATTTTTTTTGAGAAAATGTTTTTCTTGTGTATGAGAAATTGTTGAGAGACTTGCACACCAAAGGAACTGGTGTGCATATCTATTGAGCTACTTGTTAGAGAGGGTGTTGGAATTTTTGTGTGCAGTTCATGAAAATTTGGACAACTAAGGTTCCCTTCTCATTCACTTTGCGTTAATGTTTTTGTTGGGAATCATTGTAGAGGATTATGAATTAAGGAATTCTCTGTGCATCTTTCCCTCTACGTGGAATGATAAACATTGAGTGAGTTTCTCTAAATATGTGATGAAACCTCTATCAAAGGAATTCCATCAAAGGAGATTCATCTCTATTGAGTGTGCCCCTCTATCAGATCAATTGGTATCAAATATTGTGCCTTGGGAGGTTTTCGCACACAAAGAATAATGATAAGACCGAGATTCATTGACGAAATTCACAAAAATATTTTTTTTTTTATCTTCAACTCTTTCCTCGTGCTCTTTCTCAGAGAATCCTCATCACCCTTCTCGGGGTTGTTCTAAGACTTTGCATTGGTGCATCAGTGCACCCTTCTCAAGTTTTATATCACTCCCTCCTCAGGGTATCTTCCATGCTTGCATACCATGTCGCTTCAAAGAGAAGTGTCCAATGATGAGTCTAACAAAACCACATCAACTCTCGTTGAAGAATTGGTGTTGGCGCTCTATGAACTAATTCGACTCCAACAAGGTGAGAATCCAATGACTATGCAATTGGACACACGTTTTCAATTACCCATGTTCGTTGGAAAAATGAATGGCGAGACAGTCAAATATTGGATCCGCAACCTCTAAACATACTTCAAGACTTCCCTCGAGATGGAAGAATCCACCAAATTGCAGATTGCCAGCCTCAGTATCGAAGGAATAGCACAAAATTGGTGGGACACACAATTAGAAATGTCTGAGTTGATCATGGAGCTCATTATCCTTCCTTCTCTGACAAATGGCACTATTGATTCTTGGGAATCATTCTGTCACACATTGCGGGAATTCTTCTACCCTCCAGGCTATCTTCAGAATCTTCTCGCCAAGTGGTTGAAAATCCACCAACTTTCCACTCAGTCCGTTCAAGGATACATTGATGTCTTCTACAGGTTGTGCATCCAACTGCATATCAATGAGACATATGAGGTATTAATAATTAAGTTTAATTATGGTCTCTTGTTACCTCTCTAGTGGGAGGGAGATCTTTTAGACAACGCTTCTCTAGACAATTATTTCTTGCGGGCTTTAGTTGTATAATGTAAGGTAGTCCCTCACATATGATATCCAAAAAATCAAACCCAGGCTGAAAACCCACATCCTTCTCATTCTCAACCTTATCCTTCTTCCTCATCGATGACCAAAAATGAAGTTTAGTGTAACTTTCACAAGACCAACTCCCATAACTCCACCGATTGTTGAGCCATTAAAAATATCTTTCCCCAATTATACCTTGTTTGAAGATGTCACACCCACTTATTTTACCAAGCAACCACAATTCATCTCTCTCTCAAACCCCACCAAATCCGACCCATCCCTCATTCTCATGACTATCCTCGAACCGAGTCACACTAATGGTCCCCTCTTTACGCATAATTTCCAAATTAAACATGAACTCTCCACTCTCATTTTGGACAATGGCAGCCAAAAGGATCTAGTCTCCCAAGAATTAGTCCAACATTTTCAACTTCCTACCAACCCCCACCCAGATTCATATCAACTTGGATGGGTACAAAAGGAAGGACACTGCATCACTATCGCCCGGTGTTGTGTTGTAACTTTTTCCATTGGCCTCTTCCGCAATACCATGGTCTATGATGTTTCACCGTTAGACTATGTTGACCTCTTACTGGGTCTCCCATACCAACAAGACTGACAAGCCATGTACCATGCAAAATACCATAATTACAATCTTCAATTGATGGATGTACTTATATGCTTACTTGATCACCTCATGCTTCCCCCCTCCGCATCCTGGAAAAGAAGAAACTAACCATATCATTCACCACAAATAAATTTCTCTTTGTTTTTCCCACCATGTTCAGCCTGAGAACCTCACTGATTCGAGACCTCCCACCGTACTCCCTCTCCTCCTGAAATTTTCCAATTTCTCTTAGTCTCCCTCAAGGATCCAACCCTCTTGATTCCTTTCTCAATCCATCAATCTCATTAATGACACATCATTACCCAATGATCCATCACCTCGACTAATTACCAAAGACACTATCGAACTTCCTCTAGTTACTTCTTACCATTCACTCACCTAAGATGCAATTAAATGTAGCTATCCCTTACCCCATATTGTCTCTTAGTTTTCTATTGGAGCGATGCATAAACAGAGAGGTCACCCAGTGACTTACCACTCTCACACACTCTCCACAACCAAATTTAATTACCACCACTATGTCAAATAATTCTACCTCATGATGTGATATTTGTAGAAGTAGTGCCATTAGAATAGGGCCACACACTCTTCCACTGACTTCTTACCTTTCAAGGTCTATCTTGGATTTCAATCTCTGGCACCCAGAGATATGCCTCTCATTTTTACTACAACGGGATCAGTACATCAACACCTAGAACAATAGGTTGACCATAGTAGCGTTCATAATTTATCACAGAAACACACTCCAATCGCAGATTCCTTGCAAGTAACACTAGATCGTTCCAAGCAACATCATGTTTCATACATGATCGATAAATAATGACAAACTCCAGTGAAACACCAAGTGGATGTTAGTCAATACAGTGCAGGAAAATCTCCCTTAGTTGGTGGCATAAGAAGGGATGCTTTCGGATATAAACAAGGAGGAATTGGGCCAACAAGAAGGGCATCCCCCTTCCTTGGACAACTAGTAGAAACTTATATTGTAATTTGATCTTTCTAGTATGGGAAGCACGATGTTCTAAAAGAATGTACTATGTTAATTTCTTATTTGTGTCAGTGCTAGTTAGTTTATATATTTGTAATAAATCCTGCACCAATACAATAAGCAAGGCTATGTCTAAATACATGGTTATTAAGTTTGTTTCAATTCTTTGTTGCGGGAAACTTCTCTTGCCAGTCTAAATGCACAAAGAGTAGCATAAAATAAAAGAAAGAATTAATTTTGTAAGAAGTCACCCTGCATTATTAAAGGGGATTTTTTTCTCTAATACATTTGATGAAACTTTGTTGAATCTCATCTCTTTCTTTTATGTGCAAAAAATATTTTCCTATGTATGTGAAATTTTTGAGAGAGTTGCGCACCAAAGGAATGGGTGTATATATTTATTATTCTACATGTTAGAAAGGGCATGGGAATTTTTGTGTGGAGGTCATTTTCATTGAGACAACTAATGCACCCTCCTCATTCTCTATAAGGACCATACTTTATTAAATCCAAAATTTTGTACAATTAAACCTATAATTCCTTTCTCATACATAAATAATTCATTCACCATCATCTAAGCATAATTATTCAGCAGAAATTAAAATTTATCTACAGCATGAAAATAACTCAGCAAATCATAAATAAAATACCTACTTCTGATGCTAATTCCTACCGATATGGTTTTCCTTTCCCTACTACCTTGTCCAGCCTGATGCACTGACCAAACTCTACCCAAACCGACTAACCACCCAACCATCTAGGAGCAGCTTGTCCGGCTCCCTATCTCTAGGATACCGAAAGGAATCCTAGCCCCCATGCCCAAAACCCCGAGCAACTTGGTGCCCCCTGTAATGATTCACCCAAAAACCAAACTGCTCAAACTAGCCAATATCCCACAGAAAAATATCCACATAAATACCCTCCTTCCCTCCAAAATGATCCCTCCAAATGCTTCCTCCCCAAAATAATCATCCTCCCTTTCTCGTAGGACTCTCCTGTCATATTCCCCCTTCACTGACTCCCCTCCCCCTCATTAATTTCCTTATCTCCTCCTTTATGACCTTATCCCCTTCTTTATTATCTTATACCCCTTCTTTATTATCTTATCCCCTCCATTTAATGTTTCTTTCCCCCCTTTCATACGTAACTCTTTAATTAAATAAACTAAAATTATTAAGCCCCTTTAATTCATTACTCTAATATTTAATGAGTCTATTAATTAATTAATTAATCATCAACATGTATGAACAATTAATTAATAATTAATTAATTAATTAATATTATTAAGAAATAATTATTGTTTAACTCAACATATTAGGATAGTGAGATTATCAAATTAATTAAAATTAAAAATCCCTATGGATCTAATTAACTAGGGTTGTTACATACACTCACCCTTCAGGAAACTTCATCCCGAAGTTAATGTATCTCATGGTACAAAGGAAAAGAAACATGGTTCACACATTCATAACAATTAACCAACACTATTAGTAAGTAGTCACGAAAACTCATACATACTAGTGTACATGTACAAGAAATGCATGTGTATCTAGTACATACAAGTCTCGTGCATGTACTTATAATCAATAACTGTCACCCTTTAGTAATTTATGTATGCATCCAATCCAATCAACAAGACTAGTCTTTTATAAAAGACAATAAACCAATCAAATGTTTGAGAAATCCTTTAATTGCAATTATCTGGTTCAACAATTTTATTTAGACAACTGTGGTTTAGTTACGTAATTATGAATATTCATATATACATATTTTCTTTTTAGAAGGGAAAACAATAAATTTCACCATCACACAAATCTCCATACTTTCGCAACTAATTCTACTCATCCTTCCTCCCTAACCTACTTTCATCTTCATTCCTATCCTTCCTCTGCTGGACTATCTTGGAGCATCAACTATATTGACCTAAATCCAAATAGAACTCGTAAGCAGAAGTGTCACTATATTGACCAAGCTTCCCCAACAGGAAACTGACAGACATCATCACACATCTTGGGGAGCATGAGATAACACCGTCCTCCCATGACTTCAGACTTCAGAGGATACACAGTAGGAAATGCCTCCACCCCTCCTAATCATAACTAGGTTCCACACCATATAATGGAATATATAGTGGCACCGTGTTGTTGGGAGTTTTGTCATCGTTTATTCGGTTTTGGGCAGTCTCATCACCTGAAAATCCTACACTGGTCCACATATCATAGCAATGCATCCAAACCAATATAAGTTTACATACATATATTCGTACCATAATGTTTCTCGGCTAGTGGTCATGACATCCACTTTCATCATTATCATCCCTTGGCTATCTCATAGCCCATGACCTGCATATTAGTCTGTAACACAAACTCATACATTTCTATGTATTATCATCATGTAATTGCATACAATCATTATTTCAATTCGGTATCCATGTACCAACAACTTAACATCAAGTTTTCAAGTTAGAAATAGATCTCATAATATCCTATAATTCAATTTAGACACCCATTCATAAAGTTATCATTTACCAAATAGATTGTATCATATCCAACATCATCAATAACATTTAAACATTCATAAAAATTACATTCTCACAATATGTTGCATCATATACATCATCATCAATAACATTTAAATATTCGTAAAATTTACATTCACAATGTAGATCGCATTATATTCATCATCATCAATAACATTTAAACATTCATAAAATTTCCATTCACATAGTAGACCGCATTATATTCATCATCTTCAATAACATTTAAACATTCATAATGGTTCATATGTCTTAAAAGTTTAAGTGTATCATTTAATAGTTTTACTATGACTAGAAAATAAAGTATATAGGCCTCAGGTAATCCTGGCTGTCTAAATCAAAAGGTGGTGTTACATACACCCCACCTTCAAGAAACATATTCTTGAGGTGGTCAAAAAAGTGAAGGATAGTCTCGTCGTAGTGTCTCGGCATCTTCCCAAGTACCAGATCCTGGACTATACTTGTCCCATTGGACCTTAACTTGGTCTACCAAATGGTTCCTAAGCTGTCGAACTCTATGGTCCAATATGCGTAATGGTTCTACACTAAGATTTCCCACATCTGATACCTGCAATTCCTTCCAATTTAGTTCATGTGATTCATCAACAACATAAGGATGTAAAACAGATACATGAAATACATTATGAGTTTTATGCAAGTGGGGTGGCAGTACGATACGATAGGAAATGGGTCCAATTTTCTCTTGGATTCTGAACGGTCCTATAAATCGAGGTGACAACTTTGTCCCCTTCCCGAACCGTATGGTACTCTTATTGGGCCTGATATGAATGAAAACCTGGCCTCCCACTTCATAACTTCGGTCAGTCCTGTGTGCATCAGAATAACTTTTTTGCCTATCGTGTGCTTCCTTTAGTCTCTGCCTAATCTAAATCACCTGTTCCTCCATCTCTTGAATCAATTCTGGCCCAACTGTTACTCGGTATTCTAGTCTATCCCAACTCAATGGAGTTCTGCATGGCCTTCCATATAGAGCTTCGTAGGGTGGAATTCCGATGTAGCTATGAAATTTTTTATTGTAGGCAAACTCTACCAAAGGTAGGTACTTCTCCCATTGGGTTTGATTATCCATGACATACATCCTAAGCATGTCTTCCATGACTTGATTTACTCTTTCAGTTTTCCCATCTATTTCAAGATGATAAGTCGTGCTTAAGTTCAACTAAGTCCCCAACGCTGACTGCAAACTTGTCCAAAACCTAGAAGTGAATCTGGAGTCCCTATCTAAAATGATCTTCTTAGGTATACCATGCAAATGGATAACCTCGCTTACAAACAAACGTGCCACATTAGTGACATCGTAAGTGTTTCTAACCAGAATAAAATGAGAACTCTTGGTTAACCTATCCACTATCACAAGAATGGAATTGTGTCTATGAGATGTGAGTGGTAACCCCACAACAAAATCCATAGAGATGACTTCCCACTTGGACATAGGAACATCATGTGGTTGTAGGAGGTCTGCTAGGTGATGGTCGTCGACTTTCACTTGTTGACACTCTAGGCACTTGGTGATGAAATGAACTATATCGCGCTTCATGCCTACATAGAAGAAGAGCTTCCTCATGTCTGCATACATCTTCTTCACACCCAAATGCACAAAATAAAGTGCTCTTTGGGCTTCCTTCAGTATGATGCTTTGAATATCCCCATCTTCAGGGATGTACATCCTTCCTCGATATCTCAATAGTTCGTCTTCTTCCAGACTATATCCTTCATAATTTGGATCTAAATGCCTCCCTCTCTGGAGGTTTGAAGTAACCTATGAATACCAATTGTCTTCTTGGAGTTGCATCATCACATGTTCTCTCAAATTGACTTTTAAGGGTATCAAGGAGAAGACACGCGGTCTCCTGCTCAAGGCATCTGCGACCACATTTTCCTTTCCCTTGATGTATGAAATACCAAAATATTATTCACTCATAAACTCAATCCATCACCTTTGCCTAACATTCAGATCCCTTTGAGTGAAGAGATGTTTTAAACTTTGATGGTCCATTTTGAGATCAAAGTTTCTCTCCACAAGATAGTGCCTCCAAAGTTTCATAGCTAGCATTATAGCTGCCAACTCTAAATCATGAGTTGCATATAGCTCTTTGTGTTTCTTCAACTTCCTTTATGCATAATCTATCAATCCTCCATCCTTCATTAGCACGACCCCCAACCCTTGTTTCGAGGCATCCGTGCAGACTGCGAAATCCTTTTCCATATCCGACACTCGTAGAATTGGCGCACTAGTTAGTAACCTCTTAAGCTCAATGAATGCACTATTATATTCTTATGTCCATTCATACCTAACCCCCTTGTGCTACAAAGTGGTGATGGAATTCTCTATTTTGGAGAATCCTTCCACAAATCTCCGATAATAACATACTAGCCCCATGAAGCTTCTCACCTCATGGGCATTTTTCAACACTGGCCACTCCATAATGGCCTTTACCTTTTCTGTAACATCCCGCTCTGGCGCACATACCGACTTATTCTTTGAGGACACTTGCTCGCAAGTGATCTGGATTTATATGATGATAAAAATTTTCTTTCATTAAGATGCATTGAGTTATATGACAGGATGTTTTCACTACCCTGGTGTAGACAGGTGCTGTTGACTCAGTTTCTTTGAGTGTGCAGGGTGTCGGACCTGGAGGATGCAGAGGCATCTGTGGAACTCCCTTGGACTCCGGATTGAGTCAGGGAGTGGGGTA
>ML780310.1:254489-289511 GCA_009831015.1 Picea engelmannii
TATAAATTTTTCTACTTATACATTAATTAAGCCTAATTAACTCAATTAAGTTTATATTATTTTAATGAATTCAAATAAGTAAATATTTTAAAAAGAAAACAAATGTAAAAACAAATATAATATATATATATATATATATATATATATAAAATATTAAAAAATATATTTTAAAATAATATTAATTTATGTTTTATAATTACATTGTTTTGAAAGTTATTATTATATAAATATATACAAATATCTATATAAAATAAAAACTGTATACACAGATCTTAATTAATTTTAATAAAAAGATAAAAATAAATAATAATAAAAGAAAACTCCAATAACCCTGGAGCATAGTGGGACCTTACATGAGGCCCACATGCCCCCTTCCCTCTTTTCTGACTGTCCAAACCTAAAATAAAATAATAGTAAAAATATAGAAGGCTATACAAACCCTAAACAAACCATAACCCAAATTCATTCGTGCATTTCTAATTCTAGAACACGATTTTCCTTTTCTGCTCGGTGCTTTGGCATTTGGTCTCGGCTTAGCTGAGCGCTCGGCTCGCTCAGCTTGACGTATAGTGCAAGAGAAAATGCCTCTTGTAGGCTCTTCTCTTGGTCCTGTCTTGTTCGACTTGACGCTTGTGTGTTTGGGCATTTGGGCATTGGCTTATATTTTTTTTTTGTTTCAAATGCATTTTGCACAAAGGTTTCATCGTGGGCTCCTCCTCCTTGATAGCTTGGTGTTTGGCACATGGCTTTGTTTTATATCACAGGTGCTTGGCTATTGCCAGAACCATTTTAGAGGTTGTGTTGTTTTGTGGACTTTGGTATGGTTGTGGCGCTTGGGTGTTTGGCTCGTATATATATATATATATATATATATATATATATATATTTGATTTATTAATAAATAAAAAATTGTTTTTTGTTTGTGCAGCTCGCGACTCCTCGGTTGTGGCTGGGCACCTAGTGTTGGGCTTGTGTTAAATGTTGAATGCATTATGCAATGGAGCTATCCTTGTGGTCTCCTCCTTCATAATTCAGTGCTCTGTGTTGTGTTGGGTATTTAGATAGATAGCTCGTGGACTTGTCTTCAATGCTTAGTCTGCAGTGCGCACCCTTTGAGCCTCCTTGAGAGATCCTCCTCCATGAATCAATACTTTCTTCCTTATGCTTGGGGAGGCTTCACATTCATCATCATAGGATTAGTACATATATGGTGTATTGTCCTCTAAACCAGCTGCACATGTATCCACTCTTTTATATGTAGGACCTACACCCAAAGCTGAGCAACAGGAACATACATCTTTTTCAGGTGATTTAGTCACAAATGATATCTGCTTATCACTAAATCCCCTCTTATTTACTTCATAAAAATCATCTTTGCTCAGTTATGACAACTTTATCACAGATAGAAATCCTTCAACATCTAGGAGTTCCCACAACTGCAAAAAGGAACCATCTATCAATATAGCATAACTCCTAAATCTCTTCAGTGCTCATTTCTCCTTTCATGGCTGCATATAGTGCATATATTCGATTTGGACCGAGAACTCTTAAGATATATTTTAGTTGTTCCCAATCACATTGTAGCTCTTTAATTTGTTCACAACCCCATCCACAATGCCCTGTCTCCAGTGACCGAACAACTTTCTGAAATGATTCTTGGAATGTGCAGCCCCAAGCCATCGATTCCCCCATAGAATTCATTTGAGTTGTAAGAATTGGCTCTTCATTTGGAAGTTCCCACATCTGGACCATTCCAACAACAGGAGAAGCTAAAAATCCCAGAAACCTTAAGATTACTCCATCTGATTCACCCACAGGACTGATTAATTTCACCTGATTCAAACCAAAAATCGATTGTTCCTTCATGCAGTAAATACCCGATAATTTTGGGTGCTCTTATAGTCATCTGCACTCTTCATTGTATTGCAGGTTCCACGCCCTACACCACTAAAGATATGGAGGGGCTCTCACAAGATCCGGTGGTGTTTGGCACTGGTGCTTGTGACATCATGCACATTGTATCTATTGCGTGGATGCTTGGAATATTTTGTTAAAATTTGTAAGGTGTGCAAATGTAAGGGGCTATGCGTTGTATTAATTCTGTATTACTTGGCGCTAGGTCACGTAAAGCACTTTGAATGCCCCAGATGGCTCCTTCTCCATGTGACTTGGCTTTGATTTGTACATTGTTATGGATTGTGGTTCGATGCTAATTGTGTTGGTGTAGGTGCCTAGCTCACGGAGTTTGTTTCAGTAACTAGAAATTGGGCCCGACACCATTCCTCAAAGCTCTTGGGCTATGCGATTGGTCATGGGTTCAAAACCCGTGGACCTCCAAAATATATATTTTTTTGAAACTTGCCAATATGAGGCACCGACTGGGAATTTCAGGTCTTTAAAATGCTATTGCAGCTCTTGATAAATATAGGGAGCTTGGGGAAAACGTAGCTACTATACAGAAAAGATTTATGCAGGATCAACTTGCGACTTTTAGGGAACAACCCGAAGAGTTTTCTCATAAACATAAGGTAAGCAAATAGTTTAAACGAGCATTAGTTATTTAGTATCATGGACCCTAACAAGATCCGAGTTGTTGTTGGAGTAATAAATTTAGTATTCACATCTCATGCGAATGAAAGTTTCAGAATAATTACTCGTTTGTTTTCAAGTGCCCATTATAGCATCAGAAGACAAATCTATCATGATATTTTATGGATTCTTTACTTGGTTAAAGGTGATATGTGTACCTAAGAATTAATGTTCTAAAAATATGTCTTTTACTTGTTTTTCCTTCTTAACTGATTACCTTGCAGCTATGGTAGATTATATCTATTTTCTCATCTTGGCATGGTTAAATTCTTTCCTTTAACATTGCAGTCTCTAAGAAATAACATATTAACAACAGATGGAATATGTGGTGCTTCTTTTGGTGATTGCAGCGTAACATGTGTGCCTAATTTTTATTACTTTTTCTATATTCCCTTTTTTTTTTAATATTTTTATCTGTGTAAGAAAATTTTTGTGTGCTTGGCTTGCAGGGTAGGTGGGTAGGCCCTTGGCTATAGATTTTGAACCAGGGCTCTAATACCATGTGTAGAGACCATACTTAATTAAATCCAAAATTTAATACAATTAAACATATAATTCCTTTCTCATACATAAATAATTCCTTCACCATCATATAAGCATAATTATTCAGTGGAAATTAAAATTTATCTATAGCATGAAAATAACTCATCAATTCTTAAATAAAATACCTGCTTCTGATGCTAATTCCCGCTGATATGGTTTTCCTTCTCCTGTTGCCTCGTCCAGCCTAGTGCACTGACCAAACTCTACCCAAACCGACTAACCACCCAGCCAGCTAGGAGCATCCTGTCCGACTCCCTAGCTCTAGGATACCAAAAGGAATCCTGGCCCCCATGCCCAAAACCCCCAGCAACCCGATGCCCCCTACAATGATTCACCCAAAAACCCCAAAAATCAAACTTGTCAAACCAGCCAATATCCCACAGAAAAATATCCATAGAAATACCCTCCTGCCCTCCAAAATGCTCCCTCCAAATGCTTCCTCTCCAAAATAATCATCCTCCCTTTCTCGTAGGACTCTCCCGTCATATTCCCCCTTCATCGACTCTCCTCCCCTTCATTAATCTCCTTATCTCATCCTTTATTACCTTATCCCCTTCTTTATTATCTTATCCCCCTTCTTTATTATCTTATCCCCTCCATTTAATGTTTATTTCCCCACTTTCATATGTAAGTCTTTAATTAAATAAACTAAAATTATTAAGCCCGTTTAATTCATTACTCAAATATTTAATGAGTCTATTAATTAATTAATTAATCATCGACAGGTATGAACAATTAATTATTAATTATTAATTAATTAATTAATATTATTAAGAAATAATTATTGTTTAACTCAACATATTAGGACAGTTAGATTATCAAATTAATTAAAATTAAAAATCCCTATGGATCTATTTAACCAGGGTTGTTACATTCTCTCTGCGTCAATTTGTTAGCTGGGCATCATTGTAGAGGAGTACGAGTTGAGGAATGCTCTGTGAATCTCTCGCTTTGTGTGGAATGATAAGCATTGAAGGTGTTCTATAAAAATGTGATACGCTCTCTATCAAAGGTGATTCATCTATGTTGTGCATGCCCCTCTATCAGATCAGAAGAACCCTCATATATTAGAGTGCGGGTGCGGGGATTATTAGATAAAACATATAAGGTGGGGATGGGGGGAATATTAGAAAAAACATAATATGTTTTCTATAATATTCCCCGCACCCCCACTCTTATATATGTTTTCGCTAATATTCACACCACCCCCACCCTCATATATGAGGGTGGCGCTGGGGAAATATATGAGGGTGGGGCTGGGGAAATATATAAGGGTGGGGATGGGGGAAATATTAGAGGAAACATAATCACGCCACCCTCACCATCAAAACCTAATATTCGCATTACCCCAACCCTCATATTATGTTTTCTCTAATATTCCCCCCACCCATGAGGGTGGGGGAGGCTGGAATATGAGAGAAAACATAATATTTCTTCTCTAATATTCATTCCACTCCCACTCTATTAATTATTCTCTTCTATTCCCCTCACCCACAGCCTCATATGAGGGGGGAATATGAGGGAAAACATAGTATGTTTTCTCTATTATTCATCCCACACCCACTCTATGTTTTATCTCTAATATTCCCCTCACCCCGACCCTCATATATCAAGGTGGTGGTGAGTGGAATATTAGAGGAACATAATAGAGTGGGGGTGGGCTAAATATTAGAGAAAACATATTTGGGGGAAAAATTAGAGAAAACATAATATGTTTTCTCTAATATTCATCCCACCCCCACTCTATTATGTTTTCTCTAATATTCCCCTCAGCTTCACCCTCATATATGAGGGTGGGGGTGAGGGGAATATAAGAGAAAACGTAATAGAGTGGGGGTGCGGTGAATATTAGAGAAAACATATTAGACAAAACATCTTTTGTTTTCTCTAATATTCCCCTCACCCCCACCCTCATATTAGAGAAAACATAATATTTTTTCTCTAATACTAATCTATATTTAAGGTCACGACGAAGCCAGACAACAAATTGGTGTATGAGACCCCCTCTGCCCAACGATTTGACTCGTAAAGTCTACAAATATATACATACCCTACCCCCCTCTTTATTTGAACTTGTAACCTCTTAGGAGGAAACACACCTTCTTAAACATTAATATCAAACATTAATACTATTAATTTATTAATAGTATGTCATAATTAATATTGTTAATATTAATATAAATGGGTATTAGTTATTATTATTAGCTAATAATAATAGTAACTATTAATAATATTAATAATACTACCACATTAATATATAATAATATTTTATTAATCGATCATTATTAGTCATAATTAATAATTACTAATAATATTATTAATAAAGTATTATTAAGAGTTTATTGTTATAATATATTAATAATTAATAATTAACCCTGTAAACAATAATAAACAATAATGTATTAATAATATATTAAGGTTAATGGTTATTAGGGTTATTAGGGTTAGTGTTAGGGCCACATTATGGCAATGCATATTTTTATTATGATTTATTTTATAATAATAATAATAATTTGATTTTAATATAATAGTAATTTAATTTTAATCCACTTGAATTATAAATATATCTAATCTTTAAGAAACACTCTAAATTTGTAAATATATTTAATCTTAAGAAAGATTGCAAATTTTTTATATCTAGATTTTTAAAGATATTTATTAATGGAATAATAGGAATAAACTATATTTTTATTTTTATAGTTTTTTATTATATAAGCATTTGTTAATGAAATAATAGTAATAGAATATACATTAAAGTTTTTTATTAGTTTCTATACTATAAAATAATCTTCATTCATATTCTAATTTTATATATACTTATTTTGAAGGGACATATTTTAGATTTTAGATTTGTATACTCTAAAAAGTAGGATTCTAGGTTTCCTTTTATATAATAGATAACATGAGTTCAAAGTTCCTATATTTTTCCACAAAGGAAACATTTAATTAGATTTTTTTGTCATATTGCAACAAACATCCCTCGATGTTTCAATCTGACCAATAAATCCAACCATTACAACGTGACAAACATAGTAATGTTACATTGTGTCAAACATAATAATGTTACAGAGTGATGAGCATAGTAACATCACAATTTGATGAACATAGTAATATTGCAATCTCTTGAACATTGTAAAGTCACAATGTGACAAACACAAACTAATGTCATAATGTGATGAACATTGCCATGTCACCATAATGTGGATAGTAACGTTGCAATGTGGTGAACATAAATATATGTTGCAATGAAACAAACATAGCCATGTCATCAAAACGTCGATACTATGATTATAATGTAACGAACATAAGAAAATGTCACAAATCAACCTGTCATTGCAATGTGATGAAAATTTCCTCACATTTCAATGTGACACACATATCTCGGCATCACATTGTGACAAAAATTTCCAAGAATCACAATGTTTCGAACATAGTAATGATACAATGCGGACCAACAGGAAGGAAATCAACCTTATTTAGACACCTAAGAGAAGAGGATCGGTAGTCAAGAACAAGAAGGGTGATAAACATAATTAATTCTATTCTAGTTTGTTGATCTATGTCACCGTCAATTAGTCACTTAATTATAATAAAGCATTCACCAGTCTAAGTAAGCAAAGCGATGTATAAAATAATTGTTAGTCAGATTATGTCAGTAATTGTTGTGGGTAATTTATCTTTTGAGTCTGAATATGCAGAGAAATAAAAGTGGCGCAATTACCATTGTAATGAGTCTCCCTGAATTATTCAAGGAGACATCTTTCTCTAATTTATTTGATGAAACTTTTTTGAATCTCTTTTCTCTCTTTTTTTGCATGTGAATATTTCATGTTGTGTATGAGTGAGTACAATCACTTCTTGATGTGAATCTCTTTTCTATCCATTGACCACATTTTTTCTTGTTTCTTGGACATTTTTGGAGGTAGTGTGCATTGGTAAAACTAGTACACCCTCCCCTATTGATTCATCGCATTTTTATTTCGCAGTATGGGCATTTTTGTAAGTAGTGTGTGTTATAAAAATGTGTGCTCCCTATCTGGAAGTGAGGTCACTAATTTTTAGTGCACCCTGAACAAAATAGATGCACCCTCACTTGAATTGAGTCGTTATTGTTAACTGCTCCCTCCAAAAAATGATTTTAAGTGCGTCCTTTTGAAATTTCCATTGTCATTCATATCAACCGGTATTAGAGTGTGTTCCTTGGGGAATTTTCCACACACATAGAATAAGGAGAAGACCCAATTTCATCCACAATATTCACAATATTGTTTTTGGTATCTTCAGCTCATTCTTTATGGTGTTGTTTAGAGCTTCATGATCACCCCTCTCAGGGCTCTTCTGTGCCTTTGTGTTGCTGCAATAGTTTCTCCCTTCTCAAGGTCTCATTTTGGAGGCTCACACCTCTTCTTTCAAGAGGATATGATCCCTCTCTTCCATGCTTGCAGACCATGTCTCCTGGAAGAGAATTCTCTAGGGAGGAGTCCAGTGTGGCCACATGAACTCCCATTGAAGAATTGGCACTAGCTCTCCATGAAATACTTTGGCTCCAATAACACCGAACTCCAATGAACATGCAGATGGACACCTATTTTAAGTTACCTAATTTCATCGGCCAAATGAATGGAGAGACGATTGATTCCTGGATTCATAGCCTATCCACATACTTCAAGACTTCACCCAAGATAGCAGAATCCACCAAATTGTAGATATCCAACCTGCAGCTCGAAGGAATAGCACAAAATTAGTGGGACACACAATTGGAAAGGTCTAAATTGATTGTGAATCTTGGTATACCCCCTTCTCTGACAAATGGTACTATTTATTCTTGGGATGCATTCTATCACACATTGTTGGAAGGCTTCTACCCTCCAGGATATCTTCAGAATATTCTCGCCAAGTGGTTACAACTCCTCCAACTTTCCACTCAGTGAGTTCAAGCATACATCGATGTATTATGGAATTTGTGCATCCAGCTTCATCTCTGTGAGCCATAATAGTTATTAATAATTAAGTGTAATTCTGGTCCCTTGTTACCTCTCCGACGGGAGGTAGATATTTTTTAGATTTCCTCTCTAGACAAGGATTTCTTACGGGCCTTGGCTATATAATGTAAGGTATCCTCTCAAACCTAATATCCACCAAATAAAACCCAATCCATTTACCATCATCCTTCTCATCCTCAACCTTACCCTCCTTCCTCATCAGCACCCATAATGGTTGTTTGGTGTAATTTTCACAAGACCAACTCACACAAATCTGCCAACTATCGAGCCATAAACGATAGTTTACCCCATCAAAAATTGGTTGCATAGGTCACACCCACTTATTTTTCCAAACAACCAAAAGTCATCTCCCTCACCAACCCCACTAAAGTTGACCCATCCATCTACAACACTCATAACTACCGAATTAAACATAAACTCACAACTCTCATTTTGGAAAATGGTGTCCAAAATAATTTAGTCTTCCAAGGCCTAGTCAAACATCCACAAATTAACACCACCACCCACTTAGAGCCCTATCAAATTGGATGGGTTCAAAAGGGAGGAGTTTTCATTACTATTGCTCATTGTTGCGTAGTAACGTTTTCCATTGGCCCCTTTCGTTACACTATGTTATTCAATGTATCACCTTTATAATGTGCTGAAATTTTCCTTGGTATCCCATACCAACAAGACCAAGAAGTTATGTACTGTGCCAAATCCCATCAATACAATATTCAACATGAAGAATGCACCTATGTGCTTACTTTATCACTTCATACCTCCCCCCCTACCTCATCCTGGAAAAGAATAAACTAACCATGTCATTCACCATAGAGATGTTTATCTATGTTTGGCCCACCATGTTCAACCCGAGAACCTCATGAATATGACACTTTCCATCGTACTCCCTCTCCTCCCATAATTTTCCAATGTTTCTCAGTCTCCCACCCTCTCTACCCCTTCCTCAATCCATCGATCTTATTCATGATGCATCATTACCCAATGCTCCATCATCTTGACTGGTTACCAAAGACACTATAGAACGTCCTCTAGTTACCACTTACCATGCCCTCACCCAAGACAAAATTAAATATTGCTATCCCTTACCCTAGATTGCCTCTCAGTTTACTATTGGAGTGATGCCTAAACATGGAATTCACCTGGTGAATTACCACTCTGAGACCCTATCCCCCACCAAATTAAATTACCACCACTACGCCAAAGAATTCTACCTCCTCATGTAGGCTTTGTAGAAGTGGCACCCTTACAACAGGTCCACACACTCTTTGAATGGTGTCTCACCTTTCAAGGTGTGTCTTGTATTTTAGTCTCTGACACCCACAATGATGCCTCTCATTTTAGTTGTGTTGGGAGTAGCACAACAACATCGAGAAGAGCATGATAACCATAGAGGCATTCACAATTTATCACAACAACACACTCTAGTTTCAATTGCCTCGCAAGTAACACCAGATCCTTCCAAGCAACATCCTGCTTCATAATTGGTTGATAAACAATGCCAAACTATTGCAGAAGCCATGTGGATGACAATTGAGACAATTGAAGTAAAATTTCCCTCAGTTGGTGGCAGAAGAAGGGATGCTTATGAATCTAAACATGGAGGAATTGGACAAATAGGAAGGACGTCAACCTTCCTTATAAAGATAAGAGAAGAACATCAATAGTCGACAACAAGAAAGGAAATAAAGAGAATTAATTTTATCCTAGAGTGTTGATCTATGTGAGCATGAGTTAGTCACTTAATTGTAATAAATAATTCATGAGTCTAAGTAAGAAGAGTGATGTCTAAAATAATTGTTAGTCAGATTATGTCAACAATTTTTACAAGATATTTCTCTTGCGAGTCTGAATAAACAGAAAAATAAAAGAAGAAATTACTGTTGTAATGAGTCTCCCTGAATTATTAAAGGGGACATCTTTCTCTAACTCATTTGATGAAATTTTTCTGAATCTCTTTTCTCTCTTTTTATGCATTTTTATCCATGTGAATATTTTTTTTGTGTGTGAGTGAGTACAAATGTTGCACACCAAAGGAACTGGTGCACCCTATCCATTGATCACGTTTTTTCTTGCTTCTTGGATGGTTTTGGAGGCAATGCACATTAGTAAAACTAGCGTGTCCTCCCCGATCCATTCATCACATTTTTATTTTGTTGTATGGGAATTTTTGTAAGTAGTGTGTGTTAGAAAAAGGTGTGTTCCCTCTCTAGAAGTGATGTCGCCAGTGTTTAGTGTTCCCTTCATAGAATATATGCGCCCTCACTTGAATTGAGTCGCTATTTCTGAGTGCACCCTCCAAAAAACTATTTTAAGTGCATCCTTTTGAAGCTTCCTATGTTATTCATATCACAATGTGACGAATGTATATGGACGTCGCATTGTGACAACACAAATTGACATTGAAATATGATTAAAATAACCCTATCATCACAATGTGATTAACATATCCTTGTGTTGCAACATGACGTACTTATCCAAACGCAGATTCCTAAACATTTCATCTTCATATTAAGGAGGTTTTTTAATAACTTGAATCATCTCTCATATTAGCACTATCACTCATACATAATTAATACACTACTTCGATCACATGTACATCGAGAGTGCTTTCAAATCATTTACTTCTAAAGTGTATAGATTTTTATGCTGCCACTTTTTCTTATGTATGCAGTGCATTTTACTAGAATATCATGTAATTGAACATAATAATGTTATTTGTATCATCGTAATATATTTTTTTTCATATCATTTTCATGTAATGTTATTTAAAATTTCGTATTCATATCATTGTTATTTTTTATGTACGAAACACATTTTTCCATTGTATCATACCATTCACTGTAATAATGTAATTCATATCATAGTCATGTAATGTTATCTGTATCACAAACGTAGTAACGTTGGAATATATTGAACATAGTAACATCGTAATGTGAAGAATATTGTCGTTTCATCACAAGGTGGATAGTAATGTAAGAATGTCACGAACTTAAATAGACATCGAACATACCCATGTAGTTACAATGAGATGAATATTTCCTCACATTCCAATATGATGCACATATCTTGACGTCACAATGTGACACACATTTCGAAATGTCAAAATGTGACGAACATACTAATGTAGAAATGTGACGATCATATACAAACATTGAAATGTGACGAACATAAATGGAGGTCACGATTTGATGAACATAACCCTATCATCGCAATGTGACAAAAATATCCTCACATTGTAATCTGACCCACTTATTCCAACATATCGTCGGAATGTGACAAAACTATTCCAATGCCATAATGTGAAAAACAAAAACCATTCGTCATAATTTTATAGCCATAACCTTTCGATGTTATGTGACAAGAAAAACATGATAGGCAGTGTAATGAAGTAGTATTAATATTGTAATAATGTAATTTGTATCGTAACAATGTAATGTTATTTATATCATGATCATAGTATTGTTGCAAGCTGTTGAACATATAAATGTCACAATGTGACAAACATAAAATGATGTCATAATGTGATGAACATTTTCTAACATTACAATATAACACACGTGTTCTGATGTTTCAATGTGACAAACATTTCCAAAGATCGCATTGTATCAAACATAGTAATTTTGCAATGTGATGAACATATACAAATGTTGTAATGTGACGAACATAATTGGACGTCGCAATGTAATGAACTTAGCCATGTCATGGAAATGTGATGAACAAAGTTGTGTGGTGGAAATGTGACGAACATATCCTCGTGTTGGAATTTGATGCACATATATTGATGTCCCATTGTCAGAGAAATTTCCAAATGTCACAATAGGATGAAAAAAACTCATTGTGGAAATGTGATGTAGACAACCTAATGTGGCTATGTGGCAAACACAAACCAACATTCCAATGAGACAAAAAATTATCGACCTCAAAGTGTGATGAACATAACTCACTATCAGATTGTGACAAACCTATTCCAATGCCATAATGTGAAAAAAAAAAACCTTTGTCGTAATTTGAAGACTATAACCTTACAATGTCATGTGAAAAACAAAACCTAATGAGATTTGCAATGCAGTAGTGCCATACTAAATTATGGTTAAACATAATCAACATGTCCCACCATAATCAAATCCACATGGTTAACAAATGTCTGCCATGGGCATGCTCAGCCATAATAAAACCCTATCAATCATATTCAACCATGGTCATGGCCAACCACTGTCAACCGTGGTGAAGGAAAACCAAAATCAACCACAATCAACCTTTCCTTCCCAAAGTCAACCAAGTTCTACCAAAGTTAACCATGGTCATGGTCAACCACAAGAAACAATGGTCATGGTTAACTATAGTCAACCATGGTCATTGTCAATTAATGTTTTAATGATGTAATACTTTAATAATGTATTTTTAATGTATTATTACTACTTTAATAATGTATTTATTAAGGAATTAATACTTCAACAATTTATTTAATTATGTATAATTAATTTAATAATGTATTAATAATTTTATCTGTTACATTATATTATAATGTATTAATACTTTAATTTATACAATACATTTTTTTTGTAATTTTAGGAGCTAATCTATTAAAATACAGTAAAATAAAGTAAAAAACATAGTGATTTTCCTTGACAGTGGACAAAAATTGGGCCTGCCTTTAGTCGGAAACCAGGCGAGGAGAGACTTCATAATAATGCCTACCCTTGATGGTAAACTAGGGTTACCAAAAGCTTAAGCTTAATTGTCTCTGTGTTTTTTTTCAAAAAACCAGTAGAAATTCCAAATGCTAAAAAAAATAAAGTAGTACAGATGCCTGAACATCAAGAAAAGGGGCTATGTGTAGGATTTTATTCAATAATTGGGAAGCCACCAAAGACATTGTCATTTCCACTTGAAGATCTTGAGTTGTACAAAGTTGGATGCTTGACCGGTAGGCCTGTGCTTTTCATGAAGGGATCCTTCAACGAGCTATTGTTATAGCAGGATTTTCCTCACCCCATGCAATATTGCACAGAGGGCCTTTTTCCATTTCTCTATGTAGAATTGAAGTCTAGTTTTGCAAATCTCAGAGCTAAAAACACAATTTTTCCACATAAATGTGCCTTTCCTGTATTACAACATGTGTATACACAGGTTTCACCACTAAAACCCGTGTACATCGGGAAATGTGCCCAAAATTGAAAACATGGTGTTAGGTTTCCATGTCACGTCATGCGATCAATGATCCTTGGCCTTCCATATACTGGAAACATTCTTCCTCAACCGTTCAGTTCCACTTGAAGGCTATAAATGGGCCAAATATGAGCTATGGAAAAGAGGACAAAGAATTCAACTTTGAGAGAAAAGTTACTCAGGAGAAATTATTCACTTCACAATGAGTCTTCTTCCCTTTGTCCTTTTATTGTGAACACATTGTTGATACCCCAAGCTCTTCCCTTGTTGATTGACAAATTCATTGTCTCTCTTATATGAGCTTGCCTTTGGTGGAGGATTGAAGTGGTGGAGGCCCAACTGGAAGGAACTTAGTTTCTCTGTTCCGAACTGTGCGGACACAGAAGTTTGTAACTCATTCACTTTTGTTGATTATAGATTAATATAAATACTCTTTTCTCATCCAATTAATATATCACAAATATTTGGATTCTTATTCCATGGGTGTATTTGTTATGAATGTTGATGGGATATGATATTGAATGTGATGAGAATATGTATTATCACCATATGCTTGCATTTCTTGGTTGTTGAGGACTAGTTGAAGGTATATTGCTTTGGGTCAAGTGCTCAATGATGGAATTCATCGAACGTCTAGAAGAGGTAGGCCTATTATCTTTTCCTGTTAACATATTTTTTTATATAACATACTTAATATTAGAGTTGATTTCTACAATCATTTCTGTCTTTTATTGTTTACCGCTAGCCATAGAGAGATTTTCCTCATAACAATTGTGTATGCCTGGATCGGTCAATGATATTTTCATTCCTAGATCAGTCCCCTTTGACGAGTTATGAATTTCTAGAGTCATCAACAAGATGTGCGGGCTTGGAGCAATCATCTCAACTATAATGCTAGGAGTCTCTTCAGGCGATGAGGTGTTAGGGTGGGCCATAGAGGGAGGAGGAGAGGTGTTGGGTGAGGGAGGAGAAGAGGGAGGAGGATGAGTTGTGGGCAAGTGGTGAAAGAGAGGATAGTTGGAGGGGCTTGGAATGAAGATTCTTGGGAGGCTGAGGATGGTGCGAGAGAAGATGTTTTTGACCACCCAGTAGCTCCAAAGGTTCCTCGAGGTGTAACAAGATGCCAGGAGGGATCCTAAGACCTTGTGTTCCCAGTCATAAAGAAATTTATATAGAGAGCCCAGAATTGAACAATCATACCCATCTTGGTTGGCCATGAGGCGCAATGGAGGAACTATAGAGGCTCACCTACCATGACCACTTTTCCCGAGGGTGGGCGTGGCTTTCCTGTGAGGAGGCATGAGTGAGAAATTGAGAAATATGGGCCCAGAGGAGCACCACCACCTTACGCTATGAGGAGAGGGACATCGCCTGTGAAGAGCCGAGAGAGAATTTGCATAGGAGGTAAGGAGAGAATGTGAGGAAAGATCATGATTTTTCGATAGAAGAGTTCCAATATGAGGGGGTGTCAAATATGGAAACATTAAGCTATCCAGGGTTTAGGAGCGTGTGAGTTGAAGGAGCGTACAGAGGTTGTGCAGGTTGGGAGCAGGATAAATGGGTGGAGTAATAAAGATGTGTCTCGGGGGACGAGGATAGTTAAAGTGCATGAGGGGGAGGTGAGGTGGCACACGTCCAGACATCACAATGCATGCTGAGGGGAGTGGTGGAGGCCACCATGTGGACATTTACATATGGGGAATTTCTACAATACATTAATGTAATAATGTATTATTAATATATTATCATTTTAATAATGTAATACTAACATCATTGAGGTGAATGTATTACTACTTTATTAATGTATTACTTTATAATTGTATCAATACATTAATATTAATGTATTAATACTTTAGTAATGTATTTATTAATGCATTTAATGTATAAAATGTATTTTTTTATCATTACTATAATAAAAATAACATATTATTATTATTTTATTATTAATGTATTTTTTTTCCTCGAAAAAAATAGTAATTTTATTCATCCAAAATTACATTGACAAGTGCATGATGCACTTCCCCCAATCTGTGGGTAAAAGAGTAGAAAATAAGAAACCCTAAAGGGCCCAGAAAAAGATACTAATCTACTAAAAATATTTACAATAATAAGGAATGGTTAGATCTTGTAACTAAAGAAAAATATAGAACTGCACACCCAAGCAGGACCTTAAAGCGCAGAACCATAGTTCCACATTGCACGCCCAAATGAAGGACCTCAAATCTTTGATCCAACCACCAAAGAAGCATAAAAATTCAGGAACCACAACATCAAGCTCCAGATATCAAAACCCGAGACCTATAACCTGGCCACCAACACATCGAGAGAGGGAGCCATCGAAAGCCCTGGAAGAGGCATAGTCCACCAAATCCCAAGAAAATAAATGAGACAACAACCACCTAAAAATCCACGAGCCATGCAAGAAGGTGATGCATGAGAGAAAACACAAACCAAAGAGGTTGGAGCACCAGGCAAACATCTGTGTATCCACAGGGATGGAGCCACCAAGGGGACGTCAACAGAGGAGGTGCCCATGAAGTAGTGCATGAGATCAATCGAGGCTAGGTCACACCAAGAAGACACAAGAGTGGATCACATGGGGTCCTGGAAGAGGAGGTACCCATGAAGAACATCAAAAGGGGATGCAGCCAAGGAAACCCTAGCCGTAGATCCTGCTCCCCTTTAAAGGGTTGTATTATACGATATCATTATTATTAATGTATTATTAATGTATTACTTTATTAGTGTATTAATACTTTAACAATGTATGAATTAATATTGTATAAATGTATTAATTAATTAATACATTTACTTATACATTTTTTTTTTGTGAATAAAAAAGGGAGATTCGTATTAAAACTTTTCAAATACAAAAAAGCACATAACAACAGTCTTCCAACTATTCCACTGAGTTAGCGAAAACCGGGACAGATGGAAGAATATGATGTCCATGTCAAAATTAACGATCTGCCATCTGGCTTGCCAAACAGAAGCTAGGGCAGGTGGTGGAATTAAGTATTTACAACACTATTAAGAGAATCCATGAAAACTAAACTAGAAGTAAAACTAGACATTGAACTGGAAATTAAACAAGAATCTAAGCATGAAATTGAAACTGCATTGTAGTAGCACAAGGAGTCGAACTGAACTCCAATGCACATAATTACCCATTATAATCAGAGGTTGCATCACTGGGGTCGTCGCGGAGAGGCCAATTCTGTGTCTGGAGCTTTTAAGGCCTATCGCAAGTCAGGAATTTCTAGCTGGTTTTTTCATTTGAGTATGCCTCATATAACATGTCGATACATTGGTGCATGAGGATGTTGCGGTGAGTCTGATTTGACATCTGGCTTCAGAGCTCAAACAATAGCACCAATTTCTTTAGGTGGAAGAATGACAGGGGGTCTTGCCATGGATCCGAGATTTTTGTAATAGATGGTGATGATAGGACTGGGACACCATCCACCGAAAAACCACTAACTTCCTTTCCTGTAGCCTCCTCTGCTCCTTCCTTGTCCTTTGCCATCTCGAATTTTTCCTCCATCCTGTGCTCCTCGATGTCCTCTGTTGCGCATGAAATTTTGAAATCACCTCGAAGCGTGGCATCCATGGGGTCAAGGTGGAGGAATTCCTCAGGGAATTCCTCCTCAAATATGCAAGTGTAAGCCTCCTTTGTGTCCCGCATAGGACTTTCTGTGTCTAGTGCAGTAGATCCCACCGAGAATTGGTTGTGAGGCTGCCAATTATCTGGCACTGTGAAGAGGATGGATTCAGGAGGGAACTGAATTAGTTTCTATAGAATCACCTCCTCCACACATGCCATTGGAGGCATCATAACCTTTTCCCTGTGGTGAGTGCGGGCTATGGATAATTCCTTCTCTAACTGTTTCCTCCTCCTCTGTCGTGCGATGAATCTGTGCCAGGCAGGGCCACGGCGTGGCCTGCCTCTTTCCCTCAACATGGAGGATAAATGGAGGGTGCTAATGCGTATCATGAGCATGCTGGAAATCCTCTGGTAGTATCACTGGAACTCAAAGTCGTCGGCCTGGTGTGAAGTTAAGGTGAATGGCCCGAGCCTCTTCTTTGTCAGATAAGAACACAGACGATCGACATGACTGCTGACAGCAACATCTCCCATCGACTGAATCTCATGGTCATCATTTTTCTCGTGTGAGGGAGAAGTCCTTCACCTCTTGATAGGTAGTAATGTTGATCTCCCATTTAATGGTGAGGATATGGGAGCCAACCTGCGATATTAATGGTTGGGCTCTAGTTTGTGCTACGTGGTCGGTTTGTGCTTCATGGCACCCCAGTTGGGGTATGTTTCCTTATACATTAATGTAAATTAATATCTTAATGTATATATTGATATGTAATAATGCATTAATACTTTAGTAATGTATTATTAGTTTATTAATAAATTATTTTATTAAATTTATTAATATTTTGTTAATATTTTAATGTAATAATACTTTGTTAATGTATTTATTAAAATATATTAATGTGTTTATTACAAAATATTAATGTATTAATAACTTAATAATGTGTTATTATTTTTTATTAATTTGTTTCTTTATGTGTGTATTAATACTTTATAAATGTATTAGTTAATAATACATTACATTATTAATGTATTAATACTTTAATTTATATATTATTTTAATATTTTATTATTATATTAACACATTAAACTAATGTATTTATTAATGCATTTAATTTATATATTGATGTAGTTAATATATTTTTAACGTATTACTTTATTAGTGTATTAATATTTTATCAATATAAAAACTAATAATGTATTAATGTCTAAATTAATTAATGCATTAGATTTTTTTAATGTATCAAGCAATTAATAAGTTATTTTATACACCAATGTTAATTAACACTTTAATGTATACATTACATTTATACAATAATAAACCATTAATATATACATTAACTCATTAATATAATACATTAGTGTATTACATTAATACAATATTATTATAAGTTACAATAATGTAATAATTATTTAATAGATTAATTGTGTACTAATACATTAATGGTTGTCTCTAAAGCATGTTTGTCGTCAACTAACAACAATCACTTTATAAAAGTGGTTGATACAGGTCAATTGATGCCATTGGTTTGGAAAGGTGGAATATGATGTTGATCGACCTATATCAACCACTTTTATAAATTGGTAGTTGCTACTAAGTATATCTTCTCGTTATCTGATTTTTTCTTTTAGAAAATTTGAAAGTGGAAAACTAATCATTGTGATGGTTGCTTTTCCAAAAACAATCCATTAAAGCTAGTAATTATACTAAAGTACAAAAAACAAAGAGTACAACCTACTTAAAGCTTAAAGATTGGTGGACAAAAGAATCAAGAAGTTTGTCCACTACGAACTAAGACATGTCTCAACTATAACTATCTGCAATTTTGAGTTGTCAATGAGTAACAATGTATATCTTTAACATGCATAGCTTACCCTCTATAATGAATTTCATAACAAAACTTCACTCAATTTACTTTTTATGACTCAACTTCCAGTGTCAAATATCTATCTCAATAATTTAATGCTAATTTAATATTGTATGAATAAGTGTCTGAAACAAGTTTTTTCCAGGCAATAAACTGAAATGAAAAGCCCCAAATTTTCCTTATATCCACACTTTTGTGAAATATTTAGAATCCTCCCTAGTTTGAGCGTTGATATATACAAATTTGTCTAAATTAGGTGAAAAGAATGATAAGATTATACTCGTCCGAATTTAGAGAAATATAGAAAACTGGAATTGAGTTATTTGCTCTATAATCCCTCTCTTGTTCTGGATATTTTGTTCTAAATAATCCCTGGAGATCATTCAAAATGTCTGAAAATAACACAATTCCCCTATATTAGCATATTGATTGAATAGCTTGGATCAATCTAATATCCAAGAAAGAGCACTAGGCTTGAATCCTTCTTGGAAATGGAAACAAATCGCCCAAGCTAAAAAAGAAGTTAAAACAAAAACACTAACAACCATGAGGTTTACACTGAGATTCATGATTGACACTAAGATTCATGATTGTAATATTGCAAAGTTTGTTTCGTTGTTAGAATTAAAAATAGAGTACATTGAAATTTGAGCAGGGATTGAACCAAAACTAGATAGATAAAAAATTCATTATACAATGGGCATCCATGTTTATGAAACTAATATTCAATAGGAAAACCATTTAGGGGTCATATATTATCATAGTAGGCTACTAATACTTGGATAACACCCTCCTGGTAAACATCCATAGTAGTGGAAAAACATTGTTGTTTGGATTACAAAGAAGCAAAGAACTATCAATAGTGGGGAATCCTAAGCATGAAGAAGATAGAGAATACATGTCAAGATTCAGAGAAAAACAATTATTTTTTTCGTCATATTTCTTTCAAAGTTAAGAAAAACTTGAAATACCCATGTCTAATGAAAAAATAAATTTTAAAGTGTGCAATAGCTTGTTGAACAATTGAAAATTTTCTTTAATCCTTATCTAATCCAAAAAACATAGTAGATTTATTTTTCCCATTCATTTGAATATGACGAGACATGCTAAGTTATGTAGATTCAATGAGGATAGGAAAGAGGTGATTAAGAATGGGAGGACTTAAGGGCCTCATTGAAGTCATAATTTTATCTAATAGGATATGAAGCGGCGTGACACATGGAGTGAAAGTACCTAAGCAACACATGAATTCGAAGTACGTGATGAAAGAACATGAAGAAGGAGTGTAATAATATTCTTCTAAGTTCTGGAGGAAATCCATGAGGTTTTGTATCTCTTTGGAAGAGGAGTGTTTTTGAAGTACCTTGGAGGAATTGTTAGCTATATATGAATAGAATTGAAACTTCATGGTGTTAAAAGCATATATAAGGTGAGAAAAAAGGTTCTCTATTTTGAATTGAATTGTATTTTAATAAGGGGAAGAAACACATGATCGAAGAACAAAACAACATGACATGAAGATAGTAGATATACCCTAGAAAAGGAGGGATCCTAATAGACATTGCAAAAATTGTGATGTTGATGGACACATGAAAAAGAAGTATTAAGAACTTCATAAAATGACATCAAGAAAGAGATAGAATAAATCCTCTAGTATCAATACAAGAATACAAGAGTAGACAAGTAGGAAACAAAGAACCTTTATTACCAATGGAATAGTTGATATGGAAAGGAAAATGAAAGTTTTATAGATATTTAACAAATTTTTTGTAAACTTTATAAATAGTTTATTTTATTTTGTATTTTGAATCAATTGGAAGGAGAAATGAACCATTGTGATAGTTCGACTTCCAAAAATAACCCATTAAAACTAAAAGCTATAGTGAAGAACAAAAAAATGGACATGCAAAGGACAAAAAAAAAAATGGAGATGCAAAGAACATATGAAAAGCTTGAAGAGAAGAGATAAGAGCTCAAAAAGTGTACCTTTCTTGAAAATTCATGGACTAAGGAGTGAAGGAGTAAAGGAACACGTATTCAAGGTGAGATTACCTCTTACATCTTCCATCGAGTTTGAACTAGTCTCTTCTCAGGTTTGTTCTTTTTTCTCAATTATTAAAATGGGTAATTGGTAAGTTTGATCTAAGAGCACCTCAACCTATGAAGGAGTTATGATTTCATCAAGTTGAACTATGATTTGACCACTTATTGATTAAGTGTATGCTGAGTTTAATGTAAACTTTTATTAAGATTCTAAACGATCCAAAAACATAAATAATTAAGGGTAACCTATTCTTATAAAGTTAGTATGGCATGTTAGAAACTAAGCCATATACACAAAGAGAGGATAGGTTACTATTAGATTGTTTTCTTCTTACATAGTTGAGCAAAGCACACACATTATTAGAAATAACCACATCAATAATATTAATATGTTGGTATATACAAATAACCATATATTTCGCACATTAAACTTTAATATTGTCTATAATGTATGTTAAATATATATTTTATACTCACACATTAATATTAATAATGTGGTCATTGCTATTAAAAGATGGAACATAGAAATATGTAAAGTTACTTATACATAATTGATTATTATTGAAAATTAATAAAAATAAATTTCTTATAATATTAAATAATAAATATATATTAATATTAACTCTAGAGGTGTAGATCAATTGGAAAATGTCTTGTAAATGGAATAAAATATGTAAAGAAAGTTTCAAGTTTGATTCTCACCTCGATTTATTTGTGATCCATACCTAGAAACTTTGTAACATGATTCCCTTATATATAAAAAAAAAAAAACAAATTATATATATATAATATAAATTTATTTTTTTAAAATATCACATTAATAATATATTAATATCTTACTTTTATAATTCTAAAATAATTAATGAACATTTAAATTAACTTAAAGATATACTAATTAATATTATTAAAATAATAATAAAAATTTACATATTAATATATATTTATTAAAAATAATTACTCCACATTTAAATTAACTTAAAGTTATACCAATTATACACAAACCCTTATCAAAAATGGATTTTTAAGGTGTGTTCGCCAACATCAAAGATCAAAATGAAACCCTTCGAAATCAATGACACCAAAAGGATTTGACATAATATATTAATATGTTATGTTTGTAGTTGTAAAACACTTATTAGAGATTAATATTAACATAAAGTATATTATACTAATATTATTTAAAAATTAAAATTNAAAATGAAACCCTTCGAAATCAATGACACCAAAAGGATTTGACATAATATATTAATATGTTATGTTTGTAGTTGTAAAACACTTATTAGAGATTAATATTAACATAAAGTATATTATACTAATATTATTTAAAAATTAAAATTAACGTTTAATAAAGTAATATTTTTTAATAATATACATAAATATATTAAAAAATATTATATTTGATATTATTTTTTTTTCTGGTAAGTAAAAAGTTTTATATATAAGGGGCCTTCAAAAAACCAAGTCAAAGGTACAAAAATCACATAGTAACCGTACTGTAGTTACTGAACTACCCTAATAGAGGGGAAACTAGTCCATCCAGCCGGGTAAATCAAGCATTGATATTTTAACTGTCTTATATAGCAGAACTAAGATGACTGGAATGCAGCTAAAAAAAAAACCTATTAAAAAGTAAAGAATCCCTATGGGCTCAAACACTTAGCAAATAACCTGGCCTAGTGGAAAGAACGACCTCGTACAAAGGTTCCTCTTTGATGAGTGTCCCTTTGCTTTCCAACTGCATGTCAGCATCCATGTTTCTCTCATACCTATTGGCGATTGGCGAGGTGTCCTGTAGTGCATGCTGTCCTGTAGCCTTCTCCACGTTCGTGTCCTCATGGTCGGCCTGCTCCACAACAATCTCTGCAGAACGCCGCGTCTGGGCGTTTCCTTCGCTGGTCTCTGCATGGGGTTCCTCTGCTGAATTCACGCCTGCTGGGTCAGGGGGGAAAGCATCTTGGAGGGAGGAAAGGATCTGAAGGAGGGTTGTGACCTTTCCATCTGTCATCTAGGACAGAATTGGAGGTCCTCCACCCCCTAACAGATTTCGAGGACCAGACCATAGAGAATAGTGAAACTTTCTTTCAGATGTGAGTTGAAGAAGGAGTCAGAAGATGGGTTCACGTTGTTTCGGGCCCTTCGAATTGGAGGTGGCACCCCCATGGGTGGCCTTGAAGAGCCAGCTACTGGTGCGTGGGAAGGTTCGAAAGTTCTGGACATTGGAGGGATGGGAAGGTATCACGAAGAGGAGCCCGACGAGTTGTCAATGATGGCTAAGCAATCAAACCGGGAGACAGGCGAGGTGGAGGAGGAGAGAGGTGCTGGCTCAGGCTTGAGAGGCAGTGAGGAGATTGTGGAAGGCGAGGATTCCATGGAGAGCCTCTTCACGGTTGTCCCCTTTGACGCGGCATGAGTTTCGTCGAATGAATGTAGAAGAATACCAAGTGCACCAGGCGGAGGTAGAGAGCCTGGAGGTGGGCAGGGGCTATAATCACCATGAAGGTCCAGATTGAACCAGGCCAGGGTAGCAGAGGGAGGAGCAAGTCAGTCCGCGAGCGAAGGTGAGAAGCTAACACAAACAATAGAGCCATAGAGTAATTCATGAAGGAGACAGATGCAGAAGAATTAAAGCCGTTGCAACGACGTAAGGTCAAATTAATACAGGGTCGGGGTGGCGGGCCATGGCACGAGCTCATCACATGGCTCCTTGCCTCGTTGGCCTACCCGTTCTTCCTCCTCGTGCCAGTTGGCGCACACTAGCATCCCATCCGGGGGTGTTTCCACTGCCCCAGCTTTACGGATACACTGCTGGAGAATGGGGTGATCAGGATCGAGGGACATTTTGGAAAGGAGTTCCGGTCCATTCCAATTAGTCCCTAGATTATCCAGTTCATCCGCAACTTGATTCGCCTTTCTCCTGATATGAGAAGGTATAACGGCCTGATTGGGTTGCAGCAAATCTGTGATAGTCTTTAGCCCATGTGAGAGTCTCCAACTGGGTGAAATTTTGTCCAGGTTCTCTCCATTTAAAATTCTGCGGAGGAGATTGATGATGATTTGAGAATCTCCCTCTACAATCATCTTCGTGAAATTGTTCTCAATGGATAATTGCAATCCTCTAATGAGACCCCAAAGTTCCAATACGTTGTTCGTGATATGACCAAGGGAGTCTGCGTTTATGAGAATGATGTGCCCATGATGGTTGCAAAAGACTACTCCATAGCCCGCTGCTCCTGGATTGCCTTTAGAGGCTCCGTCAAAATTGAGTTTGATGAAGTCGACTGGAGGGGCGGACCAAAAGGAGGGGCTGCTGAGAAGGGGGGGATAAGAAGAGGGGGAAAGTGGGTGATGAGAAGGAAGAGGGTTCTAGTAGTGAAGGATCAGGAGTTCTGAGGGATTGCTGATCAAGTCTTTTTCAGTCCATAGCTTGAGGTTGAGAGTTTCCAGAATATTGAGGCAGCATTGGTTCCAGCAGTGTTGCCACTGGAGGGAGACATTTCTAAAAAGCCTCCTATTTATTTCTTTCCAAGTCTTCCAAAGAATGAAGCCTGGAAGTAATTTTCGTATACGATTTAGGAGGGGAGATTGGAAAGCTTGGTCCCTCCAGTCCATAATGATATCAATGATACTATCTCTTTCATGATATGAGGTACGTATGATAAGCGCAACTTGGTCCCATATTTGTGCATTATAAGGGCATGAATTGAGGAGATGATTCATGGTTTCGTATGCCTCTCCACAAAGAATGCAAATAGAAGGCCCAACAAAACCTCTTTTTCAGAGGTTATCCCAGGTTAGAATGCTTGAGTGGGAAACGAGCTAGAGAAAGAGGGTAATTTTAGGCCAGTGTTTAAGATTCCAGATTTTGCGCCATACTTTCCTTGTAGGAGGAGAGTCTAATTGTGTTTTAACTTGATAGGCTTCCTGTATGCTATAGGTACCCCATGACCAGTATACCCATCGGAGGATATCCTCTCCTGCTAGCTTGGGGATTTTCCTTTTGGATATTTCCTCTTGCCAGGGTCCCAGATCCATGTGCGCTTCCAGATTTATGCGTTCCCTGTTAAGGTGCCAACACTGCCCAGTGTCTTCTAGGGGATTTTCCTGCCAATAGTCAGCTACTCTTGTCAGGCCCACAAGTGTAGCTTGGGTTCTAATATTCCTTTCCCAATCCTCATTGTCCAAAATTGGCCACTTCTACCAGGAATATTTCCAGAAAAGAGTGTATTTCCCGTTTCTAATTTCCCAGAAAGCATGCTAAGTAACTATCTATCTGTTCTGCTTAGTCATTGTCTAGATTAAGGAGCCTGGGTTGTCCCCATTCCATTGAATTAAGTTCTTTTCTGCCACATCTGGTACATATTTTTTCCTCCAGAGTCGTGCCCAGAGATCCTTGGGGTTTTTTAGCCACCGCCAGCATATTTGGCACTTAGAACTTTGTTCATAATAAAGGGGTCCCGTAATCCCAGGCCTCCTTGTTCTTTGGTTTGGAAAAGTTTGTCCCAACTGATCAGCGCTATTTTCTTCCCTGTGTTGAGGCCTTGCCAAATGAAGTTTCTTTGTAATCTTTTAATGGTTGTGAGGACCAACGTTGGAGCAACCAGTGCCAAGAAGGTGTAGACAGGAAGGGCCTGGAGAATAGCTCGGAGAAGAATAAGATGACTAGGAAGGTTTAAAACTCTGAGGGTCTAGGAAGAAAGCCTCTTGGTGAAAGAGGACAAGAGATGTTCCCAAGAGGAATTCCTGAGGGAATTATCAATCAAGGGTATTCCAAGGTATTTGGACGGAAGGGAGCTTCTGTTGAATCCTAAGATATCAGAGACATGTCGTTGAATCGGAGGGGGCGTATTGAAGAAAAATATTTGGGATTTATCTTTGTTACAGTCCAAACCCAAGGCTTCAGAGAAGGTTTGGAGGATTGAGATTAGGGAGTTTTCTTCACGAACAGTTGGGGTTCCCATCAAAAGCATGTCGTCGACAAATTGACTATGTGAGATAGGGGGGGAGATGCCATGCAAAGGGAGGCTTGTGAGTAGGTTGTTTGCAACAGCTGCGTGAATAGATCGACTAAGTCCTTCGGCCATAATGATGAAGAGGAATGGGGAGAGAGGATATCCCTGTCTAATTCCTCTTGAGGGGGAGAAGGGTCGAGAGGGAACACCATTGATAAGAATGGAAAAAAATTCCAAGGACGTTAGATTCAGAATCCATGTCACCCATATTTGATCAAAGCCAAAGGCAAGGAGAATTTCCCACATGTAGTCCCAACTTATCTTATCGAAGGCCTTAGAAAGGTCTAGTTTAAGGAGCATACCTGGTGTTTTGGTCTTCTGCAAAGAGTGGATCACTTCATGGGCTAGGATGATGCTGTCCAGGATTTGTCTGCCTTCAACATAGCCTGATTGCTCGAGATATATGATTGTCAGTAAGATGGGCTTAAGTCTTTGGGCAATCACTTTTGTTAGGAGTTTGTAGATGACGTTACAGAGGGCTATGGGTATGAACTGCTTAGTATGGTGAGCCTGCCCCTCTTTGTGGATGAGGGTGAGGAAAGTTGCATTGAGAGCCCGAAGGACTTGTCCTGTGGATCAAGAGTCTTCAATAATTTCCCATACCTCTACCCTGATCAACAACAAACAATGGTGGAAAAAATCGCTGGTGAAGCCATCGGGTCTAGGTGCCTTGCATTTGGGGGTGTCTTGAAACGCTTGATCCACTTCCTCGATTGTAATGGGCTGGAGCAGGGTTGAGTTTTTCTATGGGGTGATGAGGGAGGGCACATGCTGCGTGACCTTAGCTATGGCCTCATATCTATCCGGGAATGGTTCCGTGAGGAGATCTTTGTAATAGTCGATCAGTGTCTTCTCCATGTATTCATGGGAATGAATGGGCTCCCCGTTGGTGGAGGTTAAGTGCGTAATTCTATTAGAATGTCGTCTATGGATGACAGTTTTGTGAAAGAATTTGGTGTTTCGTTCCCCTTCCTTGAGCCATTGGATGCGTGATTTATGTTTCCATAAAATCTCTTGCTATCTTTTCCTGGCCTCTAGCTGTTGATTTACTTTTGCTTCCTGAGCTTTTAGCTCGTTCGTTAACCCTTGCATCTGGATTTGATTTTGAATCTCACCCATCTGTTTTGAAAACTGCTTTTGGGAGTCGAAGATATTGCCAAAGGTTTTCTTATTCCAGAGTTTTAGAATTTGTTTGAGGTTCTTTAACTTTTGCTGAAATATGTACATTTTGGAGCTACGGGGGACCTTTGCCTCCCTCCACCAATCCTGGATCTTTTCCTGGAAATCTGGATGGTTGAGCCAAAACTGTTCAAACCTGAAGGGTTTCTTCCCTGGTGTGGATGGCACATCCAACCATAGTTGGATAGGCCAGTGATCCGAGCCTGGGATGTTCAGAATACTAACTTCCAGAGCTGTTCCTTCCATCATAAGGGAGTCATAGATGAGGAATCGATCTAGTTTGCAGGCGATTTGGTGTGATCCGGTTCTTCTATTTGTCCAAGTGTGATTACCATTGATGGTGTCCAGGTCGATAAGTTTGAGGTTGTTTATGAGGCTGTTGAAGTCACTGGAATCCTGATCCAGGCGTCTTGATCCTCCTTTTTTTCCCTCCAGACTACGTATGATATTAAAATCTCCACCAACAATCCATCTGTTATGCCGAGTTAGACTGGATAGGTATTCCAAGTTCCTAAGAAAGGCCTTCTTATCCCTTGGGTTGGCCGGGCCATAGACATTGGTTAGGTGTCTCGGCTTGTTAGAACCAATAAGCCTATAATCTGCAGTAATGGACCACTTGGTGGTGACAAAATTTTCCAACAACAATGAGTTGGTGTTCCAGAGGATAGCCAGTCCTCTATCTGTGCCTATGGATGCAGTTGAAGCTGCTTCCCCTTACTTCCAACAGTAGGGGAGTAGCCTGTCAATGTCTTCGAATGTACATTTTGTTTCCTACAATAGTACTATGGTAGGTTTTTCTTCAAAGATTAGATCTCGTAGCATTTTTTCTTACTACATCCATTGAGGCCTCTGATATTCCATGAGATAATCTTCATGATGATGGGGGGGTGGGGAGAGGAGGGAAGTTGTCCGAGATAAGGTGGATTTTCCCTGAGTTTACCATGAAGTGACCTATTTCTTGTATAAGCTTATTGGTGGATTTCCTACCTCTTTTCTTTTCATCTTTATGAGTTTTACTCTGGTTTTTTGACTCACTGCCCTGTATTCCCAGACCTTTGTTGGATCGAGCTGTGGATTGAGCTGATGATTTGAGAAAGACCTTGTGCACCTTCCGTAATTGATCCATGGGTATGGTGTATAGTTTCTTATGCCTGTAGGCATGCTCGAGGTGCTCCAGATCCACCCCGACTAGTTCTTGCTTTTCTAGCTCCATTTCTGCATCCCCGTCCTCTGTCTCCAGAAAGTCTTGCTGGTCTGCAACCATGTCTAGGGAGGGGTGATCTGATTCTTTACCCTATGAGGGCCGTTCATCCCCTTGGTTTATAGATTGAGGATGATTATCCATATGGGGTTCATTGGGGTTTATTAGGGTTGTGGGATTCTCTGGTTGATCTTGTAGAATTGAAAATTTATTGCTAGTGGAAGGATCCTTACTTACTTGGGTTGGCTGCTTTCGTCCTCCTTGTCTTCTTTTCCTTACTGGTTGAGCAATGTCGTCCTTATCTTTGCCACTTTCTGGGTTCCCTTCTTTGTGAGAAGTATTGAGGGGGCACTCTCTGAAAAGATGACCGTGTTCGTGGCATTTCCTGCATCGGGATGGAATGTGTTCGTATTCAATGGTTTGGGTCCAGTCCTCGTCATGATATTCAAGTATTATGGATCCCGGGAGCAGCTTGGCTATGTTCAGGTATACGCAGATGCACGCATAAGAGGTGTAGTGCCTGTGCTTCGTGGCTTCTGAAGACTTAACATATATGCCTATGGTGTTACCTATGCCGGCTAAGACCTCTTCCAGCCAGAATTCCTGGGGGAGAGAGTACAGTCTGATCCATATAGTTTCATGGTAAAATTCCTCCTTTTCAGGGCTGAACTTCTCGGTCCAGAATCTTAAGAAGAGTCCTGCCGAGTTATAGAAATATGCCCCCCCATCAAAGATGCGATTGCGATCCTCGAGGTTGTGGAATATGATTGTGAAGAACCCCTTGGAACCCAGTTGTAGCTCATAGTGTCCTTTTGGCTTCCACCAATATTGTATCCATTTGATCAGATCACGCTCTGAAGGCCAAAGCCCTAGGAATTTTCCTACAAGGGCATAGTCTCTCATATATTTATTTTGTTCTTCTATGCGTGGAGAGATGATGATGTATTTTGGGGCCTGTGTCTCTTGTGGGATACATTTTCCTGGCATCCATGGAGTTGACGCAGTAGCCAGGATAGTTGCATTCTCTGGATCAATGTCCATCTCCCGATCCTTGAAGGTTCCTTCCGCCATAAGTTTTGAGCGCAGATCTGGTGGGGGCTCAAAGGTCGGCCGTTTCAAACCTTCTCCAGAGTTTCCATTTGCAGTGGCCTAGCTGTAGGAGGCACCATTCGACCCTCCTTCCTCCCGAGACATGATCCCCAGCGGGGCAAGCGTTGTGGCAATGCGGGGCAGTGCGGCTGAAAAACCCTAAACCCTAAACCAGTCGAGAAATTATATTTTATATTATGTTCAATGTGATTTTTATTAATATTATAATTATTATTTATATATAACAATTGTAAATGTTCATTAATAAAAAAATATTATTAAACATGGTAAAAAAATGGTTAATGAAAATATTTTATTTAAAATTGAAATAATACTCAAAATATTTTTAATATTTTCATTTATAATATATGATAAATATTTGTTACTATAAATTATAGTTAAATAATTTATAATATTATATTATTATAATAATTGAAATTTTATAAAATTTGTATAAATTTAATATATATATATATATATATATATATATATATAATAATAATAATAAGTTTGTAGAAGTTTCTATTAAAATATAAATACATTATATCTAATTTCAATCATTATGGGAAATGCATAAGGTACATAAATGTCCATCATAAGTTTTGAAAGTCATGAAGGGCACTCTCCTACCCAAAGGGAAACTAGGCTAATCTTAAAAAATAAATTGAAGCATTATAAAACTATAGAAAAAGTAAAACAATACATATCTAGAGAAAAATAATAGCAATCTATAAACAGAATAAAGTCGAAGTGACAATAAGAAAAGGAAGTGAAGATCTCATACATCAAAGGAGGAATCTTAGAGGAAAAATACGAGGCACCACAAGAAGCTTCCACATTCGAGTGAATATTTATGTGGTCATCATTTGAGGAGCCTTCACATGTCGAAAAGATAGTCACTCATTTATGTTGAGTAGCCAAGAGACAAGAATGAGGAACAACTCATTTTTCTTTTCTAAAGATTTAAGTGATTGTCTAAATTTCTGGTAGTGGTGCTCCTTGGGAAGAATTGTTTGGGTGACCATAGTTTTGGTATACCAATAGAGTTGCATAATGCAGTAGAATTTTGTATCCCTATTTTTGTTGGTGCCAAATTATGGAACTTAGATCTCCCACCCAATCATCAATGTTTTCATCCTCATAACATTCCTTGATAACTTTTACCTATTTCTCGAGACGATGAATACAAACTTCAGTAGAGGGGTACACCAAATAGAGTTATTTCTTCTTCAAATGAAATGTCAAAACACATTTTGCAGGTAGATACATGCTTCATGTTGGAAGCTCAAGGAACCATGAGAGAGAATATTAAGCCCACAACCCAATCACCCAAAAAAAAATCCAAACTAAAATGGAGAACTATGGTAGGAATTCTTCATAGAGCCATACTTACCTCTTTTACCATACACACAAGAATTTGAAATTCTAGGATAAGCACCTGAGTGGAGGCACTTAATACTACCAAGGACTACTTCCATCAAAGTTGTACCTTCCCACCTCCCATCTCACCTCTATCGAAATGAAACTATACAAATCATGATCGATTTCTGTTGGGGAAATATAGGGGAAAGAGACTTCTCGTGGATATTCGACCAACTGCATACATGAGAGGTATAGAACTTGAGCCATGGTGTCACCTTCATTCTCTCTCTCCTCTCTAGATATCACCCAATCTAGGGAAAATACTAATACAAAAGTATGTCTTGTTTTGACTAGCATTAAAAAGAGAATTAATATTGCTAGCCTTAAAAAGAGAATTGATATTGTTAAATTAAGAACTAATAATCATGAGATACATAATGAGCCTAGGCATTGGACAATCCCCAAAACACTGTGGCATGAAAGAATATATCATATTTGTGACACCAAGAAGGTTGAAGATGAAAAACAACTTCTCCTCTAAATTAGATCTCAATTTCAAAATATTTGTCATTATACTGACCCTCCTAACCTATAGTCATAAAAACTATAGTGATATTGGAAGGGTTCTCTTAATGATTTTTGAGTACATAAATAACAATACAAATAATCTAAGTAATCTCTTACATTTCCTAAAGTCACGTAACCAATTTTGGTTTCGTTGGACATTGATCATCATCATCATTATATAATTTAATGTGTTACAAAATTTGTTCAAAAATAAGTATTATATATCCATCCACACACACAAATATATATATATATATATATTATTTTTGGTCTTATTAATATTTATATATTAATATAGACTTATTCATAAACTATTCATTAATATTGAATGTTAATATATATCATTGTTAAATATATTAAATAAAAAATGTATTTAAATATTAATTTAACTTTACTTTTAATAATTAATACATTCAAAACTTTAGTGATATTGGAATTACTCTCTTAATTCTTTTCAAGCATCTAAATAACATTTTAAATAAATCCAAGTAATATTTTAAATGAATTCAAGTAATCTCTTGTTTTTCTTATAGAACACATTCATCATCATAGTTAATCCAATTAAAAATAGTTTTGTTTTCTATTATTATTTGGATTAAATAATTATTTTAATACATTTTGATAATGAAATTGAAAAGAAAACAAAAACGTTATTGCCTCAAATGACATTTATTACATTTTGATATGAGGAAAATGTATAATTCTCTCTATGTTCAAATCGAGTTAATACATGGCATTTACAAAAACAATAATAATAATAATATATTCCAATGTCCATTTTAATTAAAATATTTCAATAGACGCCTAAAGTAAAATATTTCATCATGGAACCCTTGGTATGATAAATAGTGTAAGATGGCCTAGTCTAAACCTTTGTATTTTTTCCTTTTTTACGGGAATATTTTCCCATCAATTTTGTTTGAAATCGACCAAAAGTTGTTGGAACTCCGTTTTGACTTATTGCGTGTGTATAATTAGAGTTCCTTGAGGGATTTTTAGGGTGTTTAAACAATTTATCCATTCAAAAATTCAATTTAAACAATAGAAATGGTGATTCCACCAAGATTTGTTTCACCAGATTCTGGTGAAAAAGATCAAAAGGTCGAATGTTTAGAAAACATCATTTAAGATTACTAGAAAAAATATTAGGGATGCATCGAATGAGTCCTTAAAATTGGACAAGATAAATAGATTGAATTCTCTAATTAAAAGAGAAAAGGAATTATATAAATATAAAGAAAGATAATGTTTTTCACTTATCTAAGCTAGATTCTAAAAAATTCTAGAAGCTAATTTTGACTTGTAAAACTAAAGAAAACAACATTATTCCATTGAGGGACTGAAATTCACACCTTAAAAATATTTATGAAACCCATAATGTTGTGGATAACATTCAAAACATTTCTATAGAGGAGGAAGTTGTTTGTATAGTTCACACATAGAGTCTAGGGTTAAGCAACTTTTAAAAGGGAAAGATAAGGAAATTGAGACGAAATATTAAAATTGGAGGGGATATCCCCATCCTTCGCATCCACAAGCTCTTCAATTTAGCAGTCAATAAGGACTTCGTTAAATACATGAATAAAAGCATCAGTATACATACTTTTAAATGTGGGGATAAAAGTTATCCCTCTAATTATAATAAAATTATTATTAGCCCTCTTTTATCCAAGTTATATCGATTTTTTTTGGAAAAGAAGATAAATGCATGGATAGAAATCCATAGAAAAAGAGGTAAAGGACAAGCATGATTTAGGAGATATCATTAAACTATGGAGCAACTCATTATTCATAGGATCATTGCAGAGGATTGTGGGAATAATAAAACCAATAAAATGTGTTGTTTCATTGACTTTAAAAAACAATTCGCACATTTTTCACGAACAACCTTTGCAATATATTAGAAGAGATAAAAATTCATTTTGAGTTGAGAATTGCTATGAGAACATTGTATGACAACATTAATTTTAAGTTTAGAAACATTGAGGGATAGTCATAAGAATTTAATTGTGATATATAGGATTTAAGAAAGGTTTTCCATTTCCCCTTGCCCTTTTCCCATATACACTTACAAGTTATAGGGCTGTTTGGAAAAAGAATGTCATGTCGACGTGAATATAGCTAGTGTCATCGCCATCCATCTTTTTTATTCTAGCGATATTATTCTTATGTTGAAGAGTCCTTATGATCTCCACAATAAACTAAAAATTATCAAAGATTTGTTCTATGTTAGAGGTATGAATATTAGTATTCACAAAATGAATTTTATGCTAATTAAATCCAAATATATCACTTACACTAATCTTGTGTATGAAAAAAACAACTTGGAGGATGTGGATTCATACTAAGATCTTAGAGTGGGTCTTCATCACAAGCTTAAATGGACCAATAGAATTGATAAAATGATAAATGGAGGGTGGAAATATTATTATGGACTTGAAAACAATTGTAAATCACCATATATTTGGCTATGGGATAAGAAAAAACTCCTCTTAGAGATTTTCATCACACTAGTTATCTTATATGGTTGTGAAGTTTGGCACTGTAGTATCTCTAGAGAAACCTAGAGAAATTTAGATAAAATCCAAAGTTGTTTTATATGTTATAATCTAAAAATAAAGGCAATAAACCATATCCTATCCTCCTCATATAATCAAATATTTCCCCCGTCTAGAGAACAACTCTAAATAGGTATGTAATCTATGAGAACATGATAAAAAACATGGAAGAAAATGGGCCTCACAATGTAATGTATGACAACAATATAAATAACACTGAAGAAAAGAGGCCTCACACCTCTCAATAGGTATGTAATGTACGAGAACAATATAAACAACAAGGAAGAAAAGAGGCTTCGTAAGATTTCTTCAAAATCTACCTCTCAGTGAAGGAAGGTTGGCATTAAGATGACAATCTTTGGCTAAATCATTGGGTAATAAAGGATCATAATGATAATATTATTTTTTTTTCTTAGCTAAATATCCTTGACTTGCGGGATTGGCCTCTGACTAAGATGCCATGACCCAGGCGCATCTAAGCCGTCAAAACCACACGGGGATCACATCCATCCTTAAGCACACCAGACCTTAACATGGTTGGATTTGAGGTGTTCCTAGAGGTTTCAAACCAATGACTTCACTTACAAAATTTATTAAGAATGCACTCCCTCACTGACTACTCTACACCATAGGGATGATCATAATCATAATATAAAAACATTATTACACCTAATTTTATGGACAAATAGAGAGACCTCCCTATTGTCATTCAGTTCTCTCAACCCCTAACCCACCAACTGTTCTAACCTACCACTAATATATATATATATATATATATATATATATATATGGGTGATTGCAAGCTAATGATGGTCTATCATGACGCGTTAGTGGCAATGCAAACATGGAAAAAGTACAAAATGTTAACTTGGAGGGATTATTCAAGGTACTTTTACAATGGATTTGAATATGATGTAGGACAATGAAACATACGAAATTGAATTAGATTTCCTAATATATAACTTGTATTCATATAAATTGTGAATACCTATGTCAAATTTAGTTTTTTCTAACAGGGGTATATTATTTTTCCAACAATATATAAGGTATATGTTTTTGTTCATGAAGGTGTTGGGTACCTTAACGATGGAATTTCATTCAAAAAACTTGTATACTTATAGAGAACCCATTTTCCTTGAGCGGTGTATTTTTTGGAAATTTATAATATTAATTTTATATATTTTTTAAATTATCAAAGTCAACCTATCCATGAAATCATAACTTTTTTTTTTGTGTAA
>ML780310.1:295034-311753 GCA_009831015.1 Picea engelmannii
TTCCTTCCACCCAAGAATATATGAGAGATAATAAAACTTTACATTAAATCATCACCATCAATCAATCATCACATAGAACCTGATAATGCTTCCTGAGACTTCTTCAATTTCTACAATTCTTCAATTCTTGGAGTACTCTGATCTTGTAGATAATATTAATCAATGTATTCTCTGAAACTCTTCCAATTTTAACTCCTTGAATCCTCCCCAAAAAGAGGTTATATAAAGAATGGTAGACTTTATTCAATTTTGGTCTATTCAAGAGAGTGGACTTGCATAGAATGCCTCATGCTCAATAATTAACATCTAATTATGAAACTCGCACAAAAGAAACTATAGTCCGTACTATTTCCAATGAAATTTGTCCCACTTCATTTGGATTCAAGATGAAGAAGTTATGTCTATTTTACTTGGAACACCTGTTTATTGACTAGTTTTAGGACTAGTCACAAACCCTATCTTCCATAGAGTGTATCTCCATAATTATAGAGAATAAAGAGCTGAAATTTTTACCAGAGGTACCTTCATATGTCTTCTCAATACCATAGCGATTTCACCATCTGAATCATTCTAGAAAAAAAATTATAGCAAAAATGGTAAGATGACCTGAAAATAACATACCTTAGAACACTTCACCAAAAGACTTCATCCTCCCTTGAAATCCGGCCTTCTTTTCTTTTTATTTCCTCTGAAATTCGACTTGTATCAAATGAATGTATAATGATGCTTATTTATACCATTTATGTCACTTCCTTTTAACATAGGGCCGACCTGGCACTTTCTTATTTTGTAATTCTTTTCTTTAATTATCTTCAGGGCCTACATATACTTTCTTCTTCAATTCACTTTGTCATCTTCAAAAATTCATTTCTCCTCAACCATGAGGATCCACATGACATGCCACATACCACCGGAAACAAAATGATATATACTATCCATCCATGGGTGTTGTATCTGCATGTGCATTTACCTTCATTTCCAAATACCTTAATCAATCTTGCGGTCAAAAACCGATGACTAGGGTTGGCATCAATGACAACAACCAATCTTCCAACAAGAGTAGTAGATAGGGATAAAGAGAGAGAGGGAGAGGGGAGAGAGAGAGAGAGGGGTATGGGGAAGAGAGAGAAGCGGGGTGGAAAGAGAGAGGGAGAGAGGTGGGCTGATAGAGAGAGGGGAATGTGAAAGAGAGAGAGATAAAGAGAGGGTCAAAGAGTTAGAGGAAGATAGATCACAAGAGAGAAGGGGTATATGTGTGTGTGTGTGTGTGTGTGTGTGTGTGTGTGTGTAAAGAGAGAGAGGGGGAAGAGTGGGACAAATAGTGAGTGAGTGAGAGAGAGAGAGGGAGATACAAGAGGGATAAAGAAAGAGAGAATGAGTGTGAAATAGGGTTAAATGTGTGTGTGTGTGAGAGAGAGAGAGAGAGAGGTGTAGGGTTATATGGAGAGAAAGAAGGATGGAGTATAGAGAGAGAGGGAGGGAGGGAGGGATGGATATAGAGGTAAAGAGAGAGAAGCAATAAGAGTAAGGAATATATAAAGAGGGAAAAGAGGAGAAAGGGGGAGAGGTTAAAATGGGTGGGGGGGATATCAAGATATGAGTAAGAGGTAGATAGAGAGAGAGGGTTAGAGAGAGAGAGGGAGAGAGGGAGAGAGAGATAAATGGGAGGATACAGGGAGATAGAGAGAGACAAGGAGAGAGAAATAAAGAGAGAAGGGGGGGAGAAAGGGGAAGGGAGGGAGGGCAGGGAGAAGGAGAGTGTGTGTTAGAGAGAAACATAGAGGGAAGGATGGAAAAAGAAAGCGAGAGAGAGTGTGGAACTGGGGCTGAGGTAGGGAAGGGGAGAGAAATAAAGAGAGGAAGGGAGAGAGAGAGAGGTAAAGAGAGAGATGGGGAAATAGGTGTGTTGTAGGGAATGGGAGCGAGAGATAACGAGAGGAAGGGAGAGAGAGGTAAAGAGAGAGATGGGGGAATAGGTGGGTAGAGGAAAATTGAAAGAGGGAGAGAGGGAACAAGGGCTATAGGGGGAGAGATAGAGGGAGAGAGGGAACAAGGTCTAGAGGGGGAGAGATAGAGGGAGAGAGGGAGATATAAAGTGAGTGAGAAGGTGAGCAAGTGAGAGCGAGAGAGAGGTTAGAGAGAGAGGAGTGAGAGGGGGGAATAAAAAATGAGTGACAAAGTGAGCAAGTGAGAGAGATAAAGAGGTTAGAGAGAGAGAACAAGATAGAGGGAGAGTAAGTGAGAGAGACAAAGAGCTTGGGAGGGAAAGAGAGAAAGGAAGAGGGAGGGGGATACAGAGGGGGGGGACGGAGTAGAGAGATTGAGGTAGAGAGAGAGAGAGTTAAGAGAGATAATGGGTGGTAATAGTGGAGAGAGAGAGAGAGAGAGGGAGACAAAGAGAGAGGGGAAAGGGGGGAGATATTGATTGAGCAAGAGAGAGAGAGAGAGAGAGATGGGGGAGGAGAGGGAGTTAAAGGGAGATAGGAAGATAGAGGTAAATATGGAGTTAATGAGAGAGAGAGAGAGAGTGATGGAATGCAAGAGAGAGAGAGGAAGATAGATGGAGGTAGGGAGAGGGGGGAAGAGAGAGAGAGAGAGAGAGAGAGAGAGAGAGAGAGAGAAGAGGGGGGAGAGAGAGATATTTCATGTTAATAGGAATCGGCACACATTCCTGTTCCTAATCATGTGTGTGCATTATAGGAATGCACACACATTCCTAAAGCGCGTGCACATTATTTTTATTTCAATTTTTTTAGCAACGTACACGCATTCTTGTACACGTGTCACGTTCTTGGGAACGTGCCTATGTCACTTGTTGAGTGGAGTTTCATGGATTGTCGAACACATGAATGTTCTTAGAAACGCGAAGGAGTTCCTACTCACCCCGTTACAACTTTATCGTCCACCAACTTTGTGCACTCACCCATATATATATATGAAGCAATTGAAAGTTTAAAAAAATAATAATATAAAGACACTTTATAATCACTTGCAATTTAAAAAAAATACCTACATTGAAAATTAATTTGATTAACTATTTTTTAAAGATATAATATAATAGTAAAAAATGATTTAGGACATTGATTTTATTGATAGCTTATTTCAAAATGAATAAATTACATCTATTTGAACAACTATATGGTAAATGTATCAATATTAATATAGTAATGGTGAAGATGAATTATATAATTACATATTAATATTAAACAACAAAGTATAAAATTTAAATAAAAATAGGAGAAACAAGATAAAACAAATCTAAAATAATAAAATGTAAATAAAATAAATATGATTAGAATAAACATATATTAAAAATAAACTGACTACACTTACCACAAAATAAAATGTACATACATAGCAATATAATAAACATGTATGATTAAATAAAAATATATGATAAACATATGTTATAAAAAGACATTATATAATTATAAACATTGTTAAACTCAATTCTATTTATTTAAACATTTATCACAACGGTAAGCATAGATTCATCTTAACTTATTTTTTATACAATAATAAAACAAAAAACTTTTCTAAATTTTTTTGTTTTCTTAAATAATTATTTAAGAAAACCAAAGTCTTGTATAATCTAAACGAGACGCACAAAAAAAATAAATTATATTTTAATTCGTCTCAAACGTTTTTAAAAAATAAATTGTTTTAATAATGTAGAAAGTTTTAGTTAGTAGCAGAAGATATTTACTTTTTAAATGACTATTTATTTTATTCTTTCCTATCTTTGTTAAATAATTATTATACTAAATTGTATTAAACATAAATTATAATAAAATATTGATCACCCTCTATAGTCTGTTACAGTTTTGTTTCGAATCAGTCAAAAGTTCATTCATGATTTCAAGTTTCCACATCACCCTTCAGCATTGTCGAGGATTTCCTTTGGAAGATCTCTTAAAATCCTCTTTCATTTGTAGTGTAAGTATCACTTTTATACCTTTGACGCCATGATGGAGAAGATCTGGAGAAAGATCTGCACATACATAGGATTCACTTTTAGGGTGTTATGCCTGTACGCTCCTGCTAGGGCGGGAACAGTTGTTGCAATAATGAGGGATTGTCTATGGTCTGACTGTAGCTCCTGGAACTTCATTCAGGAAACGTAATAATTAGTTGGTTCAAATTCAACCTTTAAATTTGAAAGAACTGAGACAGAACGGCATCCAGAGGCGGAAGTCTCCAATCTATTGCAGAGTTTTGTCTCCTTACTTTTAACGCGTGCCATATGGTGATAGTTATAAAGTGAAGCACGAAATCATAATAATAAAGGCATTCTTTGCTGTCTGTTCCATGCGCGACACACATACCTTATCTGAGAACCTTGCATATGTGAGAACCCTAGAATCGTTGTAAAGTGATGTCTGTTCCATGCGCGACACACATGTCTTATCCGAGAACCTTGCATATGTGAGAACCTTAGAATTGTTGCAAAGTCATGTCTGTTGCATGCGCGACACACATACCTTATCCGAGAACCTGGCATATGTGAGAACCTTAGAATTGTTGTAAAGTGGGCGCAATCAGTAAACACTCAAACAGTGTTACATTCATTGTATTGTATCTTCCGATTTATCGTTTGATTTGAAATGTTTCAAATCAGATTGTACATATTTGAGGATATTTCGTTCGATTTGAAATGTTTCAAATCTGATTAAAGATATTTGAGGATATATCGAGTTTAATGTTTATTTACTAAATGCATAGTGCTTGTTAGTAAAGTGCAGTTTAAAAAAAAAAACAACAGAAATTTTAGTTCATAGTAGCCAGGGCACCAAGTTTCTCTCCGTGCAACTATGAAGGGGAAGAATTATTCAAGAAGGATATGTACGTAGAGGGTAGCCGAAAAAGCAAATTCCCTATCATTCATCTCTATATTCTTCAGTTATAATACCTTAACTTCTAGTATCTAGTCAAAATTTTCATTGAATAAATCATGTATATTGTATAACGATACCATTGTGAAAAATACATGGTAATGGCCAGTAATTGACATGGTTTTGGTTAGCCATTGACATAACAAGATCTAAGCAAAGTATGGCCTAGAATTTATGAAGTTAACGACATAATGTTTACTTAAAACTCAAAATCTATGCATTTTAACTAAATTAATTACCAATTTGTTCATCATCGGAATCACATATAATCAACCTCAAACAAACGACTGTATTTTCTTACTGCATCCTTTTGATTCATAATACAAAGAACAGTAGGCACCAACGGCATGCAGACACTATTCTAGTATCCAGTCAAATTTTTCATGGAATAAATCCTGTCTATTATATAACGATGAGTTAAACATTCATGGTAATGGAAAGTAATTGACATGGTCATGACAAGTAATTGAGTCCTGCAAATTCTATTTTCATTTCAGGAATTTACAGTTATGGTTTTCCTATAAAATTTCTATTTTCTGATTTAACCTACTGGGTATTCACCATATCCAGATTTTGGGGATTCTAAAGTTGTTGTTAATTGGCTAAAAAAAAAAGACAATCTCCAAGCTATCAAAATTGAAGGGTGGAAAAGCAGAACCCTGGACTTGGCTCCGCTCAATCATTCCAAGGCATCAGCTTTCAACACATCTACCCAAAATCAAATGAGAAGGCAGATAAGCTTTCTAAGCAAGCACTTTCAAGACCTAGAAGAAGATTAACATATTACTACTGAGATGGAGAGACTAAGGGCCCGCAACCGTATATTAAATTTTTCTAAAATTCCATTTTTGATTGGATAAAGTGATTTGTATGGTTGTGGGATGAAAATCCAAATCTGCTGGTTTTGGTACAGTGATAATTATTAGTATTAGGCTGGAGATACATTCCTGATGTAGTCAGTTTTTTATGTCCTTTTTGGAAGTAGTGTGCTAGTTTTTGGAGTGGAAAGAGCAGCCTTGTAGCCGTGAAAGTTTCAAACTAACTTTGATCTTTTGATCAGAAGATGTAAAAATTATTTCCTAATATAATTTGTGAAATTTTTTGATCTTTTGATCAGAAGAGGTAAAATTTATTTCCTAATATAAATTGTGAAATTTTTCTTTAAAAAACCAACATGTGTTTTAAGCATGATTGACATTATAATGAAAGTCATTGACAGAACAAGCTCTAAGAAAAGCATGGCTTAGAATTTATGGATGGGTTAACGAAGTCCCCGTGTAATGTTTGACTTAAAACTCAGGATCTATGCATTTTAACTAAGTTAATAAGCAATTTGTTCATCATCAGAATCACATAATCAACATCAAACAAAAGAGTGTACTTTGCTATTACTTCCTTTTGATTCATAATACAAAAGAACAGTAAGCACCACTTACAAGACAAACACTTCCTAATATTTTATGTATTTAGAGTCAATATTCAAGTTAAAGGTCATAATAACACTTCCATCGAATGTGGTGATTATGGATCGAACCATATATTAAAGGAAATATCAGTTCACTAATTCCAAATGCAAACTATGTGAAACACGGGTTAGCTGTTTATATTCAATAGGCCAATCGCTAATGTTTGTAATTTCAACTATGGATATCGAATGCCTAATGGAGCGATGTAGAGTAAACAATTTGTAACTAAGAGTTGATGTTAGCACACGTTTCTTATAATTTTCGATGTAAATATGTATGTTTTAGAATATATTAATTATATTTTTATAGTATTGAGACAAGTGAAGCGTATCTACAAAACTTAAAAATTATGTCAACCATATTACATTAAAAATGTGTTGTAATAATTACAAATATTTATAATAGTATAAATTAAAACATTTATAAACATTGTTATAATAATTATAAATATTTATAATATTTATAAATTAGAACATTAATAAATATATATAATAGTACAATTTTTTATTTATTTATTATAATTCATAATTTTGGGATTCACAGTCACCTACTTGAAGAAATGGAAATGATAAGAGAAAAGAAAAAAATGCATCCATGGTGGATTTGATATGTTTTTAAGGAAGCTACTTGGAGAGTATAAATAAGAGGCAAGGCTCTCTCATTTGAATTTTTGACAGAAAGGTTCTAGGAACTATACGGCTAAGCTTGGCAACATTGGTGGCTTTCAATATTAAAAGTATAGAATTCAAATTTAAAATATTGTTTAATATAATTGATTGTAATTACGATTTGATGTTTTTCAAAAATTTTTGTCTTTTTGTCCCCGCAAGTTTCGAACCGGTGACTTTTCAACAAGGAGTGGCTTAACAACACACTCCGTCACCGACTATCCTACACCTCGGGGACAAAATTAAAATAAACCTATCATTATAATTATACACATATATTATTAAAACTTAAGAGTAGGATTATTACACATTAACAATGATTCAAGTTTTGTGTATTGAATTAACTTATACATATAAATACAACAAAGTTTGTTAATATACAAATTAGCGTGATCACTCAATCTATGAGTTGAGAAAATATCTCAACCTCACTCCATTCTATGATTCTTAGTTGGAGAGAAACTTTCTCACAACGAACTATCTAACAACGACTTAAATACTATGATGAATCCACTCAGATAGATATTGTTCTCTACCTCTCAAACATAGTCCCTCTATAAAAGAACAACCATCCATCTCAATACAATGGTCATGTTGTAACTACCAATCTAATAGAATTTCCTTCAAGTATGTAATTCATTTAACCTATTCATGAACTTCCTTGAACTTCACCTCCCATAGTCTAAAACCAATAACATGGTCCACCCCTAGTGTTAAAGAACTCCACGGTAGAGGATACTACACTATACGAATAGTTTATCCAAATAAAGAAGGGTAAGCATCCCTATCCAAGTGTTACAACAATATACCCTTTATACTTTCCATAGATACATGTACATACTTTACATACTCCACTCATGGAGATTCGAGGTACAAACTCAAACTTTTCAAGAACCATTACATACAACATAACATGACATGATAAACTTGCTACAAGTACAATGTGTGACTCTTATTATTCAACACATCACTCACATCTTTACCTTCATTTGTTTTCCATCATTTGTTCTTGTTCTCTTTCCATATTCATTTTTGCCTCAACATTGTCACTAGCTTCCCTTTGATGAGGGCTTCCTCACTATGGGATTCATCCTCAAACTTTCTCTTCTTATTCTTTTGTACCTCCATAAAAATGATTATTGATGTCCATATAAATATATATATATATCTACAGAGATACATGGGTGCCATTTGATGTACTCTCGTGTTCTCTAGGAATCATTTTCGCTTACATGGTTCATCAACAAATTAGACTCTCCCTTAATCATAACTTGGTCGATCGCACTCTAATATTACTTCATCTCATATTCCTCCTTTTAAATGAAGATTCATCTTCAACTCACCATCAAACTTAGATATCAGTACACCCTCGTACATACCTCGTGGTTAGTTCCACAACTTGATGCCACATCCTCTCTATGCATATGAGGGATAACTCCATGCGCTACTTTGGTATGACACACATGCTTGTTGGTATGACACGTATGCTTGAATAACAGGGCTTTGAACAAACTTAGACCAAATCTTTGGGTTGTCCAGTACAACCAATTATGAATCAAAATTCCTATGGCTAAGCTTACAACTTGGACCAAAAACCAACCATCATTAATTAAGGTACAAGGAGCATCCCAAAAATGCTTTCTATGAACACAAAGGTTTCCATCACTTATTTGTAACAATCATAAGACCATTATATATGCTCAAACCTCACATCCTCCTCAAGTCACCTGCAGTGTAATATTATCATTTACCATGAAAAGTCTTTGATTTTTTTTCTCTTTTGTATTTGTTAACATACTAGGTATCTCCATCTTCAATTTCACTCTCAAATTATTGTCTTGGTTTTTTCATATCTCCACCTGTTATTTATGAGATTAGCCAATTCTAACAAAACCACTACACTTGAGTTAATATTACTTCACTTCATATTGAATAGGCTAAACTCAATATGTATTTTGATTCACTTCAATTATTCGAAAACATTTCCTATACCACTCCTAAGTCACCGAGAGCCAATGTGAATAAATATCCACAAATTTCAATATAAAAACATTATATTTTTCAAATGCTCAAAATTAATAACACATTCAGCGAATCTTCCATTAAACATTTAATAAGGTGCAGTTAACTTGACCAATATTTGGCCCAACCACACTAATGGACCCTTATTGCATGCAGTTAATCGAGTGGCACATGGCTATGTTGTGCCAGTTTACATTCAAGGCAATAACATTTCCTTCACTATCCCCATCAACTATAGCTGAATCTCCCTCTTTGATTTCACCAGCATGGCGAATAGATCGATCGATTCCTTCATAACCGCCTCAAGGTAGGAAAATTCTACCGTGTATGGTTCCGTTATCTGTACGGACGTTGTTCTGAATCTCTGCTGCAGCAGTAACGGTGGACGTGATAGTAGCAGCAACGGTCGATCTGTACCATTGCTCGTGTGTCGGAAAGACTGCTGGTTTTGAATTACCGTTCACTCGAATTCTGGGCAACATACGCTAGGGTTTACCAGCTGCTACCCTCCGACGATATGGCTAACTCGCTGCTCACCTTCGCAGTCTCCAGAGGACGCAATTCGTTTTTCATTCACACAGCAGCTACATCCAACGAAAGATGGCCAAACTAATTACACTCTCATCGACAATTCAAGGACACAACAGCATGACTTCACTCTCAGAAATTATCTACTCTACTCTCCACATGTTCCTGGGCACTCCCGTAAAGAAAACAGAAAACAGAAAATACAGTTTTAATAAATTACCTTTTAAAATCAGAAAATACAATTTTAATAAATTATCTTTTAAAATAGTGTTCAAATCAAAATAATTTGTATTTATAACGTTAATTATATTAATAATAAATAATTATTTATTTATTAAAATGTTTTTTTATTAGGTTGTAAGGCGTACACCTATTGGTAATGGACAGAATTAATCACTTTTTAATTTAAAATTCTAATTTGATGGCTAATAATTGAAGATGCTAGCATATTCTTAGTGTTCCTTCCAAATCAATGAATGTGATTTACTCTTCATAACTTTCTTGTATTTTTAAATGCATCAGTTTACTTTTTAATATTTACCTAATCATAGTTAAAAATCAGTGTAACACTATATGATTGCCACTTTAAATGATTAACCTTTGGATTACCTGAACATTTCATTTTCTGGAGTGTTTAGTTTTGGATCCTCCAAGGTAGAAGACTATAACCGTATGGTGGGGAAGGCCATTGTTGCGGGCTCGCCATAACAATGTGGTGGACAAAGGCCATTACCATTTTATGTTTTCAATTTTATATAGATGCATGCAGGCTCCTCCAGAGTCCTGGTGGACAATAACATCATCCACGAAGAAGAGACATTAGCATGTGTACATCTCCAGAAATTCCGAAAGAACCCATGGAATTTCTTGCTCGTGCCTGGAGCCTCGCCCCCTTGAAGATCTCCAAGGCCATACCCCCATTAAATCCCCATAGCAAAGACAACGATTCGACACTTGCTTGCACGGGAATCGTCACCTCCTGTAATGAATTCTTTCACTTTCGGATCGGGGCTCACTTCCCAGCTGGTGTTGGATCACATTCTATCACAATCTGTAAGTTTTAGCTCAATCTTTTTCGTTTCAAATAAGTCCTTACTGTCCTTGGTTCAATTTTGTTTTTAAGTATGTGGATTGAGTTAGATAATGTTATGAATTTCTGGAGTTGATTAAGGCATGGTTTAATTATGTTTTTAGTATGTGGATTGAGTTAGATAATGTTATGAATTTCTAGAGTCGATTAAGGCATGGGTTGGAGGCTTTGTTGTTTGTTGTATGTGTGATGATATATACTTTCAATAAAAATTAATTGGTTGGATTTATTAACAGGATTCATCATCCCCACCGACGATGACGACTACTCCATCATCATTAGCGAGGCTATCTGAAAGTAGCCGCGATTAGAATTTTAAAAATTTCCCATCCATGATAATATTAAACCATTTTTAGGCCTTGTTCAATATAGACAAGCAATTTTATATTCTCACAAGTTTAATTATCAATAGATTTGTCAGAATAGGGTTAGGGTTATACTAGCATAGCCACAATGAAGGCCCATAACATATTTCATTTACAAATTAAACTAGGGTTTATACTGGGTTTATAAATTAATTAGCCACATAATTGTGACTGTGTTAGTAATATTATTTTTAATATTAAAAATCACTTCAATCGTAATTATCAACCAATTTTGATATGTACTTGGTTATAAGCCTATGAATCCTTTACAAACTTAACTAGGGTTTATACTAGGTTTATAAATTAATCATACCTTTAAGCGTTCATCAGCCACATAATTGTGACTATGCTAGCAATATTAATTTTAATACTAAAAATCACTTCAATCATATTGTCAACCAATTTCAAAATGTACTTGGTTATAAGCCTATGAATCCTTTGAGAAAAATGAGTCTATTATGTAAAAAAATGTTTTATTTTGCCACATGTGCATCCTCTACCCTTTAAGATTCTATACATTGTTGCACTTTACATTGAGAGTGGTTTTCAAATTAAATATTCATTACAAAGTCATTTGTATTCAATTATATTAAAGGAAATTTCAACAATATTGTAAATATGGCTAATTTTTAATTTTTATTCTTATAAGTTGATCACTAAATATAAAATTATACTAATTTGTAGTTAGAAATATTACATATTTATTTGTCAATTTTGATTAGTATATCTAGTTAAGTTGTAGGTTTTGTTTGTAGGGGATCTGAATTCAATATTTTTAAAGTCTTTAGTCGAAAACACTAAAAAATCTAATCAAATTAAGGATTCTTCTTAATCAATTATTGAAATGTACACCTCTCAAATGACAAACATTTTTAATTAACAAAAAAAAATTCCATGTTCATTTTAAACAACTAACTAATTAACCTTATAAACTAAAAAATATGTACTCCAACACAGATATACCCAACTTAAATTCTAATATGCTAAACATTCTAGAAAAATAATATAAAAAAATTTCTAGTAAAGAAGAATGACTAGTCATATCACATTTAACCTCTTAATTTTATAATATTATTTAAATTCTAAATCTAATATGAAAAGAGTGCCTAGTCCTATTCCATTGAACCTTTTAATTTTATAATCTTATTTAAACTCAAATTCCAGTGAAAAAGAGTGCCGAATAATATTACATTTAACTTTATTTAATTTGATAACTTTATTTAAGTCGAAGGAAAACTAGATCTTATAGCACTTGTAAAATAACATAGAATTTATCTTAATTAAATTTATCTCAATAATAAAATAGTATATAATCATAGGATCTTAAAAGTGCAAAAGAGGAAATACATGTTCTTAACATTAAATTCACTCAGGCTATATATATGTACGTCGAAAAGCGTACACCTATTGATAATGGGCACAATTAATGATCTTTTAACCTTATTTAATCTTAAACCTTAATCTGATGGCTATGCATTGAAGATGTTGGCATATTCTTAGTCGTCCTCCAAAATCAATGGGTCAGATTTATTGTTGATAACTTTCTTGCATTTATCAAGGCATCCGTTAACATATTTACTTTTTAACATTTACCTAATCACACTAAAAAATTACTATAAAGATATGTAATTGTCACGTTCTTATCAATCTAATGCAGCCAAACCTTTCAACCTTCTCAACCGCTAGTTAGTAGCTATGCTAATTATATAAATATTTAAAAAAATTAAAATAAACATTTTTTAAAAATACCTTGGAATCCCTAATCATTATAAAAAGAAAAAAGCACATTCTCTAACATAAATGGAAAATATTTTCATGAAACAAAATTCTATAATCTAAATCCCAAAGCCTAGTATAATAAGCCTAGTTGGATAAGGTTATTGTTATATGAAATAGATGAAAAATATTCTTCGTAAGCTACACTATGCATCGACATTCTTGATGATCGTGCATAGAGATGGTTATATAATCAATATATATATAGAAAGAGATATTGTTATATAATCACAACATAAACGATATATATGAATCAATCATATATATCTCCTTCCGAATATTGATTCTTCTTTAGTGAGTTAACAAACTCAAAGCCAATTTGGGCTCGATCACAAGAAATCAAATAGCTTAATATGATTTTTGTAATGGATATTTTCACTCTATTGTAATAAAGTGAAAAAATGAAAATCCTTGGTTTCATTGTGAAAGGTTAAGAATAAATTGGAGTTTTTATGGACATATTTTATAATAAAGTTTTTTTGATATTTTAAAATATAGATTACAAATTTATTTAAGAAAATAAAAAAAATGTTTAACTATATTAATTTTTTCCAAAACTTTTTATAATTTTATAATATGTCTAATCAAATTAATTTTCTAACTTAAAAAAGTTATCAAATTAAATGTAGACAATTTGAAGAAAAAGGAAAGATATATATTCATATGCACGTTGTTGTTAAAACTAGAAAATCATCGTCAATGGTGGTGCACTAATGGAAAGACATTCTCCTTGGGGAGTGTGCCCTCGCATTCCACATGAGTTCCTCCTAGTTTAACATGAATTAATCAAATTTTTAATATTGATGGGAAAATATTACTATGAGATCTCGCCAATAATGTTGATTGTGGTATTGCAAGAAGATGTGTTTTTCTTAGAGAATGGCACTATGATGACAAACTAAGTGAATATTGTGAAAGTGATATGTGTGTATGCCTTTTGGTAATGAATTCTAGTTGATGCGTTTTTTTCTAGAGAATGGCACTATGGTGAGAAACTAAGTGCATATTGTGATAGTGACATGTATGTATGCTTTTTGGTAATGAATTCTAGTTTTTATTAATGGAAAAATGTTTAAGTGTTGTGTCAAAATAAGGATGCTACATATGTGGAGAGAAAAGCAAGTGTTGTTTAAAAATATATCAAAAATTGTAATTCAAGTAAGAAGTGAAAACATGAGATCATGTTAACTAGTGATATGCATAGTATATAGTATACTAGTGTATGTTATACATTTAATAAAAGAGTAATGTTAAACAAGTTTAATGTGTCTAAGACCTAGTGTAACGAACCCTATCATTATGATAACAAGTGACGCAAAACAAGTAAAAAAAAAATTATTTTTATTTTTTGACGCGTAAGGAAAGTAATATCATTAATACAATCAGGCATCACAACTCGACGACGAACATAACAAACGACTTATCATACTAGCACATCAAGCAGTTTGAAGAAACATGACATAGTCAATCAGTCAAGAAATCAAAACGACCATCCTCCCGTCTCAAGCAAGTCCAAGCCTATTGAGCTAAGGGAAAAAATCAAGATCAACCAAACGCAACCAACAACAAAGAGAGAAACATGAACTTGAACCTTCACAGAAAGCAAGAAACAAAATCATAATCATGTGATTACAAAACAATTTACCATACGTCAATTCCAATAATCGTCATCAACACGAAGCACATGACCCAAGGCCAAGTTTCATACGCATCTATGGATCAATGCACGCAATGATCCAGTCATCATAAATCATGTTGCCAAATTGCGATAGACACAATAGTAACGAAGGTGCAACCATAACAATTATTGACCTTCATTCAATACACAAATCCAATGCGTCAAAAGTCCCAACTTAAACTGTCAACATTATACAAAAAGTATACCCAAATCACCCTATAAACAAGTTAAACAAGAGGCATGGTGACCACAATCAAAACTTTTAATTTGCACAACATCTAGCTAAAATTCATGTTTGCTTAAGAGGATTTCATATGTGGTTTTCTTTACTAGCGCAACGACCTAGATGTACTCTTTTAAAAGTTTTAGCATCATAGACACCCATCATAGCACAAGTAACCAACCAAACACACTCTAAATCAACATAAAACAACCTTCCAGCATCGATGATCCTTTCCTCATCAAAATTAAAGAAAAAAACCATAAACCCATAAAAGTAAAACTTCTACCTAATTAAAAATTTAATAATAATTTAAAACTAAACAATTATTGTGAAGATTCCGAACTTTACCCAAGGGAGGCGAAGCCTTCCCTACCTTCTATCTTAAATACCACCCTTAAATCAAAGCAAGGAGATAAAGGTATCCTTAATTTAATCACTATCATAAAACAATCAACACACATGGATGACATTAATAACACTCACGATCTTAACATGTACCTAGCTTAGTGTCAGTTATAAAACAGTTAGAAAAACTAATAAAAAAACGCAGGTTGCAGAGCAACAAGTCCCTGCCGATAAGGTTGTTGCGATGTAACATAGCCAGTTGCACTGCAAAAACGTAAATACGTTCTGAAACGGGCATCTGAGAAGGCATTTGGTTTTTGGGGTTCCAAAAGGTTTTGATTCTACCCACAGTAAATTAATGTTATATTTTATGATTGACGGGTGTAGTTTGGAAGGGTTTATAGAAAGAAAACTGAGATTTCTTCCGTGACTATTTTGAAAACAACTCGAGATTAAATAACGTTCATTTGAAGTCAATGATTACACATGCTTATAATGTGTCTCTCATCTCAATTGATCATGAACAGAACAGAAGTTTGAAATAACATTAATATAACATTGTTTTACAATTTGCGTTAACATATCTATTTGTTCACACCACTTGGAATACTGTTCTATTAATTGTTGCGCTAACAACTGTATTTGTTCACACGTCTAGGCATGGTTGTTTGTTTGTTAACATACGTATTTGTTCACACCACTTGGAATAGTGTTCTATTAATTGTTGCGCTAACAACTGTATTTGTTCACACGTCTAGGCATGGTTGTTTGTTTGTTTTGTTGTCTTGTTGCTCCAGATGGGATGAAAAACTGTTAGATTGAATTTGAACCTGCCAATGGACTAATTAAGAAATTTAATTTTTTCATTGTTTGCTAAAGTTGAATAAAGGTATCCAAATTGTTTTATTTTAATAAAAACAGTTTTGGGAAAATATAAAGTTTTAACTATCTTTAGATCCGAGGACATCCGAGGACTTTTTTTATTAATAAGAAAAAAATATGATAATGTTTACGAAATAAAATCAGGGAAATGGTATAAATGCTTCACTTTTTCCTGCGATTTTACTCCATTACTCCACTCCTCATTTTTCTATTCATTTACTATGTGTACTAGTTGACCGTCTTTAAAATATGAGTAAACAAAATATCCAAATGGTATTCACAATAATGATTGAGGCTTGGGATATGGTCAGAACAGCTGCTCCGAAATAACTCAGAATTCAATGACGATAACTCAGAATTCAATGACGATCATGACACCAGAGAAAAACAAATGGCAATGAATATCGGTATAAATCTCTTCCTCTGCGATTTCAACAGTTTAGTGCGAGTTGCGGTGCATGATCCGCGACCTACAATGAACAAAATCTCTACGCAATTATCATATGTTTTTCACTAGGTTTTAGATCCGAACCAAGGTCCATTATTTGTTGTGTTTATCTTGTAAAACTTTTCTCCAAAGTCGAGAGCAAATTGAATCTATGTTGTGTGCAGCCATCTGCAGTGCAAATACAGGATGTCAAGTATAGAAACATCCACGGAACGTCATCAACAAATGTGGCTGTGAACATCCACGGAACGTCATCAACAAATGTGGCTGTGAATTTTTCTTGCAGTAAAACAGTTGTCTGCACAGGAATTGCGATGACAAATGTTAAGATAACTT
>ML780310.1:375954-404605 GCA_009831015.1 Picea engelmannii
ATTGTTAAACAATTGTCAAATTGACATATCAAATCATGATAAAAAAAAATTGAAAAATAGTCATTGGAAAGCTAACACAATTCTTCACAAGTTTTGTTTTTACTGTAAAGTGAAATTCTAAATAAAAAAAATACTTTTATATGCCAGAAGTTGAATAACTTGTGAAAATACAATTTTTTTTCTCATAAAACAAGCAAAAGTGTAACCCACCTTCATGATTTCACCCTAAGATCGTGAAGTATAGGCTAGTCTTCATGAAAAAATCTCACAGGTTAAGGCTACAACCCGTAACCTTTCCTCCAACCTTTTGTTTGGCTCCAAAATCCATTTCTGCAAAGCTAAAATCATCCTCTTTGACTGCCTTTACCTTAATTCTTTTTAGCATTGCACAAAAAATAAAACTCATTGTAGCACCTGGATCTATCAAAATACTAAGGCTCTCATCAACAAAGGTACTTGACGTCTCAAGCATAGTCGACTGGTGCTCTATCTGACGATTATTCACTGCTGCATGAATTTGATGGGCCTTGCTCAATTCTCCCATGGTAGTGGGTTCGACTGATCCATCTTCTCTAGCCCTATCAAACGAGCATTCATGCTAGAAATGTATCTCCCAACATGTCCATCACTCGGTCTTCACTCCAGTACTCCTGGTACCTAAAGTAGAAGCTGCTGCGGTCGACGCTGCTACTAGTGTTGTGGTCCTCGGTAAGGAGTCCACTGTTGAGGCGTTAGTCATCGTGGTGTAGTGAATTTAGATCCTCTAGGAGTGTCTCGATATCCCAATGGATGCCTAGATGGTGTGTAATGTTGCTGCAGACCAAATGTCACCTGTCCCGGTGGTCTCACCAAAGTCCTTCTCTGATCCTCGCTAATGAGATCCTCCTCGGCTATGAGGGCCTTCTAGACAACATCGTTCAAAGTTTGAGGCATCAAAATCCTCACTTTTGCATGAATGATGACATTAAGGCCGAACATGAACTTGTTGACCTTAAGATTATCAGTATTCATATGGGGAGAATACCAAAGCAACTCCATAAAACGGGCCTCGTACTCGGGCACCATACGATCTCCCTGTCGCAAGGTGTTGAGCTCATTGAGTTATCGCTCAATGAATTCCTCAGATAGATACCTCTCTCAGAACTTCTCCTCGAACAATTCCTGGGACACATCCTCAACGACCATTTTCAGTTGCGGTAGGAGCATTTTCCACCATAGAGGAGCACTCCACTTCAACTGAAAGAAATCCAAACAAACCTTCATGTTGGAGGTATTGTCGCGAAATGAAAATCACATCGCCATATTCTCCAACCATGCCTTGATGGTTGCGCCATCCGTGGCACCAAATAACTTGAGAAACTTGACCTTCTCGAGTTTGTAGTGAATGGTACAAGTACTACCTAGGGTTTGTGGTGGACCCTCAGGAGGTCTCTTCGCCCTAGCCTCATATCTATCCAAATGACTGATCAGTGCCTCTAACATCCTATGAAAGGACCTCATCATCTCAATCACATCACCCGCTGATATATGTTCCTACCCAAAAACCTGTTCTTCTCCCTCGGGTTAGATCCCTTAGGCATGAATGCTACTGGAGGCGTCCTGCCTCCTCCCCTAACACCTCATCATTTGCCTCTGCGGCGTCCCCTAACCATGATTACCTAAAAGAATATAAATTTATTTAATTAACGACATTTTATAATCAGGTAACTAATCAATGGAATCTGTAGTGATCCCAAGTTGCGGGTCAAACCGGCTCTGATACCATATGTAACGAACTGCTTCGTTATGATAACAACCGACACAAAAGAAGTAATTTTTTTTTTCTTTTTTGAAGCGTAAGGAAGATAATATCATTAATACAATCAAGCATCACAACTCGACGACAAACATAATGAATGCAATTCACGCAGTTCCTAAACATAATGACCTATCATACTAGCACATCAAGCGGCTTGAAGAAAAATCGCACAATCAATCAGTCAAGGAATAAAAATGATCGTTTGCCCGTCGCAAGCAAGTCAAATCCTACTAAGGTAAGGGACAAAATCAAGATCAGCCAGACACAACCAACAACAAAAATAAAAACATGAACATGAACCTTCACAACAAGCGAGAAACAAAATCATAATCATGTGATTAAAAAAAAATTGACCATACGTCAATTCCAATCATCATCATCATCAGGAATCACATGACCCAAGGCTAGGTTATCATACGCATCTATCGATCAATACACACAATGATCCAGTCATCAGAAATCATTCCGCCACATTGCGATAGGTGCGATAGAAACCAAGGTGCAACCATAACAATTCTAGACCTCCATTCAATACACAAATCCAATGCATGAGAAGTCCCAACTTAAAATGTCAACATTATACGAAAACTATACCCAAATCAACCAATCAACAAGCTAAACAAGATGCATGGTGACTACAATCAAAGCATTTGATTTCCACAACATCTATCTAGAATTCTTATTTTCTTACGAGGATTTCATATGTGGTTTTCTTTACTAGCGCAATGACCTAGATGTACTTATTTAGAAGTTTTACCATCATAGACACCCATCATAGAACAAGTAACCAACCAACCACAATCTCAATCAACATAAAGAAACCTTCAAGCATCAACTATCCTCTCATCATCAAAATTATAGAAAGAAACCATAAACCCATAAAAGTAAAACTTCTACCTACTTAAAAATTTAGTAATAATTTAAGACTACAAAATTATTGTGAAGATTCACAACTTTACCAAGGGAAGAGAATCCTTCCCTACCTTCTATCTTAAATACCACCCTTAAATCAATGCAAGGAAATAAAGGTATCCTTAATTTAATCACTATCATAAAACAATCAACAAACATTTCACGATCTCAATAGGTACCTTAGCTTAGTGTTGATTATAAAACAGTTACAAAAACTAATAAAGCAAGATAGACATTATGTCATTCACACGGTCTTAGCTTAATATGTTGTTTCAACAATTTACAACAATTATAAAATAATTAACACAGTCCCAACGCGGCTGCCAGTCCACATATTTATAAAATTTAATGCGCTATTCAACAATTTACGTATTTCTATATCCCAACCAAAATTTAAATGGGTAAAAGCGAATAAATCGCTGAATATAAATTCACAGCTAATTATAACCACTGCCAATGTACAGTCTCAGGCAATTATAATCACTGTCAAAATTATTGCTGCAATTGTTTATTTCTGTCATTATACGAATGTTGCCATTAATTAAATCACTGCTACACAATAGAAATGTATAATTAATCGCTACTACCATAACCAATGTAGATATAACCACTTCTTTCCACGTGCTCTGGAAAAAGCGATGTCCTAAAACCATCAACTATTAAAGGAAATTAAAATCTGCAAAGCTATTCACAAGCTCCTACAATAATGAGTTGTTCCAACAATCAACTATAAAAAGGAAATAAATGTCACACCATTATCCCTTCTGTTCTCAGTTTAAAGTGTTGTTAAAACAATTTAAAAATATTAAAAACAATATCCATCATTGTTGCCATTCCTCATATATTTTTCAAGGTGTTCTAAAACAAATAACGAACAATTATAAATCAAATTGAACCTCCTCTTTCCAGACTCATGACTATTAACACGCTTCTCCTTTATGAACGATATCAGAACTATTAAAGGCAAATAAGTAAACAAAAACTATTATAAATCACATAGCCTTGGATATAAGCCTCTTATCCTAAACAAATTTAAACTATTATAATGCAATAAATCGCTAAAGAACAACACGCATGGTGCAAGGATTCTTTCCATGTTTAGTTTAGACAGTCATCCAACATCGATGAGGCATGGCGTCGTGGTACGAGTAATTTCTCTTGGAGGCAGGGCTAATCATCCAACATCGTCAGAAGGAATGGAGGGAGAAGATCGTATGTCTATGAGAGAAAGGCTAATGAAAGTGTCGAGAAGAGGGTCGAAGGGATGAAGGAAAAAGTTGGAGTATTGAATACTTGAGCAACACTACACTTGACAAGAAAACATCTTTACCTTACTCATGTGAAGGTTGGAGAAGGTTCAGAAATCTAACTGTTATGCGCTAGTGGTTACTCTTCTGGCCCCCAAACGGCTATTACAATCAAGGTGGGGTTTAATTTTTAAAACTCCCCGCAGTGGACCTCGGTCGAGGCTGTAAACATCCTAAACATCCATCAAGAATCGTCAATTAAAGGAAGTTTGTGTTGGGCCAAGAGGGCGCCTAGCCATTCTTAAAATATGATGATCTGTGTTCATTAACACTAATATGTGTGTAATACCAAGAGGTTTGTGTCCCAACCCAGCCACCAAGGAAATTAGCGAGTTGCGTTATTCAAAAAGTCAAGGAAGAGATAGGTTCTACAGTGTGAAGGATGGTATAGAAAACTGGAGAAGGGAATGTGGGAAAATCTTCAAGTTTACTCGTTTTTTGTTTTTTTTTCATAAATTACACGATCTCATATTTTAAAATGGTGCCAAAATTCTTAATCCAATCCCCAAGTAGAAGGTGAACTAATTATAACATAATAATATCAAAACTCATCAATAAGGAAGCGCACTAAAAAAAAACTAATCACATAACATCGTTTCGTTTAAAACCATAGATATACAATTCATCACCCAGAAGCTTCAACGAAGCCGAAGACATAGTACAAGTGAAACAATTTCTAAACGAAATACATGTAATCAATATCAACAAATACAACTCTCAATAAATACCATAACTGTAGGCGTAGAGTCCCAAGTGGTTTTTCCGTGTGTGTGCTCCGTCCAGCTCCCTCTTTTCAACTGCCAAGACCTCACCGGTACTTGCCAGCCAACTCTAGGGGTTCTCTTCTTCCCCCTGAGCCCCCCGAGCCGCAAAGGGACCACACTCACAACTAGAGAATACAAACACCCAGCTCGCGTCCCAAGATCGAGCTACCACTAGTTATCCGAGCTGGGTATCCCAACTCCCACAAGAAAAATTCACTCAATATTAAAATCCGGTTGCATAACCTTATGCATACTACACATGATCATACTCCCCCTTCGCCATTCCTTTTATAGAGTTTTCTTAGTGATTATTTTCCAAAACCCTCCTTATATTCTTTTTATTAAATTTATTTAGGATAAACATCCCCCGTACACATGTCACCTAATCCCTTAGTTGCAACAAAAATTCATTTAATTATTTTATTTAATGGCCAATTTCCTTCACCCACCTAAAATCGTTCCTAAAAACGCTCATCCATATCCCTTTATTCCCGTACATTCCTTTAATTTACTAACTCCTTTCTTAAAGTCTAGTCGAGTTCGAACTTTGAATGGTTTTTAGACTAGATTTCTTACTATGTTCAACATTCCCCTCTTTCCTTAAGTTCCCCCTTTTGGGTTCAGGTTCTTAATTAGCAAGATTGTACTTAGTCAACAATTAATCTTTTAAATATTTTAATCCTCCATTGAAATTTTTATTTAATTATTATGGTTGAATTTGCTTCATCCCCATCTTGTCTATTTAATTTTTTTTTGTTCACAAGTCCTACTTAGACCTAGGCTTCAATTTACTAGGCTCAGAAAAACATTTGAAGGGAATTTAAATTATTAATATTTACTCATACAATCATTCATTTTAAGGTTGACCAGGTCCTACAGAGACATAATTTTCTAGGTACTAGGTCCATTAACTTACAGAGTTAAAATCATGACATGCCTTTCAATATGCACTACATTCTCCAAGGGTGCCACTCGCCTCCATTCGTGTTTTTTTTACGTGATGTGCCCTTCAAGATGCACTATGTGCTCAAAGGGTGGCACTCTCCTTTTGACTGATTTTGGAAGACGTCAAACCCCTGGAGTCAATACTCCACCAGGTGACCTTGTGGGAGACTAAGGGACTCTAAGGAATAAGGACCCTGCCTTATTGTGCGCCCCTTAGAATCATCGTGAGTGACGGTCACAGTATGCCCTCATGACATCATGGATCTCTCGAACTAGGTAATAATTAACCTACAGTTTGAGTCATAACGGGAGTGCTAGTAGGCTTTGGTAGATTTGTTGCCAGAACTTTCCCTGAATGTCTTTGGTTGTCGTGTGTGACCCCTTTACTCCAAATGTGAGTCTGGTTGGAAAGCTATCGTCCACCTGCATCCAACATCGAGACAAGTCAGTGATCAAAATAAACATCATAATCTACTAGTCATATGTCACATATGCAATATAAAAAACACTCAAACCATAACAGTCCACTCCCTGACTCGATCTAGAGTCCAAAGAGGTCCATTGATGTGATCGACATTCTTAATCGGTATAGAGTCCTGCACACTCAGGAAAAACCAGTCAATAGCACATGTCGATATAAGTATCATAAAATAACATATCATCAAATCCACAACAACATCATGATCCATAATAGAAATAGTGAATCATATAATGAACTGGATCACTTGAACACAAGAAGGGATGATTTTAGGGGCTAAATTTCTCTCATGGGCTAATTTTCCATGTTTTTTTCAAAAAACGTGGTTCGTTATTTTAAAAATGATTTGCCCAAATTCTATAGGATACAATTATTTTACCTTAAAAATCGCCAAAAATTTATAAAAACTATATAAAATTCTCAAAAATTTGAATATTTTAAAAAAAATATCACCAAACATCTATAGTTGACATATGAAGGATTAGTAATATTCACCAAGGTTTCTAGATTTTAAAATAAATTTCCATCCTTAAAATCATCCCTACACACATGTGTCCTAATTATGCACAAGAGAGGGATGTTACAATTAGATCATTATAACCTTTTATTCTTGATCTAGTGCAATAAACCCTAGGAGACCTTGTGGTGCATTAGTGGCATCTAGAAAACAAAAAGGAGCTAATGGAGTAGTGTGAATATGATATAAGTTTTTTTTTTATGGTTAAAAAGGATAAAAACATCATCCCTCAACTATGAGTGCTTGGCTGAAACCAAATATGGTACTATAAGAAGATCAATTATAGTCTTGAAAACTAGTAGTCCACTATGTGGAGGATCCATGTCCTAATAATGGTATGTGACTGGAAATCATGGAAAGATATTGAATCCAATGGAAAAACGATTAGTTTGAGCACTTATACTCCATCATTGGGGATAGATGTCAAATCGCGTAGAAAACAAGGTATAATGTCCCAATGTATAGATGGAGTAAAAACATGAAAGAAGATAACCCATATAGGGGAAGATAAGTCATTACACTACAAATGAATGTGTAAATGCAAGTAGCGAATACTTGCGAATATACTTGTAGATTGTGCTAGGGTATTTAGTGTAAAAAATAGAGGTGGAGCTCATATAATTTCCATTGGAGAGGACTGAATGGTAGTAGTTATACTTCCTACTATGAGTAGGAGAGGGGCATAAATATTTATACTAGAGTCTGTATATCCAAAGGCATGAGCCTAGGAATTCCTTCATATACTTTCAAAACATTTGAAGGCTATGTCGTGAGGGTCAAAGAAGGGATGTGTTGAAGAAGGATGTATATGTGATTCTAAAACTTGTTCGTTGAAGGTGTCATGAAATACTAGTAGAAAATACACTGTGTAGATTGTATATATGCCACATAAATGTTGGACCAAACGTTTTCATCCCCAATAATAGAAAACGTTTTCATCCCCAATAATAGAAAACATATAACATATGTATAATTTTACTACATCCAGATTGAAAATTAAAAACTAACTCCAAGAATATATGAATGTACTTTGATGTATAATGGATCCTAGACGCGCTATAAAATTCGAGTTGTGCATGAGCAATGGGATTGTATAGAAGGAGGAAGATAATGTTGATATGAAGCAATGAAATTTTTAAGGACGCAGACTTATTTTAATCTGTATAAAATATGTTGAATCTTACTAGAATTTTTAAATGCAAAGTATAAAATGTTTGTGGGCAATTTATTAAAAATATTTAAATTTATAAGGATTTTATATAGCTTCTAGAAATGTTGGGTGTTTTTTAAAGTAAAATAATATTATTCTATACAATTTACAAAAACAATTTTTAGAAAAAATAAAAATTAATAAAATAATTATCGTAAAAAATGAAAACATGGAAAATTAATCCACATTTAAAATTTATCTTATCCTCCCTTGTGTCTAGGATTATGGGGTATTCTTGTGGGTGCAAAAATAATCACATAAGAAGGTGCACTACATTCTAGATATATTGTGTGTTAAATTTTTAGAAGAGGTAGGGTGTGGTATAATGCCTACTGTATCAAACGATAAGGATCTTTGTAATGATCGTTCATCTCTAGAAGTGTAGTAAAGATCCTTAGGACTTCGAGAATCTTACTAGAATATGGAAATTAACTTTTCAACATATGGTGTACAACACGTTTATAGAAGCATTGGGCCACGTGATATTTTCCCTTGGAGGCCATGAAGACTATTCTTTGGAAATTAACTATTCAACATATGGTGTACAACACGTTTATAGAAGCATTGGGCCACATGATATTTTCTCTTGGAGGACATGAATACTATTCTTTATCAATGATGTTATATCATGACTATGTTGGAATAAAACAATGAGTTTGTGGGTATCCTAGATTCGGTAGTGGTACTAGATATCCCTTGTTAGAGTAGTTGAGAGCAATATTAAGATGAGGGTGTGAGGTATAGAGATCATGAAGAAGAACCCAACAATATTTTGGGGGGTAATAAGGGATGTAGTAGCTTTTTTTTGGAGAGGACATTGAGAGAGGAAAACAATGGATGAGTTATGGGTGAATTGGGGATGATAGGAACTGAGAATGTAATGAAGAGAGTGAGATATGGTTGGGGAAGGAGAGGTAATATGTAGGTTAAAATTCCAAAGGTTATGGAAAAGGAATGATTTAAATGGAGAAAATTCTTTGGTGTAATTTTAAAAAGAGAGAGAACGACATTTACATGAGTCGATAGGGTGGAATATAAAATTATGCATAAAAACATTGTAGTAGAGGTGAGTTCATAACATTTTTCTTCTTCCAATAATTTATGTGTTGTTACATGCATTCTATAATTCATTAGACTGGCATTGATATGCCATGCCAAAGAGTAAGATAAAAAAAAATAGAGGGAGGAAACATCACATTTTATATGTTTTGAAAATTCATTAGAGTAACATTGATATGGCATGCCCGAGAGTAAGATAAAAAAATTTGAGGGAGGAAACATCACATTTGATATGTCTTGAAAAGAACTTATTATGAATTTTATGGTACATTTTTTATTAAAAATAAGATGAGGTTTGTCCTAGTGTACCTAGTGGAGGTGATAAGTACATGGGTGTGGTTGTGTGAGGAGCTATAGATTTCTTACAAAGTCTTGGGATATGATATTTTCTTGGTTATCATTGTCAAGCATGGTAGTGGCTAGTTGGTATTTCACTTGAAAATTGTGAGTAAAAGGGGTATCTAAAGAATTTCTCTTAGATTTTAGGAATAAGGAAGGATTTATGCTAGAAGGGTTAGAAGGGTTGGGAAGAGGGACTATTTTTAGTTGAGAAGAGGGGTCAAGAGATGGAGTTTTCTTGAGAAACTTATTTGTAGGTTTAGAGCGATCTAGTAGTTTTTCATGATTGTATAGGTTTTTGTGGTTGATTAGAAATGCAAGGCATGAGAATTAGAAGCATCATGATAGTGGAATTTTTGGTAATCAAACCATTGAGGAGGTTCAATAGATAGATGTGTTAGCACTAAGGTTATGCTTGGGGAGGAATGCACCAACATATTATTAAAGAGAAGAGGGTGAGTGATAGGGATGTGAGGGAACCTCTGGAGTTTAATATCTACTCCAAGGGCTCAGTGCAAAAAGTGTTCCCCTCAAATAAAGTTACTTCATGCTAAAAAAAATTAGCAACAAACTAGAACTAAATTTTCAAATAAGTGCCTCTTCAAAATTTATGATTTGGAGTCAGATATGAAGTTAGTAAAAATATGAATTCATTATTTGATATTTTATCTTGAGTATTGTCATAGATGCAATCATAGACACTTTAAATTTTTGTAGGTAATGAGGAGGGTAAAAACATTGTTTGAAGGGAAGGAAGGCTGAAAGTGTCCCACATGGTAATGCGTTTGGATTGGAGTAGGCTACTATGTCTTTGTTGGGTTCAAAAAAAATTCTTGTAACTTAATTGAGATATTTCCACCATGTGTGTACCACATATTTTAAGTGATTTCGTTTGAGAACTACTCATTTCTCTAAGCTCATATCTGCACAAGTATTCAAGTACGTAGTTAAGCTATAGATCCATTAGTCCATAAATTGACCCTATATTTTCACTCTACATTTTGGTAATGAAATGTGGGTATCCAACTGGAAATTGAATCCGGAAACCATAGAACCTCATCTTAGGGCCCTTGTGATATCAATAGATGGATCTCGAGGAGGGTAAAAACAATGTATCAAGGTAAGGCAAAAAGTGATTGAAACGGTGATGTGCATGGATTGGAGTAGGCTACCATGTCTTTGTTGGGTTCAATGTCAATATTTGTATTGTAAAATTGAGATTGTTGTCATGTGTGTTCTACACCTTTTAATTTGTTTCCTTTGAGAGTCCACCATTGCTTGGATTTCATCTCTTCTCAAGTCTTCAAGTATGTATTTAGGTTGTATATTCATGGTCAAACCACACCAAAATGGTGTATGAGACCCCCTTGTTTGTGGGACAAGGGACCCCCTCCGCCCAACGATTTGACTCATAAAGTCTACGGAGGTATACATACCCTAACCCCCTCTGGATTTGAACTTGTGACCTCTTAGGAGGAAACACATATTCTTAACCATTAGACCCAGATGTTATATTTGGCTAATAAGATATGGTTATCTAGTTAGAACACATGAAAAAGTCATTGTCAATTGACGAATGTCTATGATAGATATTACAATGAAACACTAAAATTCAGAAAATAAAACTAAAAAAAAGAAATAGGTAAGAACAAATGTTTAACGGTATTCTTCTATTCCAAGGTCTTTTATAGTTTTATAATGCATCCACTAAAACTAAATGTCTAATTAAAATAAATATTAAACTAAATGCATATCACTTAAAGGATAAAATAAAAGATAAATAATAAAATTCATGTTTATGCAGGATGAAAGATACAACTAAATAACCTTACATCGTACTATAATTATGGAGAAAAGCCCTCAAGGGAAGTGGACTACTAGTGAGGCATTCGATTGAGGAGTGCTACCTAAAATTCCACATAATTTTATTTTTTAACTTGGTAATATATCAATAATCATGAAATAGACGAGGATTCACAAATGAAAAGAGTCTAATCTAAGGTTAAAGATTTAAACGAAGTAAAAAGGATTGAACCAAAATACAAGCAAGGTTGGGAAACAAAAGGTAAATAAGAAGATAGTTGGGATCCAAAAATATATCGAAGCAATTAAATTTTTACATAACTCGACAATTTTTAGACAAAATATCTCAAAACCCCATGGAAATGGTACAAATTGTTTTAAGCATGTTCTTCACGTGAAGATAACTAGATACCATTCGGAAATCAAGGATTCATAGACCTAAGACAAACCCATAGTGCATTCATCGACTAAACCCCAAAAAATAAAAACTACAATACTCAAAAGATAACTAGATACCATTCGGAAATCAAGGATTCATAGACCTAAAACAAAACCATAATGCATTCATGGATTAAACCCAAAAAATTAAAAACTATAATACTGAAAGAAAATAAGTTACATCTAATATGTTGGGACATAAAAAAAAAGGTTGTATTTATTCATTTCCAAGGGTCATCATTTTTTCACATTTTGAAGTGAATATCCATGATATCAATCATTCTGGGATATGAACGAAAATTAACCAAAAAAATTGCAGACCGATCCAGTTCATTTCCAAGAGTGATCTTGTTTTCACATTGTAAACTGAATATGCATGACATAAATCATTCTTAAATATGAATTAAAATTAACCAAAAAATATTTCAGAATCATATAGGTAAGAGCGCAAAATCATAAAATGGAACCTTTAATAGCAACTATAGCAAGATCGCGTGGATATTACAAGGAAACACAATGAATAAGATCATGACACTACTTACCATATGAATTTTTCAATCCATAACGAAATATGTGAGGAAATTTCCCTAGGTTCCATTAAAAGGAATAGGTATAAAAGGATAAATCATCAATATTTTAAAATCCAAACTCAAAAGTCATGCAAAAATTACAAAAACTAGTGGATCAATTAGAACAACTAACTCAAAACAAATATTTACTAAACAAAGATTTATTTGTATTCTTTATAAAGACAATGAATGTCCAATGAAAAAGGAAAATAAATCTAAATAAAGTTATAAATAAAAGTATTTATAACTTGTGAATAAGGTAATTTTTCAAAAATGATTTACAAATCATTTCATAAAAATGAAATAAAAAGTTGTTGATGTTGTAGTAGGTCCTAAAAATTAATAAAATTAATATCCATAATGTTTTGGGATGGATTGGAAAAACAACCATGAAACATAGTAATAGGGCATAAAATCATTGGACCTACACACTCTTAGGGAGGAGGTTGGGAGCCATAAAAACAAATGGAAATAGATTTCAAACATGGGATAACTAAAAGTGTTACATTTGCCAAAATTAACCTATCACGAGGTTTTGTTAACAATACCTTGGGTTTATGTAATGAGAGGAACTTTAATAAAGAAGCTTTAATCTTTATAAAGGAAGTAAAACTGTAATAGTTTGTAATAGTTTGTATATACAAATGTAAAATTAAATCCTTATTTTTTAAAGAAAGGAAAGTAAAAATGTAAAAGTTTTTTTAGAAAAATCTAAAATGATAATATAAATAGAGACATGTGAGAGAAAGAGATGAACCATCTACACCATGTTTTAATATAAAAAATTATTTTTATAATATAAATGCAAGAAGAACTAAGCCTCAATACACATGGAATACTACACACGAATTTTCTTGAGTAAAAGATTCAATAACTTATTATAGAATAAGGCACATGAAAATAAACAAAATTATACAATATATATATATAAATTTCATGAGTAAAGGATTCAATGACTTACTCTAGGAATAAGTAAATCAAAATGAATAAAATTATACAACATACATCAAATACATAATATTATGGATCGAAATAAAAAGTGATGTTTGGCTAAAGCATTGTGAGCATAAAAGAAACCTCATAAAGAACCTAAGATACTTGAAGAATCAATGAAGCTTTAAAGAGAAGAATAAAAAGTAAAGGAATTTCCAAAAGTTTCAACATTGCACTTGCATCATTGTTTAAAATGCTTATCATATTTGTACACATTTGAATTACATTCTTGAGAAGTGTTTTAAGTGGGTTTTGACGGGAGGCTGCTCAAATCAATGCATTATAGATACCATACTAATGATTTAATTCTTAATACAATATTATTTTATTACTATTATAGGTTATTTCATTATTATTATGATACCATATTAATGATTTAATTCTTCATACAATATTTTTTTTTTATTATTATAGGTTGCAGTGTTTTTTATTTCAGGTTTTTCTACATGATTTTAAATGTTCGACTTTAGAATAAATCACAAGAGTTTAAAATATTTTTTTAATTATTTAATTTTTAATTATTAAAATTTTATTGTTAGTTAATAATATTTTTTTATTATTAGAATGTTTATATATTTGAATAATAGTATGTTAGAAGAATTTAAATACTTTTGCAATAATTAGTATTATTTTTCAAATAAAATGATACATATTTTTATGTAAGTTTAATTTTTAAGTAATTAATACTAATTATTATAAGTAATTGTAAGAGAATTATTATGACAAGAAGATGTCAACATTCTTTGAACTCAAATTGGAAACATGACTATGTAATAGTATGAAAAGAGGTTTTTAGAGCTTTTAAGGTTTGTTGGACTATTTCATCGAGGATGAGAAGGTAAAAATTCAAAGATTTTTTAGTGGATTTTCATCCTTATACAATCATAAAATTCATTTTGATGAACCAAAGATCGCATAAGAAGCCATAAGAAAAGATAAGTATTTGTAGGAGAAGAATAAGGGAAGTCCTCAATTACACTTACACTAGTAAGGACAAAAATGACAAAATGAGCATAGGATGAGAATTTGTTAGGAAAAGGACAAGGAAACAACCCATGAAATGTTGGATATGTGACGGAGACCACATGTTTATAAATATTTCCCTCGCAAATGAGATAGAATGAGCATGATCCATGATATTCAGGAAGTTGATACAATTGAAGCCATGGGTAGAAGAATGGGAAATAAGACCATCAATCTCACATGATTGAGGTACAAGGTAAGATCAAGAACCATCTCATAGATATTTTAATATATCTCATATCTTGTCATAGCTACATTGATCCTAATATTGTCGAGAGTTTTCATTTGAAATGAAGAAAGAATGGAAAATCTTTGTTTGTCCATCTAGCTACTGGATCCAGGAGGAGGATCAATGAGATGGTTAAGGATTTTCATATGGACTGGAATGGAATCATCATAAAGGAATATTTGAACATTATACAATTGTGTTTATACGGTTTCTTGATTATTATGGATTCGTTGGACAAATATATTTTTGTCTTGGACTCCTACAACAAGGCATTCACTTTTGATGATGAGGAAGGAGAATGAAGGAATGTTCAAGGGATACCAAGACCTATATTCATAAGAGAAATTTTATCCACGATGTTGAAAAATATTTTCAAGAAAGGGTGTCATATTTTTGCATCCCATATGGAAGAGGAAGCCATGTATAATGGGCTAAGTATTTAAGACCATCAAGATTTAAAAGAGTATAAGGATCTTTGTGGGGAATTGATAGGATTTCCACCAAAGAGAGACATTGACTTCTCCATTGATTTGGTTCCTAGATTTGTAGCAGTCTCCAAGACACCTTATCAAATTAGCACACCGAAGACAAAGGAATTGCAGATGTAGATTAGAGAAAATTTGAAAAATGGATGAATACACCCAAGTATGTCACTTTTGGGTTCCCTAGTGCTCATTATGAAGAAGACAGGTGGAACATTACAGATCTGTATTTATTTGAAACAACTTAATAAGGTTACCATAAAGAACAAGTATCCTTCACCAAAGATGGACGACCTTTTTGATCAACTCAAAGAACCGATAATATTTTCCAAGATTGACCTCAGGTTAAGTTACCATCATCTCAGAATTAAAGATAAAGACATAAAAAATATATCATTTAGAATGTAGTGTGACTATTATGAATTTCTAGTAGTACCATTTGGTCTATCAAATGCACCATCTATTTTTATATGCATGATGAATGGATTTTTGAGTGATTACCTAAAAAAATTGTTATTGTCTTCTTGGATGAAACACCCATATATTGCAAGGCAAAGGAAGAACATGAGAATTATTTGAGGTTGGTGTTATAAGTGTTGAGAGAGTGTTGATCAAAAAATTTGATCACCTTGGTTTCCCTCTCTTGGAATAAAAAACAAAAAAATCGAACAAAGAAATTTAAAAAATATTATCAATTCATAGAGTATCCCTTAGTCCCATCTTCATCATGCATTTTAGAGATTAAATTTTGAGTCTGTATGCTCAAGGTATCAAGGTATTTGACGAAATCCCAAGGATAACTCTTTCCATGTTCATCATGTTAGCACAAGATTGGTTAAGGTGCCAAGTGTCAAGAATAAGCATTGAAAACACTCTCAGAAGGTTCCAAGCATCAAAAGTGCCCACAAATTTACGCTATTGAATTGCACGTAGACACAGAAATGGGCGGTACCTAAAGGCGCTACCAAAATTCTGGCAGAGGCTAAATTGTGCAGAGTTATTGTGCCAGTTTTGAGTCACTAATTTAAAACTTGGATTGTGAATAATTGAGAATGTATTTTTGAAAACTGGCGGAGGTATTTGTTTAGAACATTCCAAATAACAAAAACCTCTCTCAGTTTTTCAAAAAGTGTTATTTTTGAGAGATATTATACATAGAAGTGGCGCTACAAACTGTTTTACAACGACACTACCTAATTTCGTATAGCGGTCATTGTTTTGATATTCGTTGTGTTGGGAGGTTGCCACCTGTCAAGGAGGATTCGAATGGATTATAAGGATCCGTTAGATGTCAAGGGACACCTACAACAAATATTTAGCTATAGAAAAGGCCTCATGCAATGAGGTGGATACATTTTATTTATGACTTCCAACAAATTCCTGAAAATTAGCAGTTTGTTGGATTTCTGTCTCTTTGATTGTTGCCACCTATATCCAAGGTTTAGAATCCAATGGAGGATATTGATTCGACCTCCTAAGGTTATGAGGATGCTATTTTCTATTTAAGGAAGGAAATATCTCTTGGAGATGGGATTCATGAACCAAGGGAGGCCGAGAGGCTCTGTTTTTGTACTTTGATAGATTAGTTTGAAGATAGCCTATCTTATCCTTTTATGTGTTAAGAATTCATTTGCAGAAGGAAGTGATGTTTAGCTATGTTTTTTCTTTGTTTTGACTCTTAATCTTTGTTCTTCTTCAATACCAAGTGTGAGAGGGTTTCTTAGGAGGATCCTTTTAGATCTTCTACCTTGTGTATTGCTAAAACTCTTCTGAAAAGGATCTTCAGATTATGATTCTTCTTCTAGTGTACCAATAGTATTCTTGAAAATGATTTTCACATCTTTTTGTATGCAGTTCTATGTTTTCTCATAAAAGTCTTCCACATGAAAGCCTTGAAGTGATAAACATTTGATGCAGACCCCATGCCCTCGGGCCAACATCCGCTCAGGATCTTCACTACAACCACACCGAGGGTTAATCAACCCTTTTTGTTCAAGCCACAAAGAACTTCGAGTTTCTTCGTTTCACGATTCCTAATGTCAAGATTCTCGACTCTTCCACTTGTCGAAACCCGAAATGTCGAAATGTCAAAATATCTAACTGCATCCTCCTTTGCTCCTGTATCAGGTTTTGCGACATTGATTGTTGATGAAAACTCCCCACCTGTCCTCTGAACCATCCTCGGTGTTTGACGTGGATTCCTGACACCTGTCACCTTTCATGGATTTCGGAACTTGAGCTATCCTCCTATCACTATTTCCTCTGTTTTTTCAAAGTTTCGAACTCTGAAATGGCATCTATACAGAATCAACGGATGATCGTTACCCTCCTAATCTGACAACCCACGTGATTTTTGGGTTTTCAGGTACCAGGAGTTCGAAACTCTTGATCCCCAAAACACTTGTCACCACAAATCCCGAATTCTCGAATTCCGAAACACTGGAATGCCAAAACACCTTCACAAATAATTCATGTTTTGCAACTTCGGGATTTCTAATGTGAAGTGTCCCGAATCCTTATCAATGTGAAAGCCGAAACTCTATTCCCCGAAGTGTTGAAATGCCACTTCAAGGATTTTTCGGGTGTTTCAATACAAAGGCCCCTGACTCCTTGTTGTCAAGACTTCCAGTATTCTGAATCCCGATTTTCTGAAATCCTGAAATTTACATCAAGTTCTGTCGCAACTTGTGACTTCGGGTCTTTCACTCCGCTGTGTCCCGATCGCTTGTCCATAGGACCTTCGAAATGCTGAACTCTGAAATTTCTGTTCTTCACCTTCACATGCGATAATCCACTTCACACTTCAGGAGTTTGAGCGACCAAGGCTTTCGTGCACACTTCAGAGTTACAACTCCAGAAATGCCAAAATGATCTAGATGGTCTAACAGCCATGATCAACAGTCCATATTGGATCCTACCTCTCGAAGGATGAATTCCTCCAATATCTTAACTTCCCCCGCAACTCTCCTAGATCCTATGGTCCTCTCTATTTCGAGGATTCTCCATAGAGAACTATCAACCATCCAATTCTTCCCTCAAGAACCTCTGCGAAATGAATTAATGTCACCTCGCCATGACATTCCTTTTTCAAAGCAACTTCACTTTGTCTCCCTTTGATTTATTCAAAGGCACTACCTGTTTTGAGATTCTCTGATAAATTCAAGTCTTCAAAAAGGGCCTCTGCTTTCACTCCTTATGGCATACCTTCAAATATTGTTGCGTATTTGAACTCTCGACTCTGTGCACCTTCTGCAGCAATAGTCTCTCTGTCTCTTTTCCACCTTAGTTAACAATCTTCTAAGGACTCAGCTAGTCTGCACACACCTTGCACGGTTCATCTGCTCCACTTTGTTCTTATGTTGAAATGAGAACAACGGTATCCCTCCTGAGCTTTCATAGATGAACTCTGAACCTTCATCAACGCACACCTTGCGGACGTTTCATTGCAGTCCTTGCAGGAAATTCTCTCACTCAGGAAGAGAAACAATTGGAACTCATTCTCCTTCTCTCAGATTTCAAATATTCAAAATTAAATCATACATTCACAGTACTAAAGTAAATGCATAATAGATAGCATAAAACAATTGTAAGCAGACCATTCAGCATGTACAAACATAAAAAAACATAACACCATGAATCTGAATTAAAGATTCATATATTAATTCAAAGCTCTTGTACATGAGTTCTTCTTCTCAACTCTCTGCTACATCTCTCTCTTCTCTTTCTCTATGCTAATGTTCTAATGATACAATGATACAAAGATTAGGGTGTCTATATCTGTTTTCCCTCATGTTCCTAAAACTGTCTAATCTGGAATTTAAACCTACCTACTTTCATTAACTATGCATAAATGCCTCTACCTCCTACAGATGAGAGATAATCGATCATGATCTGTTTACAATACGCAAGTACGCTTGCCTTTAACCATTACATGAATGCTTCAAAAACATTTCCAAAACATGTAAAATGTGTGGTGCATTTTCCATCTATCTTTTGCCTTCATGCTAGCTTGGCTGACTGCTTGCGATGCTCCTACATCATACTCCCTTGCTTGAAAATTTTCATGAACTCCTATTCATGAGCTCTTGCACGGTCTGTCCATGCTTATGAATTTCTGCTTGATTCTCCCAACTGGAATCTTCAACTGGATGTCCCTTCCATTTGACCAAGTATTCAAAATACTCTTTTCTCCTGGTCCTCTTGTTGATTCTCTTGTCAAGTATATTTTCCATCTGTGGCTTTTCAGCTATAGGCATTTGTTTAGTCCAATGAACCTCTGTTTGTTAACTATCTTCTCCTACTTCTTCAGCTCTGTAAGGGTACAAATCTAAGATGTTAAATATCGATGAAATTTTGATCCCATCGGGTAATTTGATCTCATATGCATTTGCCCCAAATTTCTTTACGATCTTGCATGGTCCAATCTTCTTCATTTTCAGTTTGTTATATGTTCCCCTTGGGATCCTTTCTTTCCTCAGATGTGCAAGAATCAGATCACCAACTTCAAACTGAAGTTCTTGCCTGTGTTGATCTGCTCTTCATTTATACTCTTGATTTGAATTTTGCAAACGTTCCCTCACTTGGCTGTGAAGTTCCTTCATTTCCTCCACAAAATCCTTTGCACTAGCACTTCTAGTTTCATTCTGTTCTGAATCCTTCAATTCATCAACTCCCCTTGGTTGCATTTCATACACAATTTGGAATGGAATCTGCCCTGTCCTTCTGTTGAGTGAATCATTGTAAGCAAATTCCGCCTTTGGAAGAATGTGATCCCACTGACTGTGGTGTTCAGTCACTAGGCTCCTCAGTAAATATCCCAAGCTTCTCTTTACAACTTTTTTTTCCCCATCCGTCTGAGGGTGATATGCTGAGCTAAATGAAAAATTTGTCCCCAGCTTCTTCCATAAAGTCCTCCAGAAATGTCGTGAAGTCTGACAACTTCATTGAAAAATAGGTTCGCAATATGTGTTGCGTCGTTGGTTTTCTAGCATGGTACAAAATGTAGCATATTTGAAAATCTATCTACCACCAAAAAGATTGAACCAAATCCTCTTCGTGTTCTTGGCAACCCCAATATAAAATCCATTCTCATTGCATCCCATGGCCTCTCAGGTATGGGTAATGGCTGATATAACCATGTGTTCTTCCTTTTTCCCTTTGTGTGCTGACAAATCCTACATTTGTCCACAAATCTTTTGACGTTTTTCCTCGTCCCTGGCCAAAAATATGAGACATTTAATTTCAAGAATGTCTTATCATGATCGAAGTGTCCAACCAATCCTCCACTGTGTTTTTCTTTCAACAGATTCTCCCTCATGGAGCATTTTGGAATACATAATTGATTGCCTCTGAACAATAATCCATCCTGGATCATATATTCGGTCCACTGGCTTCTGTCCTCGAGAATTGGATTCTCATATGCCTCATATGCCTCTTTAAAATCTGGATCATCTTTGTACATTTCTTTGAGGTTATCAAAACCCAATGTTTTGACTCTGAATTCCTGCATTAGCAAACATTTCCTGCTCAAAACATCAACAACTTTGTTAGCAGTTCCAGAAATATGTTTAGTTACAAAAGTAAAATTCTGCATGTATTCAACCCATTTAACATGTCTTTGGTTCAACTTATCTTGTTGAGTCACGAATTGTAAGGCATGATTATCACTGTACAAAACAAACTCCTTAGGAACCAAATAATGTCTCCATTTCTTCAGTGCTTGTATGACCGCATAAAATTCTTTGTCATCTGTTTTATATTTGACCTTTGCTTCATTCAATTTCTTGTTGAAGTATGCGACTGGCCTGTCATCTTGGCTCAAGACTGCTCTAATTGCATATCCACTAGCGTCACATTTGACTTGCAATGTTTTACTGAAATCTGGCAACACCAAAATTGGTTGTTCAGTAATGTTTTTCTTTAGCAAGTTGAAACTCTTCTCGGCTTCCTTTGTCCAGTGAAAATATTTGTATCTCTTCTTCACCGTGTCCATCATCGGTGCACTAATCCCACTAAAATTTCATATGAATTTCTTGTAGAAACTAGCCAAACCATGGAAGCTTCAAACTTCAAACACATTTCCTGGCGATGGCCAATTCTTAATTGCATTCACCTTTTCTGGATCCATCTTCAACTCATTTGCAGAGATAACAAAACACAATAAAATGAGTTATGTCCTCATAAATGTTGATTTCTACATATTTATCAACAACTACTCTTGTTGTAATCTCCTCATCACCGTAGCTAAATGCTTCAAGTGTTCTATTTCTATCTTAATGAAAATCAATATATCATCAAGGTATACAATGACTAATTTTCCTATGAAATTCTTCAGGACTTCATTCATCAATCTCATGAAAGTAATGGGTGCATTTGTTAAGCCAAATGGAATAAAAATACATTCATACAACCCTTCATTCGTCTTGAATGTTGTCTTCCATTCATCACCATCTCTTGTTCGGATTTGATGATATTCGCTTTTCAAATCAATCTTTGAAAAAAAAAATTCCCCACTCAAGCAATCCATCAAATCATCCATCCTTGGAAAAGGAAATCTATATCTGATGGTAATCTTGTTTATTTCCCTCGATTCTATGCACATCCTCTAGCCTCCATCCTTCTTTGGGTTGAGCACTGTTAGAACAACGCATGGACTCAAGATTTCTTGAATCAACCCTTTGTCCATTAAGTCCTGGACTTGTCTCTTGACCTCTTCATTCTCCTGTGGCATCAATCTGTACGCTACTTTGTTTGGTAAACTAGGTATAAGATTGATGTGATGACTTATACTTCTGATCGGTGGCAATGAACAAGGTAGTTCGTCCACTACTACATCAACAAACTCTTCCAACAATTTATGGATTTCCTATGGTAAATCATCCACTCTTGTACTGGTTAAAACAATTCTAGGCTTCCTAACCACAATGAATTGTGTATCTTCCTTCTTCTTAACCTCTTTAAGAAGTTCCTTCCCACTCATGAGAAGTACAATGTTGCTCACCTCTGGTTTCACTTATTTATCCTTAATCGACAGCAACATGTGAGTTCTCCCATTCTTCTCCAGGGTGTATGTGTTCTTTCTTCCATCATGAATCACATTCCTGTCATATTGCCATGGTCTACCCAACACTAGATGACAAACATCCATGGGAATGACATCACATAGTATTTCATCCTTATATCCTCCTATTTTAAATTCAACTAAACATTGTTTAGTGACATTTACCTGATGTCCTTTTTGTAACCACAAAACTTTGTATAGGCTTGGATGTTCAATAGTCTCCAGCTCCAGATTTTCTATCATCTCTGTAGAAACGAAATTGTCTGTGCTACCACTGTCCATGATGAATTTGTATACCCTGTCTTTGGTCTTGCAAGCAGTCTGAAAGAGTCTGCTCCTTTGGGCTGGGTTCTCTGCCTCCTTCTTTGGTGTTAAGAGAACTTTTCTCATCATCAATGATATTCTGCCCTCATCATCTTCTGCCTCAACATTCCATCCTTGTGCTTCAGAAATGTGAGTTTCACCTCCTTCTTTCTTTCTATCTGGACATTCATAGTATTTGTGTCCATTTTTTCCACAGGTAAATCATTTTACTTCTCCACCTCTACCTCTTCCTCTTCCTCTGATTCGAGGAAAAGTATTTCTATCAGCATACTGTCCTCTTTGTGCGCTTCCCCCTCTCTCAGTTTGAGTTTGAGGTTTCTTCCACTCTCCTTTAGATTTCTGAGTTCTGTCTTGGGCAATTGTTTTACCTCTGGCTTGACTTCTGCCTTGACCTCTCTGACCTTTCTTTCGGCTCAACTTCATCTTTCAGATCCATCTGATAAGAATCCTCCACATTCGGAAGGCTCATCATGCTCATCTCATCTTGAATGTCATACCACAGACCATTCATGTACCTGTCAACCTTTTCACCATTTCTTTCCCAATGAACTTCTTTGATGTTTATCTTGTAGAACTCTTCAGTGTATTCTTTTACTAACATCAGCTTCTGTCTCAAATTCTGCATCCTCTGAAACATAGTAATTTGATAATCCTTGGGTATGAATTTGGCTTTCATTTTCACAACCATTCTATCCCAACTCTTGATTTTCTGCTTGGCTTTACTACGTCTGTCAGCTTGTAGTTCATCCCACCATAATTCTTCATGCCCTTAAAGTCTTGTGACACCGTGCTTGACCTTCTTGTCTTCCTTGACATCCTCATAGTCAAAATATTTATCCATAGCTCTAATCTAGTCTAGAAGCTCTTCAACATCCAGGTTCCCCTCATACATGGGAATCTCCATTTTTGCCCTAGAACCTATCCTTGCAACAACCCTGAATAGGTGTTCATCTGTAGCACCCTCGACTGCTACTTCTTCTCCTTCATGTCTAGCTTCATTTTCACTTTCAACCTCACTGATATCTCCAGCGTCGACTGTGTGCCTCTGTGATGTCTCCATGGAATCAAGCCTATCATGTAGTTCATGCATTTCCCTTTCCACTATTGGATCAAGCATTGGCCTGTCTCTTCTTCTCGGCGGCATGGATGATAAATTTCTCTTTTCCCTACTACAGAAAGCAAAGAAATTGTTCTGGGCTCTGATACCACAATTGACGCAAACCCACTGGCCTCGGACCGAGATCCGCTCAGGATCTTTTCTAAAACCACACCAAGGGTTAACCAACCCTTTTTGTTCAATTCACAAAGAACTTCAGGTTTCATGGTTTCATGATTCCTGATGTCGAGATTCTCGACTCTTCCACTTGCCGAAACCCAAAATGTCGAAACGTTGAAATCTCTGACCGCATCCTCCTTTTCTCCTGTATAGAGTTTCGCGACTTTGACTGTTGATGAAAACTTGCCACCTATCCTCTCAACTGTCCTCGGTCTCTGACGTGGATTCCTGCCACCTATCACCTTTCCCGGCTTTCGGAACTTGAGTTATCCTCTTGTCGCTATTTCCTCTGTCTTTTCGAAGTTCTGAACTATAAAATGGTGCCTATACAGAATCAACGGACTACTGTCACCCTCCTAATCCGATGGCCTACATGATTTTTGTGTTTTTTGGTACATGGAGTTCGAAACTCTTGATCCTAAAAACACTTGTCACCACAAATCCTGAATTCCCGAATTCTGAAGCACCGGAATGCCAAAACGACTTCACAAATAATTCACATTTCGCAACTTTAGGACTCCTGATGTGAAGTGTCCTGAATCCTTATCAATGTGAAATCCGAAACTTCAATCCTCGAACTGTCGAAATGCCACTTCAAGGATTTTTCAGGTTTTTCAATACAAAGACCCCTGACTCCTTGTCATCAAGACTTTCGGTATTCCGAATATCGATTTTTCGAAATACTGAAATTCACATCAAGTTCTGTTGCGACTTGCGAATTTGGGTATTTCACTCTGTTGTGTCCCGATCGCTTGTCCTCGGGACCTCTGAAATGTCGAACTCAAAAATTTCTTCTCTTCACCTTCACACGGGATAATCCACTTCGCACTTCAAGAGTTCGAGCGGCGAAGGCTTTCATCCACACTTCGAAGTTATGACTCCCAAAATGTCGAAATGATCTCGATAGTTTAACAGTCATGATCAACGGTCCATATTGGATCCTACCTCTCAAAGGATGAATTCCTCTAATCTATTAACTTCCCTCGTAGCTCTCCAAGATCCTATGGTCCTCGCTATTTCAGGGATTCTCCACAGAGAATTTCGACCATCCGATTCTTCCCTCAAGAACCTCTGTGAAATGAACTAATGTCCCCTCATTGTGACCTTCCTTCTGCAAAGAAACTTCACTTCATCTCCCTTTGAATTCTTCAAAGGCACTACCCCTTCTGAGCTACTTTAGTAAATTCAAGTCTCGAAAAAGGGCCTTTGTTCACACTCCTTGCAGAAAACATTCAAATATTGTTGCATATTTGAACTCTCGACTTTGTGCACCTTCTGCAACAACATCCTCTATCTCTCTTTTCCACCTTAGTTAACAATATTCTAAGGACTCAGCTAGCCTACGAACACCTTGCACGGCTCATGTGCTCCACTTTGCACTTATGTTGAAATGAGAACAATGGTATCCCTCCTGAGCTTTCAGAGATGAACTCTAAACCTTCATCAATGCACACCTTGCAGATGTTTCACTGCACTCGTTGCAGGAAATTCTCTCACTCAGGAAGAGAAACAATTGGAGCTCATTCTCCTTCTCTCAGATTTCAAATATTCAACATGAAATCATACATTCATAGTACTAAAGAAAATGCATAACAGATAGCATAAAACAACTGTAAGCAGACCATTCAACATGTACAAACATAAAACAACATAACACCATGAATCTGAATTAAATCTTCATATATTAATTCAAAGCTCCTGTACATGAGTTCTTCTTCTCAACTCTCTTCTACAAATCTCTCTTCTCTTTATCTATGCTAATGTTCTAATGATACAATGATACAAAGATGAGGGTGTCTATATCCATTTTCCCTCCTGTTCCTAAAACTGTCTAATTTGGAATTTAAACCTACCTAATTTCATTAACTATGCATAAATGCATCTACCTCGTATAGATAAGAGCGAATCGCTCATGATCTTTTTACAATACGCAAGTACACTTCCCTTTAACCATTACAATAATGCTTCAAAAACATTTCCAAAACATGTAAAATGTGTGTTGCATTTTCCATCTGTCATTTGCCTTCATGCTCGCTTGGCTGGCTACTTGTGATGCTCTTGCATCAACATTCCTTTTGGATGATCTATTTTGTTGCATATGGAAGATGATTTTCAGGGATGAATTCATATGATTTGTCAAATTAGGAAGATAGATTCAGGCCTACCTCTCTCATAATTTCAAAATCAACTTTCTTTTTGTAGTTCTTGATGTGTAAGGCTTACCCCTATTCAGTGATGGGGTGACTCCTTACGATAACATTTTTGGCGCCGTTGTCGGGGATAAATTTGAGAAGATTGAAAAGATCCCTCAGAATAATGACATTGCACAACTCCATGTTTATATGGTTACTCAAGTTGGACACCTTCAAGACTGCACATTCACCATGGTGACTCCATTGGAATGAAACCAATTAAACATCTATGAAGGATATCCTAGCTAAGAGGTTTGCCCCACTCAATTTCTCAGCCATAGATGACTATCCACATCCTGTGCCTCTTATTGATGAATGGAAATATCTTCTACCTAGATTTTATGAAGGTGAGGATGACAACCCTGTTGAGCATGTTCAATAATTTCATGCTTTGATGGAGCAAATTGATATCCATCATGAAGATATATTGATGAAAATGTTCATGTATTCGTTGGATGGGGATGCACGTAAATGGTATTTATCATTACCCCCTTCCTTCATTTCATCCTTGAAGGATTTCCATAGAGTATTCAATGGACAATGCAAAAGGTTTTATCCCTCTGAAAGTATTTGTCATAACTGTTGTGAGTGATATGTAGAATGTGCTCAAGATTTGTTAGATTGCTCTGCTGAATATAAAGATGAAAATGATTTTATTCACTGTCCAAATGAAAGAATAAAGAATACTCTTGTATTAGGAGAGGAAAAAACTTATAACTTTGTTTCAGATGAAAATCATGTGTGTGAACAACTAGAAGAAACAATTACTACTGTTCTTGAAATGGATATTTTTAACAATTATATTCTTGATGAAATTATTGTTTTAGAGGTTGATCATAGGTATGAAGGGCAACTTGTTTTTGATGAATATTCTAGTGATGATGAGAAACAATATTATCCTATATTTGATCACTATGAAGATAGGGAGTATGATGCAAAGGTTGGACTTGTCACAGAAGACATAACCCAAAGATTTGACCAGGAGAAACCCTTAGTTGAGGCACATGAAGAGATCATTTATACACAGCCAGAAGTAAATCAATAGTCATCAATGGATCAACAACCACCTACGTCAATCCTTATTCCACTTGTACCCACAGTTTATAGTAAGCAAGTTGAAGTGGAAAAAGAAATACGCTATCAGTCCCATGTGTTTTGTCACCATTTTTATGACCCTGTAGGGGTGTATATGGAGTTGTATTTCTCAAATGTTTTGGAACCTGTAAACTTTATTTTGTTAGCAACAGCCAGAGGAGATATAGGAAATGTTTTCAAACCATTTTCATATTCATCTTGTCTACTGTCAATCATTGGCATTATAAAGACTCATGTCAAGAAGTTGCTTCAATGGCTTTGGTGGAATTTTGCCTTCACCTAGCCCATTGTAAAAGTCAGTTAGCTTAGGTTTTGTATGTAAATAAGCTCCATCAAGAGAAAATGTGTTTGATTTCTATTTGAAACTAGAGTAATATAAGTTGTCAATATGTTGTCTTCAAAATGATTCATTACAGCATGACTCCACAAGCCCAAATGATAAGGCACTGAAACAACAATAGTTCTTAGAGCCTCATAGGGAGGTCTCTATCCCCCATGGAGCCTATGTTAACACAAGATTGGTTAAGGTGCCAAGTGTCAAGAACAAGAATTGAAAACATCTCACAAGTTTCCAAGTAGAAAAATAGTCCATATATTTACACTATCAAATTTCACGTAGACACACAGGCAGGTGCTACCGAAATTTTGGTAGAGGTTGAATTGTGTAGACTTATTCTGCTAGTTTTGAGTCACTAATTTAAAACTTGCATTGTGAACAATTGAGAAGGTATTTTGGAAAACTAGAGGAGGTTTTTGTTTATAGAATTCCGTATAACACAAACCTCTCTCATTTTTCCAAAATGTGTTATGGTTTGAGATATATTAGACATATAAGTGAAGCTACCAACTGTTTTATAGCAGCACTACGTAATTTCCTGCAGTGGTCACAGTTTTGATATTCAGCTTGTTGGAAGGCCACCACCTATCAAGGAGGATTTGAATGGATTCTCAAGGATCAGTTAGATTTCAAGAGACACCTACACCTAATATTTATCTCCAGAAAAGGCCTCATGCAATGAGGTGCAGACATTTTATTAATGACTTTCAACAAATTCTTGAAAATTAGCAGTTTGTTGGATTTTTGTCTCTTTGATTGTTTCCACATATCTCCAAGATTTAGAATCCAATGGAGGATATCAGATTCAAACTTTGAAGGTTATGAAGATGCAATTTTCTATTTAAGTAAGGAAATATATGTTGATTAAGGTTGGTTGTCATCGATGTCAATCCTTGAACAAAGCCCCGTATGTAAAGACCCTCCTCATTATGACAACAACTCTGTTAACAGGTGAATTTTTTTTTTTTGAGATAAGGTGTGTGCCCGCGTAAAGGTACGAACTCACATGACTCTACATTGCCACCCGAAAACCAACATGACTGTCCCAACAATAAGATGATTACGACCTTGTACAACACAAATTAAAGGAACAAGCGTCCTCCAGGAAGGCACAAGTAAGAAGAACCCAGACGTTGGCCAACCATGAAAAGACTCATAGAAAATCTCAGACCAATTGCTCCCTTTAAATTTATTTATCGATGAGGTATCCAACCTTAAATAAGGTACAATTAGTTAACTTCAATCCCGGTTTGCTGAAATAAAAATACCGGTTTCACTTAGATTCACGGACCTTAAATTTTTATGGGTCATCTGTCACAATGCGAATATCATGAATTCACCATAACCCCACCCTATCCTTCACTATTTAGCTTCGTACGCGTTCTGGCATGTAACCAAACTTACTGAAGCAACCGCTTCAAGTAATCCATCATTTGTAACCATTGCAATCTTTAGGTTTGCATCAAGTTCTTTACACAACAACCATTGACAATGTTTAAGG
>ML780310.1:410313-448105 GCA_009831015.1 Picea engelmannii
CAAATGAAACATCATAATAAACATATCAACCCAAAAGCACACTCCCTGACTCAGTCCGGAGTCCAAGGGGGTTCTACCGATGCCACTGCATCCTCAAGGTCAAAAACCCTGCACACTCAAAAAAAACTGAGTCAATAGCACCCATCTACATAAAATAGTAACACATCATGTCATCTGTCAATCACATCATAATCAAATATAAAGGTCTAACATAGAAAGGGTCTCGATTCACTTGCGAGCAAGTGTCCTCAATAATAAGTGTTCTCAGTGCACCAGAGCGGGATGTTACACCGTAGCACAAAGGTTTGGGTAATGGACCCAATATTGTTTCATGTAAATATGACTCATTATTGTTTTGTCATGCTTGATAAGAAGTAAATATGTATGAACTCCAAAGTGGTCCCCTTATGGTGAAATCTCTCACAGGAAGACGCTTTGTGGAGTAAGAGAACCCATTCTTAAGTGTGGAATAATGAGATGAAGGAAAGTGAATTTGTCAGGGAAAATATCCTATATGGATAGTGCTTGTCATGTCATTTCTAGTGGTATGTGTAACATCACATAATTCCTCACGGTTAGAGAGTTATGGCCATGAGAAGTTGGATACCCCAGGTTTGGGTAATGGACACAAGTTTGTTTGATGGATAACGGTATGAGTTATGATATATTTTTAGATAATACTATTCTATATGGATAATACATGTCATTCCATTGTTGGTGGTATGTAGAAAGTCACATAACTCCTCATGGTTTGAGAGTTATGGCCTTAGGAAGTTGGAGGATCCTCATATGTCATCTAGAAGCCCCAAAAGGTCAAATTAGTCAAAGTGGTTTAAGAGATTTTAAAAGGTAAATAATAAAGTGAAGTGATGAGTTTATTATAATTCAAAGTGAATACAAAATAAATTATTTCAATAATAAATTTAATGGAGAAATTAGAAGTGGACCCAACCCTAAAATAAGGAAATTGGGCCAAGTGACCTAGAAGATGTTTTTAAGGAAGCTACTTGGAGAGTATAAATAAGAGGAAAGGCTCTCTCATTTGAATCACACTTGAGCATATTGAATATCTATATGTGTCTGAGGTAAACAAGGATATATAAACTAGAATTTTGAGTGAAGGTGAAGAAAAGAAGGCCGACATGCAAGGAAGGATAAATTATTTTGATGGTGCTTTCTAAGTTTGGGAGTTACACTACATGGAAAATAAGGTTTGTGGCCAGTCCTGAAACTAGTCAAAATCAGGTGTTTGGGTAAAAACATCATAACTTCTTCATAACAGATCCAAATTTAGTGAGACAAAATGTGTTGGTTAGGGTACAGTCTTTAGTATGTTTTGTAATAGTTTCAGATCAATTCATCAAATATTTTTCTTGGGGCACGCTCTACAAGGTCTCTCTCTAGAATAAGCCAGAATTTAGCAAGGTATGCCATTTTTTCTATAACTCCTTTTCTGAGAGGTTCCAAGTAGTGACAATTGGAGGAATTGCATAAAACACACTGAAGAACATTGTATATATGTTTCAGATATTTATACATTACAGGTTCAAAGTTATGATTACTTCAAGTTAGGGTTGTTGACTAATCCAAAACTAGGCATGTGAGACTAAAGAAAAGTTTGATGTAAATGATAGTCTTTTGTTTTAAAAGTTAAAGAAGGTTTGCAGGAATGTGATCATATAAATGAGGTCTATTATAGAGCTACAAATCAGATTTGGATGATGAAATTGATGAGGGATTTTGATTGTGGTTCATGTTGAGTACATGGTTGAGACAAGTAGTTGATGAGTTGGCACACATACATGAGCTGTATAGTTGATGATGTTGGTACATATTGATAAGTCATAGTTGATGAGTAGTTGACACATGATTGGTACATAGTTGGTACATGGTTGGATGCACTTGTTTATGGTACAAGTTGATTACAGGTTGGTGCATGGTTGATGCACTTGTTTATGGTACAGGTTGATTACAGGTTGAGGTACAGATTGATGCATGGTTGATGCATTGTTTAGATTTATTGGTATAGGTTTATATCGGTATATCTCACAGTGATAGTGTGACAGTGGTTCCATCATTCTACTTCTACTTCAGGGTAGCAGGACAAGGCAAGGACAAGTTGTTGTAGCGGCCTCCCAGTTGTAGTTGGAGAACATTAGGGGTTGTAACCTCCTTCTGGTTGTAGCCAGAGAATTGGGGAGTTGGAGCTTCCCTTAGGTTGTAGTCTAAGAAACTAGGGGGTTGGATCCTCCTTCAAGTTACAGCTGGAAAACAAAGGAATTTGGTGCTTCCAATGAATGTAATTGTTCAAGACATATAAGAAAAACCATTTTATGGTTTTCTCCTGATTTGGGTTTCCACGTAAAACATTGGTGTACTATGTATGTGTGTGATTGTTTATTTCTTACTGTTCATTATTGGATAATAATTCTACATTGATATATCATTTGAAGAAAAATGATTATAATTACACTATTACTAATTCAACCCCCCTCTCAGTAATCCAACAATTGTTATCAGAGCAAGTTCCTTCATAAATTACTTTAACCACTGAAAATATGATCATGGAGAGTACCAACTCATATAAAAATGGAATACCATAGTTTGATGGAAAGAAGTATTCTTTTTGGAGCATAAGGATGAAGACATATATACAGGATCAAGGATTTCAAGTTTGGAAATCAATTGTAGATGGATACACAACACCAACAGTTCCAACAACAAATGAAAAAGTAGTGAAACTCGGTGAGAATAATTCCAAAGCCACAAATGCACTTTTGAATGGTCTCAGTGATATGGTATTCACCAAAGTTGCACATTGTAAATATGCTAAAGAGATTTGGGACAAGCTTCGAAATATTTATGAAGGATATTCAAAAGTCAAAGTAGCAAAGCTTCAAACTTACAAAGGTCAGTTCGAACAACTAAAAATGAAGGAAGATGGAGATATCACAGCCTACTTCTTATGAGTTGATGAAACAGTGAATGCAATCATAGGATTGGGAGAGTAAATCAAAGAATCTGTAATTGTTAAAAAGGTACTAAGATCTCTTCCTATGTGATTCAAACCTAAGATATCAACACTAGAATAAAGATCAGATCTAAACTCAATAAGCATGGACGAACTGTAGGGAATCTTCACAACATATGAGATGAGAAATGAACACGAAAATCCAGATGTAAAAGAAGTAGCCTTCAAAGAATCCAAAATATGAAAGAAAAAAAAAATGAACAAGAAGAATATAGCAGCAACAACGATGTCTTGGAAGATGATGAAGAAGTGGCCAACTTCGTTAAAAGACTGAACAAGGGAACCAACGGTAGGTACAGAGGTAAGCTTCCGTTAATTTATTTTAATTGTGATGGTATTGGTGATTTTGATAACAAATGTCCCCATAAGAAAAAGAGAAATTTTGAAGTTTACTCAAAAGGTAGACAAACATATAAAGTTAAAAGAACTACAAAGAAAGTTTTCAAGAAAAACTTTTGTACCAAAGAAGACATCTCATCATCAGATGAAGATGAAGTCAGTGACAATGAAAAGAGAGAGTTCTATTCATGGCAGTAGAAGACTATGATAAAGAAGACTCTGAAGAAGAATATGAAGAATCATATGAAGAAGAAATTGAAGAGACAAAAGTTGAATTTCGAGAAGAATTAATGAGTCCCATAGAAGTTATCATAAGAGAAAACAAGAAAAACAAGAAACTACAAGCAGAACTAGATAAGAAAAAAGACACTCAAGAACTAGAACAAATGATCATAAAAATGAAGGTTCAAATAGAAGAAGATAAAAGAATTGAAGAAGCACTCAAAGAACAACTAGAAGGAAAGGACAGGATCATTGGAAACTTGGAAGCAGAGATTGTCACACTAAGAAAGGATATTCAAAAGAAAAATATGCAGAATAACTCAAAAGTTCTAGATGACATTATCAGAAGTCAAAAATATTATCTTGACAAGTCCCGACTTGGATACAATCAGACAGAAAAGGGATCAAGTTCCAAAACAACAGAGCAATAAAGAAATCCAAAAATTTATGTGGAAACAATCAAAGGGGATAAAAAGATATACAAGGAAGATTACAGGGACACTCCTCCATCGAGAAGATTCAGATTTCAGAATCAACAATAGATAGGTGGGCCTCAAGAAGAGGAAGGATTCATAAGAGCACATCCTTTCATAACATCTTCAACTACCAGGTATCAAACTATATTTTTTGGTTTATGTTATGCTGTAAATTGCAAAGCTAACAATAGGAACAATAACTACTTTGAGAACCATACACAAAGGCCTTATTCAAGAAGACCTAGTGAAACATAGAGAAGAAGTTACAACATGTTTGAATATTTGAGCACTGAAGTGGAATGTTACAAATGTAGCAATTTTGGACACATGGCCAAAAATTGCAGAATGACAATCCCTCCTAAAGAACCTCAACAGAGTTGCAAATAAGAACCTCAGAAAATGACATGGATAAGAAAGCAAGATCAATATAGCAATGAAGAATGCACAGTCGCTCTACAAGATAAACATAAGAAATGTCGTTGGTATGTTGACAGTGGATGTTCAAAACACATGACAGGTGATAGAGACAAGTTTCTTACATTACAAAAGGAAAGAGATGGATCAGTCTCCTTTGGAAATGATGATTCATCCAAAATTATTGGAAAAGGCAGAGTCTGAATTGGGAACATGAATGAAAAGGCAAAAAATGTTCTACTAGTAGAAGATATGAAACATAATCTTTTAAGTGTGAGTCAAATGTGTTACCAAGGTCTTAAATTTACTTTCGATTGACAAAAGTGTGAGATAAGAAAAGAAGTTTCATTGAAATTGGTCACTACAGTTGCAAGAACTTCAAGCAACATATCTGTGTTAAGTGAAATGGGAAATCAAAAGTGTTGTCTAGGAAAGGAAGATGAAAGTTGGCTATGGTATAGAAGAATGGGTCACATGCATTTTGATAACCTTGTCAAAGTCAACAAAAGAGAAGAAGTCAGAGAAATGCCTCAGATCATGAAACCAACCAACACTTTATGCAAGCATTGCCAACAAGGAAAGAAAACAAAGACCAAGTTCAAATCAAAGGAATATTCAATAGCAAAACCACTAAAAATTGTGCATACTAATCTAGTTGGACCAACTACAACAAAAGGATTAAAAGGTGAGAGATAATTTATGTTATTAGTTGATGATCATACAAGAATGATTGCAATTTTCTTTCTCAAGAACAAATCAGAAGCTTTTGAAAATTTCAAGATCTACAAGGAAATGGTTGAAAATGAGATGGATTCAAGAAACAAATGCTTAAGATCAGATAGTGGAGAATTCACCTCAAAGGAATTTATGGACTACTAAAGTAATCATGGAATAAAAAGGCAATTCTTCGTCGCTAGGACACCTTAACAGAAAGAAAGAAAGAACATGACAGTATAAGAAATGGCTTGAACAATGATAATGGAATCAAAGTTGACAGATATTTTTTGGACACAGGAAGTGCATACGTCAGTTCCCATTCAAAACAGAGTAATGCTTAGAAACAACAATGATAAAACTCCCTACGAGCTATGGAAAGGAAGACTAGAAAATGTGAAGCACTTCAGAGTTTTTGGAAGCAAATGCTACATCAAAAGAGAATATGGAAGAATGGGAAAGTTTGACTCTCATGTGGATAAAGGAATACTTGTTGGTTACTCAAGTACAAGGAAAGCATACAAGTGTTACAATCTAAGATTAAACAAAGTTGTGGAAATAATCAGCGTAACAATTGATGAAACAAGAAGACCAAAATCAAAGGAAGAAGAAAACAAATCAATGAAACAAATTTTTGAAGAAGATGAAGAGGAAGAGGAAGATGAAGAGAATACAATAGGAGTAGAAGACACCTAGAAAATGAGTATAGAAGAATCATCCTTCAAATCAGATTATTTGAAATAGAGATGGAAGAGTTGAGACTAGAAGAAAAATCTGTTCACCAAAACAAACACACCTAACACTCTTATCTACAATTGAACCAAACTGTTTTGAAGAAGCCATCAATGATGAATTTTGGAATAAGGCCATGGATGAAGAATTGGGTCAAATAGAGAAAAATGACACTTGGGAATTGGTTCCAAGACCAAAGAATAAGAATGTGATCGACACAAAATGGGTTTTCAGGAATAGATTGAATGAAGATGGACAAGTTACAAGGAACAATGCTAGATTGTTATGTAAATGGTTTGCACAGATTGAAGGAATTGACTTTCAAGAGACATTTGCCCCAGTTTCCATAATGGAAGCAATCTGTTTGCTTTTAGCTTATGCATGCTCCAAAAATATTAAAGTATATCAGATGGACATAAAATCATCTTTTCTGAATGGGGAACTTGAAGAAGAAGTCTATTTTGAACAACTAGAAGGATTTCAGTTGTCAGAGAACATAGACTATGTGTGTAAATTAAAGAAGGCCTTGTATGGTCTAAAACAAGCTCCTAGAGCATGGTACTCCGGACTGGATAAGTATCTGCATCAGACAGGGTTCAGAAAAGGAAGTGCAGACAACAACCTCTACATCAGGTAAGTCAAGGTAATATTTTATTAATTAAAGTTTATGTTGGTGATATTATTTTTGGTAGTGATGATGACAGGTTAAGCCAGAAATTTGCAAAAGACATGCAGAATGAATTTGAAATGTCATTACTTGGAGAACTAGCCTTGTTTTTGGGACTTCAGATACGTCAAAGCAACCAAGGAATTTGTATTTATCAAACCAAGTATATCAGAGAAATGCTAAAGAGGTTCGGAATTGAGGATTGTAAACCAGTTATCAATCCCATGCAAACCAGTTGTAAGTTGAGCAAAGATGATGATTCAAAGTCTACAGATCAGAGGCAATATAAGTCAATGATTGACAGCCTACTATATGTGACAACATCTAGACCAGATGTAATGCAGGAAGTTGGACAGGTGGCACAATTTCAAGCAGCACCAAAGGAATCAAATGTATTAGTAGTAAAGAGGATCTTTAGATATCTCAAAGGAACAAAAGATTTTGGATTATGGTATCCAAAAGGAAAATATCTATCACTTATTGCCTACATTGATGCAAATTGGTCAGGTTGTATTGATGACCGATGAAGCACCAGTCGAGCAACGTTCTACTTAGGTGAGTGTTTCATATCATGGCTAAGCAAGAAACAATCATTGGTATCTCTATCTACAGCTGAGGCAGACTATATTGCAGCAACACCATGTTGTACATAGGTTCCTTGGATGAAACAAACCTTGGCAGATATAAAGGTTGAGTATGAATAGCCCATTCCAATATATTGTGATAATACAAGTGCCATAAATATCTCAAAAAACCCTGTGATGCACTCCAAGACGAAGCACATTCCAACCAAGTATAACTTTATATGAGAATAGGTTGCAGAAAAGAACAACAGAGTTGAGTATGTGGGCAAAAAAGAACAAGTTGTAGAGATATTTACAAAACCACTTCCACGGGAAGCTTTTGAATATCTTCGCCAAAGACTTGGAGTTATTTCTACTCCAAAAATAAATGTTTTTTGAATGCTTATATTATATGTCTTAGATGTACATGAGGAAGCACCATAAGAGGACAGTCTATTAGGGGGAGCAGCCCCGGATGGAAAGATACCTTTTCCATTGATGACAATGGGGGAGAGATTTATCAAATACAGAGGACAGAGGCATGGTTCCAGGAGGAGCAGATTTATTAGATGTAGAGGACAAAGGCATAGTTCTAGGGGGAGAAGATTTATCAGATACATAGGACAAAGTCATGGTTATAGGGAGAGCATGAGTGATATGATTTCAATATTGCATCATAGTGTTGTCATCAATGCCAAAGGCGGAGATTGTTGATTGAGGTTGGTTGTCATTGATGTCAACCCTTGAACAAATCCTCGTAGCACAAAGGTTTGGGTAATGGACCCAATATTGTTTGACGTAAATATGACTTATTATTTATTTTTCATGGTTGATAAGAAGTAAATATGGATGAACTACAAATTGGTCCCCTTATTGTGAAATCTCTCATGGGAAGACGCTTTGTGGAGTAAGAGAACCCATGCTTAATTGTGGAATAATGAGATGAAGGAAAGTGAATTTGTTAGGGAAAATATCCTATATGGATAGTTCTTGTCATGTCATTTCCGGTGGTATGTGGAACGTCACATAATTCCTCACGGTTAGAGAGTTATGGCCATGATAAGTTGGAGACCCCAAGTTTGGGTAATGGACCCACCTTTGTTTAATGGGTAACAATATGAGTTATGATATATTTTCAGATAATACTATTCTATATGGATAGTACATGTCATGCCATTTTTGGTGGTATGTAGAACGTCACATAACTCCTCATGTTTTGAGAGTTATGGCCTTACGAAGTTGGAGGACCCTCATATGTCATCTAGAAGCCCCAAATGGTCAAAGTAGTCAAAGTGGTTCAAGAGATTATAAAAGGTAAATAATAAAGTGAAGTGATGAGTGTATTATAATTCAAAGTGAATACAAAACAAATTATTTCAATAATAAATTTAATGGAGAAATTAGAAGTGGACCCAACCCTAAAATAAGGAAAGTGGGCCAAGTGACCTAGAATATGTTTTTAAGGAAGCTACATGGAGAGTATAAATAAGAGGCAAGGGTCTCTCATTTGAATAACTTGAACATATTGAATATCTATATGTGTCTGAGGTAACCAAGGATATCTAAGCCAAAATTCTGAGTGAAGGTGAAGAAAATAAGGCCGAAATGCAAGGAAGGATAAATTATTTTGATGGTGCTTTCTAAGTTTGGGAGTTACACTCCGTGGAAAATAGGGTTTGTGGCCAGTACTGAAAATAGTCAAAATTAGGTGTTTTCGGTAAAAACATCATCACTTCTTCATAACAGATCCAAATTCAGTGAGACTAAATGTGTTGGTTAGGGTACATTCTTTAGTATGTTGTTTAACAGTTTCAGATCAATTCATCAAATATTTTGTGCAGGGCACACTCTACAAGGCCACTCTCTAGAATAAACCAGAATTCAACAAGGTATGCCATTTTTTCTATAACTCCTTTTCTTAGAGGTTCCTAGTAGTGACACTTGGAGGAATTTCATTAAACACACTGAAGAACATTGTGTATCAGTTTCATATATTTATACATTACATGTTTAAAGTTATGATTACTTAAAATTAGGGTTTTTGACTAATCCAAAACTAGGCATGTGAGACTAAAGAAAAGTTTGATGAAAATGCTAGTCTCTTGTTTGAAAAGTGAAGGAATATTTGTAGGAATGTGATCATATACACCAAGTCTACTACAGAGCTACAAATTAGATTTGGATGATGAAATTGATGAGGGCTTTTGGTTGTGGTACATGTTGAGTACATGGTTGAGACAAGTAGTTGATGAGTTGGCAAACATACATGAGGTGTATAGTTGATGATGTTGGTACATATTGATGAGTCATAGTTGATGAGTAGTTTAAATATGCTTGGTACATAGTTGGTACATGGTTGGATGCACTTGTTTATGGTACAAGTTGATTACAGGTTGGTGCATGGTTGATGCACCTGTTTATGGTACAAGTTGATTATAGGTTGAGTTACAGGTCAATGCATGGTTTATGCGTGGTTCAAATTTATTGGTACAGGTTTACAGCAGTATATCTCACAATGATAGTGTGACAATGGTTCCAACATTCTACTTCTATTTTAGGGTGGCAAGACGAGGCAAGGACAAGTGGTTGTAGCCACCTTCCGGTTGTAGCCTGAGAAACTAGGGGGTTCGAGCCTCCTTCCAGTTGCAGCTAGAAAAAAAAGTAAGTTGGTGCTTCCGATGAATGTAATTCTTCAAGACATATAAGAAAAAGCATTATGTGGTTTTCTCCCAATTTGGGTTTCCACATAAAAAATTGGTGTACTTTGTATTTGTGTGATTGTTTATTTCTTACTGCTCATTATTGGATAATAATTCTACATTGATATAACATTTAAAGAAAAAATATTATAATTACACTATTACTGATTCACCCCCCGTCTCAGTAATCCAACAATATCTCTTGGAGAGGGGATTCATGAGCCAAGGGAGGCCAACATGATCTATTTTTGTACTTTGATAGATTAATTTGAAGATAGCCTATTTTATCATTTTCTGTGTTAAGAATTCATTTGCATAAGGAAGTGATGTTTAGATATGTTTTTTCTTTGTTTTGACTCTTAATCTTTGTTCTTATTCAACAAAAAGTGTGAGAGGGTTGCTTAAGAGGATCCTTTGATATCTTATACCTTGTGTGTTGCTAAATCTCTTATGAAAAGAATCTTCAAATTATGATTCTTCTTCTACTATATCAATAGTATTCTTGAAAAGGGTTTTCACGTCTTTCTGTTTGTAGTTCTATGTTTTCTCATAAAATTCTTCCACCTGAAATCCTTCAAAGGCTAAACATTGCTTTTGGATGATCTGTTTTGTTGCATATGGAAGATTATTTGCAGGGATAAATTCATATGATTTGTCAAGTCAAGTAGATAGCTTCAACCCTACCTCTATCATAATTTCAAAATCAACTTTCTTTTCGTATTTCTTGATGTGTAAGGCTTACCCCTATGCAGTCATGGGGTGACTCCTTGTGATAACACATCAAAATTTATTTTTCTTGGAACCACTATTATTGTCTCAGAACCACAATTATGTTCTTGGAATTCTTGGAACCTTGCCCATCTTATTGGAACCACGTACTTTCTTGAAACCACATTTATTTTCTTATTTCTTCATTTCATACTTAACCCTTTCCACATTTAAACATTTCCATACTTAACCCATTTCCATTATTCACTTAGTTAATTTTCATAATACCCGCCACTTATTTATCTTCATTATTCATTTTTATTTCCCATTTAACATTTTACATTTCCATTTTCATTTTCCATTTAAAATTTACCATTTTACTTTTCCTATTTTCTTTTTTCTATTTCCATTTCCCATATTTTCCCAATTTTTGTTTCATTTCTTTTTTCCCATAATCAATTTAGATTTTCTATTTCATTCTAGTAATTCATTTACATTTAAATTTTTCCATTTTTTTATTTTTATTTCCTAGATTTCATATTTCATTTCAATTTTCTTATTTTCAGGTACCATATTTCATGTAATTCCATTATATGCTTCCCCAACAATTACCATGTTATACTCTTCCAACACGTAATCAAATTTGAGTTATGTGGGAGTAAAAATGTGGGGTTGGAACAAGTCCCAGATCTACATGCCAATAGGTATGAAATCTCGATACCTGCAAATTACACCTCTTACTTTTGTGTCCTCCATAATGAACGCTTATTTTTTCACCTTTTTCATACTTAAACCTTTTTTCAAATGTGGATGTGTGATGACTTACTATCCCATTTACCTTTTTTCACATGTCTTTCGGTATTCAGGTCCATAACAATGCACTTTTCACCTTTTTCACACTTAGACATTTTATCGAAATGTGAATGCGGAGCCACATACCATCCATTGACGTTTTCATGAGTCTCTAGGTATGAAGTCCTAGATACTCCTTATTGCACTCATCATTATTGTTTTTCACCTCATACTTAGTCATTTTTACCATTTTTTATCCCCTCACCTACCTCCTTTACCTCCACTTTCCAATAAATCTACAAACACTACATTTAATTTTTTTATATCATTTCATATCCTAAGATTCTTCCCCTTTTTTGTGGACCTACCATATTGAGACAAGAGCAAGTGACATGGAAATATCTTAAAATGACATGTGGTGGTGACATGTACCTACCCATGAGAGACACATGGAAAATTACATGGAAACTAACTAGGTTATTACCAGGCTTTAACTCGATGTTGACTCAATCATCAAAATTTTATTAATTCATGAAATTTTCCTAAGGCATGAGAGATACACCAAAGTCTCTATAGTTTCCTTTTCTCCACATGAGGACTATGGTAAAATTTTATTTATAAACACTTAAAAACTCTAGACCACAATGCATGTGGGATTCAAATTTGTCTTAAAAGGATGGATTTTTATGAAGGGCTAGGATTGATCCACAAATTTGTAGGATGATTTTTGAGCAATGATATTCAGAAGTTCATAAATCAATATATCGGTGTCTCTTTGGGGAAAACCATACTTCGTTGGAAAAGTATTTTTACGAGAAATATGATGGAATGGATTTTCAGACGTGAAATTGGTCATAAACCTCTCATAAATTTAAAGAATAATCAGCTATGTTTTCATGGTTTTTTGATAATTTTTCTTGGAACCTCAACTTCTAGAGCTTATAATTTGAGATCCAAAACATTGAATAATGCTCAAGAAGACTCTTTGAAATATAAGACAATGATTATTGCTTCTAGAGTGGTTTGCATGGCTAAGAAATCATCTATCATGTTCAAAAAATTATAACAAAATCCACTTTTGTTTACTGTAGTCAACTTCAAGTTTTGGAATCAAAATTTTATTAAAGGTATTTTATTAAAGGAACATTTCGACCCTACATGGAGGCATGAATTTCAATCACATAAAGTCATTAATGATAATTCAATAAAGTAAAAATTAAAAGTCATTTACTCTAAAAATTAATTGTGTGGAAAGTTCTAGAAAGGCAAACCCTAAGTACTTCAAGAACATTGAGGGAATATTTTAAAATGGAAAGAGATGATAGCATGAAGGGGCTGGAAGTTAGAAGCTTGTATAGTGGTGAAGAGTATGCAAGAATCAAAGTTCTAAATCTCCAATATTTGGTGTATAGGCCTCCTAAAACTTGTCTCTCTACATCTTCTTCTTTTGTCTTTCTTCCCAACAAATATTTTTTGTATTTTAAATCCAAACAATAAGATTTGGGTATGAGTAGTTCTTCCTATAGAGTTGTTTGACCATATTGTAACATTTCAGGTCCAAAGGATCACAATCATTGCTTGTAAAATGAAAATGCAATTCATTGAAAAGTTCATGTAATTGTCACTGAGACATTGTTGAAGTTGTTTCAGTTCTTTTTTTTCAGGCATTATTGAACTTGTCATATTGGGATAATTTTATAAATATCTCCAGCAAATAACTACTCGAGGAACTACCTTAGTGATTTTTCATACTTGAATTGAAAGAATGTGATTTCAAATGTATGCCTATTAAAATCATTTTTGAGTTATAATGAGTTTATCATTTCAATTTATTTGAAGACCTTTCCATTTATTTATCTTGAAAAAGTCATAGAACATTCTAAGTTTAGTTTATATTACAAGAAGGAAAGAATATTTTTTGAAAGGATACTCCAAACCTTGTAGACAAAAATATTTGTCGGCACTCGTTATCCTATCGTTTCTTTAGATGATCTAATGTATGTTTGTATAATTGTATATAACGGTTGTACATTTGTATATATAATATTTATTGGAATATATTTCATGTTTTTCTCTTTAGTATTCACCCTTTACATTCATTGTATAACCATACAAAGAATCTTCCAACATTTCATCCAAACAAGAGTACCACATCTCTAAAAATGTAGGGGAATTGATATCCTCATGACACTGACCTTAATAGTGTAAAATAGTCTTTTAGATTAACATTTTTTTCGACCATACTAGGGATCCAATTTATTTTCAAGGTATTTCAAACCTTATTTTCAGATATGATTGAGGAACGAGAGTCTCCACAGTTTAAAGTTTCAAAAATAATATTCAATTAGTGTTCTACTTGTTCTAGATGCACCATATTTATAAACATATTCTCCATATATATTTGAATGACCTCAAAAATAACCAAGAACCCTCAAATATTAGGGGGGATAAAATACTTGGAGATTCCATTGAAAAAACTCTAAAGGACCTGGTAATTCTATTGGAAATATTTAATAAAATCAAAAAAATCCTCATGGAGACTCCACAAAATAATTTATTTCATGTTGTTATTTTGTTTTATCTTATCCACCAAACCCATAAATGGATTTACAAGACTAATCAAAAGGAAGATTTATCCAGATAAGGAGGGGACTACATAGAATCTCTTTAAATCTACCGGAAGTGGATTTTCAAATGAAAAACATTTCTATTGAAAATATTTCCACGTTATTTGGGAATACTTCATAGGATGCAGAGAAACACTTGTTTAGTTTCAAAATAGCTTGTCATGTTTTCAATATCAATGAATACAATGTTACATGTCGATTATTTTTACAAACTCTAGGTGAGAATTCTCTTGAATGGTTTTATTCGTTGTTTCCTGGGACCATTACTAGTTCAGATGTGTTGGAAACTTCATTTTCTAAAAAATTCATCCCAAATGTTTTCAATGATGCTACCCAACAAACCTCTCTTGTGTTGAAGCAAGAATGTAAAATTCTAATCAAATAAGTGAATGATTTGGAATAAAACTCCAATCAAAGAATGTAAAATTTTTCTTCAAGTCATACAACTGAAAACAAAAATGAAAATTCCAGTTTGCAAGAAAAATATTTCATCCTCCCATAAACTACATATGAATATATTTCAAAGAACAAGATAAAAAATTAAATTGAAGAGCCTCCACGAAATCCACTTGAATATTTTATCCAACATACTCATATGGAAGATGTTGAAACAAATGATGAAAAGTCATAATAGCATTGGAAGTAAGAACAATTGGTGGAATAAATTAATCTTGAGAACACTGATAGGAAAGATTAACATTCCACGAAGGAGGAATTTTTTTAGGACATCTCTAATGAATCAAGAGTTTCAGATGGGGAAAAGGAAAATGATGAAAGTGTTTCCAAATTGGAAACTCCTCATTCAACCCAATACCATAGCATTTTTGAGAAACCAAGCATTGATTATATTGAAAATGGTTTCGAAGAATTGTTGGACAAGGAATGCCATCATATTCTCAACAAATATTGTTCATTATTTTCCCATCACAATTTGAACACGCCCCTAAATATTTGGTACTAGTCATGATATGTTCCCCAATTTTGGAGTTCATTCCATAGATCGGTTTAATGCCTGAATGGTTCCATTGGAAATCCACATAGTTTGTATGCTCAAGATATCCAAGTTTTTGTCCATACTTAGAATTTTTTTATATTCTTTATCCATTTAGTTAATTTTCATAATACCCACCACTTATTTATTTTCATTATTCATTTCCATTTGTCATTTACCATTTTACATTTCCATTTTAATTTTCCATTTTCCATTTTCCATTATACTTTTCCTATTTTCTTTTTTTTTGTTTCCAACTCCCATATTTTCACAATTTCTCTGTTCATTTCCATAATCCATTTCCATTTTCCCATCATTCATTTCAATTTTCTATTTCATTCTGATAATTCATTTACAATTTTTTTTTTCCATTTTTCTTTTCTACATTTCAGATTTCATTTCAATTTTCTTATTTTCACTTACCATATTTCACGTAATTCCATTATATACTACCCCAATGCTTACCACGTTTTTATCTTACAACAGTTCATCAAATTTGATTTATACGACACTAACAATGGGGGGTTGAAACAATTCCCAGGTTCACATGCCCATAGGTCGGCATGTTTGCAATCATGCTACCTACAAATTACACATCTTACTTTAACATTCTCTACAATGCACTTTTCACTTTTCCCATTTTTCATACTTAGTCATTTTGTCATATGCATATGCAAGATGACTTACTACCCCATTTACCTGTTTTTACATGTATTTAGGGCCATAGGTCCTCAACAATGAACTTTTCACCTTTTTCACACTTAGTCATTTTATTGAAATGTATATGAAGAGACACATACCATCCATCAACGTTTTCTTGAGTCTCTAGGTTTGTAGTCCCACATACTCCATATTGTACTCTCTATTCCCAATTTTCACCTCATACTTAGTCACTTTTAGCATATTCTATCCCCTCACATACCTCCTTTAACATTGCATGCACGTAAATCCACAAACCCTACATTTAATTTTGTAATATTATTTCCTATCCTAAGTTTCTTCCCCCTTTTTCGTGGACCTATCATACTGTGACATGTGGTGATGACATGAGCATATCCTCAAATGACATGTTGTGGTGATGTAGACCTACCCCTGGGTGACAACTTATTGGGTTATGACTATGCTTTGAATTGACACTCACTCTGTTATCAAAATTTCATTAATTCATGAAATTTTCCTAAGGCACAATATCTTCACCAAATTATCTATAGTTTCCTTTGTTCCACATGATGACTATGCTAAAATTTTCATTATAAAAAAATTAAAAACTCTTGACCAGAATGCACATGGGATTGCAATTCATTTTAAAAGTGTAAATTTTGATGAAGGGATAGGATTGATCCACTAATTTGATGGATGACTTATCAGCAAGGATATTCACAGGTTCATAACTCAAGATACAAGTGTTTGTTTTGGGAAAACCATACCTGATTGGAAATTTATTTCGATGAGGAAGACAATGGAATGGGTTTAAAGAGGTGAAATTGGTCATAAGTCTTTCATAAATTGAAGAATAGTCAAATATTTTTTCATAATTTATTGATAAATTTGCTTGGAACCTCAACTTCCCATGCTTATAATTTTATATCCATAACTATGAATCATGGTTAGGAAGACTCGTAGGAAACGTAAGACAATGAAGATTACTTCTTGAGTGGTTTACATAGCTCATAAATCCATTATTATATTAAAAAAATTAAAACACGGTCGAAAATTGTTTAAGGCAGACAACTTCAAGTTTTGGAATTCAAAAATTATTAAAGGTATTTTATTAAAGGAAAAAATCAGATCTACTTGGAGGAATGAATTTCAATGACATAAAATCATTAATTAGAATTCGGTAAAGTAAAAATTAATAGTGATTTACTCTGAAAAGGAATTTTGTGGAAAATTCTAAAAAGACAAACCCTAAGTACTTCAAGAGAACTGAGAGAATATTTTAAAAGGGAAAGAGAGAGAACCATAAAGGGGTTGGAAGTCAAAAGTTTCTAAAGTGATGAAGAGTTTGCAAGAAACATATTTCTATCACTCCGAGATTTGGTGAATTGTCCTGCTAAAACTTTTGTCTCTACATATTCTTCTTTTATGTTTCTTTCCAACAAATCTTCCACGTATTGTAAAGACAAACATGAATATTTGGGTCTGAGAAGTTCTTTCTCTAGATTTATTCAGCTATCTTGTTACATTTCAAGTCCCAAGGAGAACATTCCTTCCTTGTAAAAAGAAAATGAAATTCATTTCAGTTCATGTAATCATCATGGAGACATTGCTGAAGTTGCTTTAGCTATTTTGTTTCAAGAATTATTGAACTTGTCGTATTGGGATATTTTTATAAATTTCTCGTACAAATAACTACTCGAGGCACTACATTAGTGATTTCTCAGACTTGAACTAAAAGAATGTGATTTCAAATGTATTTCCTATCGAAATAATTTTTTATTTATAATGATTTTATTATTTAAATTTCTTTGAAGAAATTTCCATTTATTCATCTTATAAAACCCATAGAGGATTCCAAGTTCATTTTATCTTACAAGAAATAAATAATGTTTGTTGAGAGGAAACTCCAAAACATTGTAGATACAAATCTTTTCTCACACACATTATCATATATTTTCTCTAAATGATCTAATGTATGTTTGTATAACTATATATAAGATTTGTACATTTTTATATATAATATTTCTTGGAAGATATTTCATGGTTTTCTCTTTAGCATTCATCCTTTACATTCATTGTAAAAGCATACAAACAATATTCCAACATTTTAGCCAAAGATGAGTACCACCTCTCTAAAAATGCAATGGGACTGATATCCTCATGAGGTTGACCTTAAGACCACAAACCAGTCTTTGATATCAAAAGAGGGTACCAATTGTATGTAGAGTTGAGCAAGTTCACCTTTTATGAGACAAATATCCACTATTTTTGCCACATTATCTCATAGGAGGGGACAATATTGAATCTTGAGAATATTAAGATATCAAAGGATGGTGTAGACCTAAAACCTTTTTATAGTTGAGGTCCTTCATGGCAATTGAAGGTTATTATAGGTGTTTTATTGAAATATTTTGAAAAATAATCACTTTTTTGCAAATGAAGGGTGTGAAGTTTGAATGAAATTGAAAAATGTGAATGTTACGAGGAAAATATCTCTATGGCATGGGGTAAACTGCAATAGATGGAATGACACATAGAAATAAACTCTAATCCTAGGTATACTATATAAATGAAATTCTAACAAGACAAGGAAAATATTGTACCTCGTCCAAATGTTTAATGCACTACTACATATTGAAAAATTTAAGATGACTACTTGTGATGAAAGTACCCTTTAATCGTAAAATTGAAGATAAAGAGTTGAATTTTTCAATTTTTTTATAAATCTAGCCTGCATTTGTCACTCTTGAGACGAAACCAATTTTACATCTCAAGAGAGATGAACGTGAAAATAGTGGACTCAGGTCTATGTTGTGATGACCATTGGTTATTATCGCAAGAGTGACGATCCAATGAGGATCGTTACACTGTTCAAACAATCACCCAATTATTTGACAAAGTCAATATCAACTTGCTAAACATTCATCGCAAGAGCGATGATCCAATGTTGATCGTTACACTATTCAAACATTTACCAACTATTTAACAAAGTCAACATTGACTTGGTCAACGTTCGTCACTCTCACGATGAAAAAATAAATCTAAATATTTTTCAAATTAGAGATGTTGTGAAAATATTGTTATAACAACGACAATTCAGAAAGAGTATTTTTGTGCGAAAGAATGTCGCAAAATATTAGAGGTGGGAAAAAAGTAAAGAGGGAGAAAAGGGTGATGGTAGATGTTATTTCCCTTGCAAAAAATGTTGCACTACACATCCCATAAGAATTTTAATAGTGACAACTAAAAAAAATTGTAGAAAATATGGGCACATTGATGGGGGATCGAATGAAAATTGTCCCGTAGTAATGAGATATATATTCATTATCTATTTTTATATTAATTTTTTTTATATAAAATTATATATATATATATACACACATATATATTGTTTGAATATTGGGTATACACACTAATTTGTCATGATTGTTTGTAATTATAAAGTTAGAGATGTGTTGGTTATTGATATCTCTATCTACTTCTTGGGCTGACCGAGGTTCAGATTTGAACAAGTTTCCAAAAAAAACCTCTAAAACTATCAAACCTACTGTTAAATCAAAAGGAAACACAACACATAGAATGTATTGTGCAGTCTCACTTGAGATTGTTCTATGGGTGACTACAATGCTTAGGTGTTTGCAGTCTAGGAATGAGTGGGGATATGGGGTTATATTTTATCTTCTTTAGGATTTGATTTGATTATTCTTTATATTAATCCTAAGATTCATTCATTTTTTATTCCCATGCATGAATTCTAATAGATCTAACTCAATCATTCATTCATCCAATCATAATATAACAACTGGAAGAAGCTAAATATGCAATAAAAAAAACACATAACATAGGTTTCACCATGGTTCACTCGCTCCTGGGATACATCCAAAAAGATCTGGCTTCTTAGGGTATTTTATTAGGTGTGCTACAAAATATGGCATTGTGTGCACTACAATTTCAATCATACAATCATGAAAAAGGTTCAATAACTTATGTGAAGCAGACTAGATCACAACAATCTCCTTAGCCTATGATCTAACCATGAAGATCTAGCTACTTTTCTCTTCTACAGCTCAACAACTTAAAAAAATGTGTCAGAACTATTTTGGAATATTTCCAATAGTTCCAAAACCCAAACAACCCCCGACCTAGACCTCCTAGGTTCTTATTTATACTAGATTTCTAGATTCTGTTAAAATCTCTTACCAAAAACCTAACCATAACATGGTTAGGTTTTCCTTCCTGTGAGTCTTACATGCTTTCCTCATTTTCATGTGGCTTTCCCTCACACGTGCCTCTTTTCCTCCTAGTTGTTCTTATCCAAAACTGGGTTTTACCTTCCAAAAATACGTATTTCCTCAAAATAGGCCTACACCCAATAATCCCCAAACAGTGACACTTGGATCGTTCTGAGTGACCTAGGCAGTGCACGCTTCCTCAACAGCCTTTTCAAGGATCTAGAACTTGTCCTTCCATTCCTTTCGTCTTTCTCTTATCAACAGGACTTTTCCTATTATCACTTCTTGTGTTTGCATTGTTATTTCCTCCTACATTAGCACTGCGCTCTTTTCTTGTGCGTGTGCCATGTTTTTCTTTTCCACCTCCAACTATGCAATCATCTGCACTGCTTTCTCTTGAAGGGGTTCCACTTGTGCTTGTATTTCTTTCTTCTACATCTACATTACTTTCAACTCTGACTATAACTTCTTCATATCTTGAGTACCTTTGAGGCGCTCTATGATTCTGATTATTTCCTGCCTCTATCTGAGGTCTTGTATGGCTACATTGACTCTTTCTTCTGCATGTTCCCAATATTGGACCTGCTCGTCCTCTTTCAAAATTGTCCAGAGTTGTGTGGCTTTGTTGAACAATTCATCTAATTGTCTTGTTTTTCCATCTCAACCATTTGGAGTGCATATTTTTGTTGCCTCTTCTCTCGAACCTCGGGAGGAGTCATGGTATTGAGCATTTCCTTTAGTTCCTTGATCTCTTGTCTATACCGATCGATGTTTTGTGCAATTAGGTTGATCTTCTCCTCTGCACTTCTCTCTGTTGCTAGAACATTGTTTGGGATGTGGTTTTACACTATTATCCATCCTCGATGCAATATGTCTGTGCATTATTTCTTTTCCGACATCCCTTCATTCAATTGGTTGCATGTTATTTGGATCATCTCTGCAACCCCTCTTCCCACCTCCAAATTTATGGCATCTGCATAGGCCCTAAACTGTACATCTTGCATGACATTGCCTTGTAGCCTATATAAGTCCTTTGTAGGTATGTTTTCCATGACCATATCAACTTGTTCCACCTCCTCAAAGGGTTTATGTGCCATATCATGATTAAACCTAATCATTTTATGTGTTTTCATGAATGTCTCCCTGCCCTGGACGAAATACTACATGGTTTCTTCACCTTCTTTCTACATAGGTGGCCTCTATGTCCTTTATTGTTAGTGTATGAAGGCTTGTGATCCTACTTGTTTATGTAGTTTTTTTATATTTTCATGGGAATCTAGCAACTTGGCCATGATTTCTTCCCACTGCGCTTTTGCAACTTGGACAATTTCTTCACCTCGGTCTTGGACTTTGTCCATGATAAGATATCCATCATCCTATGTCAACGTGATGTTTGGGTCCTCCATCTCATACTTTATTTTCTTGCATGTATGATTTCCTTGCATGACCTTCCTTTCTTTTTGTAAGGGTTTCACCCCACTTGTTGTACCTAGGGATCCTTCTTCTACAATATGTGTAGTATATTTTTTCCCAGTCTGTGGATGAATTCATCTTCTTACTGTAGTGGGTGTCCTCCTCGACCATTTTGGTACTATGCTACTCCCAATTGGCTGAGTCCACATTGTATTTGTTCTAGTATTTCCATTTGGACTACATGTTCTTTCTTATAAGATTTCTTCATCCTTATTCTTAGGCTTAAAGGACTTCATTGTGCCTATCCTCATCGTTGGTTTTTCTACTGGTGACTAACACTACGTAGGCCAATCTTTAATTATCCATTCCATGTACTTTTTCTTGACACAAAATTGCATCTCGATCCACTCCTTTTTGGGATCCCTCATGGCTTGGATACATACATGATGGCGGGATGCCTTGAATTTGGATATCCCCTCTGTCTCTTGTGATACCTCCATTTTTATGTGCCACACATTCATTGTATGTTGGTGTATGTCTTCCAACAAAATGGTGAACATTGCCTTATTATCCTCCTACATCTTATTATCCTTGGCTTTCCACTGTTGTTAATATGATTAACCATGAATAATGGAACTTGGTTCCATTATCCTGCAGATTGCAATAATATATTATAAATTGAGTCAATATATAAGGTGCCCAGTTGAACATAACTTCATTAGCGCACTGCACATCTACTACAATCATGCCTGGTGGGGCTTCCTCTCTAGGAAATTTCCTGAGAATTTTACAAGCCATAATATTTTGGAGAACTTAGTCGCATTATGATTGATGTCCTTAATAAAAATCCCTCTATTTCCCCGAGTAGTGTCGAACTATGTTTTAACTTGTTCTCTTAATTACTTCTCATGTTCTTTGTTATATAGATACTCTTCTTATTTCACACCAAATGTGGAAAGTCCTGTGATCTTGGAAATGAATACCACGTCTATCTACACTAGTTTGTCCATCCATACAAAGCCTCTATGGTGTTCTACAACACAAGTATTCCAACAGAGGATGAACACCTTCAATAACTACTTACATAACTAGATCAAAGATCAACACACTGATTTTTTGATGTGGTAAAACCCCTACAGGGAAACATCCATGACCCCAACCAACGCGACCACTTGGAGTAGTTTATTAATGCAAAAGAAAAGGATTACAGATATATTTTACAAGAGAGATTCTCATAATTTATTATCGTAAAATCACCCTCCATTCTCTTTAAATAAAGATGATAGACCAATCGGGTGTTAATCCATGGATCATTGGTCGTTAATATCGATGAGAGTATGAACCATCATATCACTCTATGTCGGAAAAATATCGTGACCGTTGGATTTCATAACTATAAATTCATAATAATGCATACTAAATAAACACACTAAGAAACACACTTTTACCTAATGACACATTAGACGAAGTAGATCTTAACTAACTCCTAAGTGTCTAAATATCCTAACATCCCCCCTTAAGAACAACTTGGGATAGGATTGAAGGATTTACAATAGTGACACAATAGGAGAAGGAATGAGGCATTAGATCCTATAACCCCTTAATGACAACTTCCATAACTCCTAACATAGATTAAAGTTTGGAAAACTTCTCTTCTGTAAGAGACTTTGTGAAAATGTCTTCAGCTTGATATTCTGTAGGGAAAAATAGCACGTGAATAACTTGATCATGAATGTGCTTCCTAATGAAGTGCATGTGTATCTCGATGTTCTTGCTACATTGATGTTGAACTGGGTCTTTTTCAAGCTTGATGGAACTTTGATTGTCACACCAAAGACTAGTCGGATGATGCTGCTGAAATCCAAACTGTGAAAGGATCTATCGAAGCCACAAGGCTTCCTGACTTGAATTTATTGTTGCTCGATACTCTGCTTCTGCTAAATAAATTGCAATAGCATGTTGTTTCTTATAGGCCCAAGTGACAGGTCTTGAACCAAGGCTGAAAACATAACCTCCAGTAGACTTCTAATCATTCGGTTGTCGGTCCAATCTAAATCAGTGAAACCAACCAATAAAGGAGTCCCCCTGAAATGTAATGTATAACAAACTAAATTGTACCACGTACATAGTTAAGTATCATTTTAGCTACTTTGAAATGGATTTCATGGGGTGTTTTCATATACCGATAAACAATACCAACAACAAACGAAAGATTAGGAGGGGTATGAGTCAAGTATAAGAGGCTACCAACTAATTGAAGTTACAGGGTGGCATCAACTTCAGGAGAAGTACAAGTGGTAGTAACCTTGACTCCAGACTGGAATGGATAAGGGGTTGGTTTACAATCATCCATGTGAAAGAGATGAAGAAGGTCGCAAGAATACCTAGTCTGGGAAATACAAATTCCGTCATTGGTTTGCAAAACTTGGAGGCCAAGGAAATAGTGAAAAATCCCTAAGTCTATCATTACAAATTTCTTATTAAGGTTGGTTTTCACATGGTTTAAAAGTTTTGAGTCACTACCAGTAAGGATAAGGTCATCAACATAAAGGAAAGGGATTATGAGATGACTTCCTACTTTCATTGTATAGACATTCAGATCAAAATGGCATCGAGAGAATCAGATGTCAATAAGAATGTTGTTCATTTTGGCATACCAAGCTATAGGATCTTTATTAAGAACATAAATATATTTCTTAAGGTGGAAAACAAGGATAGAGTCATTTTGGAAATAGCCAGGAGGTTTTTCCATGTAGATTTCTTCTTGAAAATCCCTGTGAAAGAAGGAGGATTTAACATCCCTCTGATGGACCTCCAATTTATGTGAGGCAGCATCAGAAAGAACAAGGTGGATGGAATTAATTTTGGCTATAGGGGAAAATCTTCCATTATAGTCAATTACTTCAACTTGGGAAAATCCTTTGCCAACTAACCCAACTTTGTATATTTCAACACTTCCATCTGATTCATACTTAGTTCTGTACACCCATTTACATCTCACAAGTTTTCTTCCTTTTGGAAGAGGTACAAGATCCCAAGTATCATTGGCCATTAAAGAAAGATACTCTTCATTCATTGTTGGATCCCAATCTGGATGACCTTAATCTTCTACAAATGTCTTTGGATCACGAGTCTCTAAAACTTGAGCCAAAAGAGAAGAGGATCATTGGGACTGTGAACGTGTTTGATGCTGATCTAAAGGATCACGGACAAGATCACCAGTTGGTTCTTGTGTTTAATGGACCCATCTAGGAAGTTGTGGAGCTGGTGTTGGTTCAGGTTCAAAGGACTCATTTGGAGGAAGGAGAGCAAGAAAAGATAGATTTTCATCCTCACTGTCATCATATGAAGAAGAAACCAAAATAGGAACAAAAGAAGACATAAATCTTGAAGATGTCTCATGAACCAACGAAGGCACAACCGTCGAATTAGGCTCGCATGCCAAGATATTTTAATCAAATTTAACATCTCTTCTAATAATAATTTCATTACAATGTGGTTGAATAAGTTTATAACCTTTGACATCTTCAGAATAACCAAGAAATATACACTTCTCACTTTTAGGTTGCAATGCTTTCCTTTTCCCATTAGGAATGTGAGCCCATGCTCTACTACCAAATACACGGAAGTGACTTACATCTAGCTTAATTTTAGTCCAATATTTTTTCGGTGTTATATTTTTAAGAGCCTTTGTGGGAGTGCGATTTGCTATGTAATTTTCATAGTTGATTGATTTTTCCCAATACTTTGGACTTAATCCCTTAGATTGGATCATACAATTAGCCATTTCTTTTAATGTGTGGTTTTTTCTCTCAACAACACCATTTTGTTGTGGTGTTTATGGAACAATGTGTTGCATTTGGATTCGCTTTGTAGTGCAATAACTTGTAAAATTATTGTTCACATATTCGCCTCCATTATATGTTCTTAAATTTTGAATTTGATGTCCAGATTGTTTTTCTACAAGGGCCTTGTAGGCCAAAAACTTATCAAAAACTTCACTCTAAAGTTTTAAGATGTAAACCCAAGTACGTCTGGAAAATTCATTAATGAAATTTAAGAAATACTTGTACTGAGAAAAATAAGGAGAAGAAAGTGCACCACACAAATCACTATGAACAAGTTGCAAAGGGCCCGAGGTGTACCAAGTGGCACGTTTTTCAAAGTTGTTCCAAAGATTTTTTCCAAGAACACAATCGACACAAACACCATCTCTACATGAAACAAGAGGAATACTAGTCACCATCTGCGGATTACATAGTTGTTGAAATGAGCAATAGTTTAGATGACTATAAGGCTCATGCAAAAGCTTTCTCAAGACATCTCTAAGAGCAACAAAAACTGATGAAAAAGATGATTACCCAAAGTTGTCAAACTTGTACAACCTGGTAATATCATCAACAATTCCAATTGCAAGAACATACTTAGGATCTTTTAGATCCTTAATTTCAAATTGGTGAGGTGAAAACTCTACAGTTTTACCTTCACCTGAATGAGTGATTTGATATACTGATAGAAGGTTACAAGAGAGACTTGGAACACATAATACATCATTGAAATGATAATTTTCTACTTGAATTGTTTCATATCCTTTAACACTAAGAGATATATCATCACCAACAAATATTTTCTTGGTGTTACATTCATTTAGAGAAGAAAATATGTCTCTGTCCTTAGGCTTATTATAAGATGCTCTAGAATCAATAAGCCACTCATCAGAAGAAGAAGTAGAATCAATATTGATGTTGTGTTTCTTCATCACTTCTTTCAAATATTCCACCTTCTTGAAACATTTGGACTCGTCATGACCGTCTTTATCACAAAAGTTGCAATGTCTTTCAGTCTTCTTACTTTTATATTTTTCTCTTTTGTCACAATTAGCAGTGGAAGTTGTCTAAGTGGATTTCGGACCCTTGTATTACTTGTTCTTGTGGTGAGGATGTTTCTTCTTGGGATTATTTGATTTATCTTTCTAATGGATGACTAAGGTTTTGTTGGAGGTACCTGCAGTGTTGATCACTACAAGTTGTACAAGCTTATCTTTCTCTCTAATCAAAGCATCACAAAAGTTCTCAAGACCGTATTTTTTATAAGTTTCCCCTAGAGCCTATTACATGGCATAAAAGGTAGAGACACACAAATAATATGCACTACCTAGATTAGAAAGAATAAGGTAGATGCAATGATCTTCTTCTATCTTTATCTTACATTCTTCACATAAAGTTTTGAGTGTTTTAAACTTAGATAGATAGTCTTCAATGCAAGAAAAATCATTTGGACTTAAAGTCAATACTTGATTTTCTAACTATTGTGTTCTAATAATATTGTGTTTACCAAACACAGATTCAATCTTGTCTCAAGATTCTTTTGGTTGATCAATTGATTGAAGGTGGAACCTTAAATCAGGAGACATGGACATTCTGATTAATCCATGTGCTTCATCATTCCTATTATCCCATTTGACTTTCTTATCAACATTAGTGGGTGTTGTTTCCTTTCCCAATGTCATCCAGTACAAGCCTTTACTTCTTAATAAATCCTCCATATGGGATTTCCATTGGAAGTAGTTGGTGGTGGTAAGCAAGAGATTACTTGTAGAGGCCATATTAAATATGCAGATAACATGGATTTAAAACTGAAATTGATGATCTGAATGGAAATACCTCGAAAAGTTAGGTGGTTTAAAAAAATGACACTGAAAACAGACTTCGGATCTAAGAGTTGTGCCCTTTTTAAAAAAATGGCATAAACGGTAACTAAAGGACCACGTGGTGGTGTAAGTTTCTTTATGAAGTAACCCACTTTTATAGAGAGAAGTGGGGATCCATTTTACAATGAAATTACTTTATAAAAGATAAGTCACATGAAAAATAAATAACTCTAAAATAAAATATTAAATCTACTTATAGTGATTCACTTTTATAGTTGAAGTGAAATACACTTTACAATTTTAGCATGAACATTTTCAAAAAAAAGTAACAAAGAGAGACTTGAACTCAACATCTCTTACTTAATAAGACAAATTTTAACCAAATGGTCTAGAAAAACATATTGTATTGTTTAGAAAGAGGATTTGGTTGTTCTTGTTTTCTTTGTTTTTGTTGTTGAAGATGGTCTTGGAGAGCATGCAAAAAAAAAAAAAAATTCTCTTCTCAATGACAACAAGGGTTGAATCTTGGTTAGCTTACCCAGAATATGAACATTTTCCTATATGTTTATGATTTTCTGAGATCGCACAGGTAGCGGGGAAAAGAGAATACATAGATACAAAAGAGTAGAAACCCAAAAATAAATAATATAAAACCAAAATAATACTTTGCAAAAATTTAAAAAATGTGTATTCAGGCTTACACCTCCAAATCTGACTGAAATGGTCGTATCCTAGGAAAACGTAAACCTTTTTGACTGAAATGAAAAGTGTTTCTAACTGAAAAGATCATTCCGGACGCAATGGAATAGTCCTCTCAGCCCATAAATTTATGAAAATGACAAAAAATGGAGATGAGGAAAATCGGCTTCACGATCTCGATCTACAACATAAGAGGGTCTTCAAACAGGCTTTGATACAGTGTTCGACAACACAGGTATTCCAATAGAGGGATAACACCTTCAGTAACCACTCACACAACCATATCAATTATCAACACACTGATGTTTTGACATGGTGAAACCCCTACAAGGAAACATCCATGACCCTAGCCAACGCAAACACTTGGAGCAGTTTATTAATGCAAAAGAAAAGGATTACAAAGAGATTTTACAAGAGAGTTTCTCACAATCGATCATGGAAAAATGACCCTCCATGCTCTTTAAATAGATATCATGGATCAATTAGGTGTCAATACATAGACCAATCATCGTTAATATCGAGGATAATATGAACCATCATATCACTCTATGTCAGGAACATATCATGATTGTCAAATTTCCTAACTACAAATGCATACTAATGCATACTAAATAAACACACTAAGAAACACACTTTTACCTAATGACACATTTGACGCAGTTATTTACCTATTTCCCCCTACCAAAGTGGGGAATCTTCACTAAGTTTATGATCCCTATGTTTTCCAGGCCTGTGGCCCATTGTTTTGGTTGCATCATGGGATCTCTAAATGGACTTGTACCTATGTTGTTCATGTAGAATTTCTAAGCAAATTCTGGGAATTTTCCAACGTCAGCCACAACATGGTCTGAATACGTTAGTCTTTCCATGCATCCTAGTAAGGTTGACATGGCCTTCACACCCTTTGGAATGTGTAGTAGTACTATTGTTGCATCGAGTTTCTTGCACGGGGACTGTTCCATGGGTTGTTTTCCCTTTCTTCTTATTGGCGCACTAGAGATCCCAACCTTCTCTTTTCTATCCTCTGCGCTCGAGTCTCGATTACCGGTTATGTTCTCTATGATCCCTTCCTGCTGTTGTAGGGACCCTTCTCCAGATTGTGGTCTTGGTGCCATAGCATATATCTTATTAATGGAATCCCCATTTTTTCTTTGGGCTTCTTTGGCCCTCACATGTTCTTGTAGGTTTCTTGTGTCGCTTGTTTGGTGGTCCTACGCACTGTCATGTGAGTCAACTTCAATGATCACTATAATTGGGGATTTTTATTCCTCCTCGACCAGTGTGGCGCTCATAGTTTCGTCATGCAGGGATGGAATTGTGTCAACATTGAAAATTCCCTCTCTTTGGGCAATTTCTTGATAGACCTTCACAGTTTTGTGTGGTTCCATAACAACGCATCTAGTTTTCCTTGTAGTTTGGCTTGGTGAGACAAATTTTGGTGGTGCCATAGTGGGTACTTCTTTCTCTTTCCAAATCGACTTCGACTACTTCTCACTATGCACTCACCTACTCGCATGTCATCTGCGTGCTCTCTAGCTCTGTGAGTTTACAATTCCATAATAATTTCTATTTTTCTTACATTTCCCCTTTATATAGAAGGTTCCATGAATGTAGTGAAGCTTCTCATAGAATATTCCTTCGCTACGATTAACGTGATGAAGATTTTTGAGTACGTTTCATTTAATTTCATAAATTCCCCCAATTGGTGCATTTTTTCCCTAATCGTCGTTTTCCACTTTTCAGACAGTTGGTCCCTTTTCTGATGCACTAAAATTTTTGAGTGCATTGTGCATTTCTGATGTGATGGTTCCTTACTTCACAAGATTTTTTTTTCTATCACCCATATGCTGCGAGCAAACATTTTTCCTTTTGTCAGGCTGAGTCTAGTACTTCTACATAGAGTATTTTCTTGTATTTTTGTATTTTCTTTCTTTTCTATTTTTGTATTTATTTTTCCGCCTTTTCCCCCTTTTTATTCCTTTCTCTCATTCTTCTATCCTAGTTTCTACTATAGTACACTATGTACATGATTTCTTACTTAGTTGTAACTTTTAAGTGCTAGGAGGTCGACTGTCCCTATAAAGTTTCAATCGATTCTTGTTGTTCATTCCTTTCAGTTATGTTCCTCCCAAATCCTTTAGCTATACAAATCGCCAATCTGTGACAATCTTTACTTCATAAGGCCCTATCAAATGCATTCTAAATTTTCTAGGATGTTGAAAAAATTTACTGTCATAGAGAAAGACTAGGTCTCCTTCCTTGAATATATTCTTCTTACTTTATGTACTTCTTGGTGAAATCCTTCCAAAATCCTATCCTCTTACATTTCCATTAGTTGATTTAACCTCTCCTTTACTATGCATCTTTCTTTCATGTTGGTAATTGTTTCTATGCATAGATTGGGTACAAAAAATTCTAATGGTACTACTAGTTCCTTCCCATACATCAATCTGAATGGTGTTTGTCCTCTCAAATTCTTATAGGTGGTCCTGTATGCCCATAGTACTGCTGGAATTTTCAAGTCCCAATCATCCCTGTTGACATTGCAGATCTTAGTAGGAGCATGCTCCAAGATCTTATTGAGAGCTTCTACTTTTCCATTGGCTTGGGGATGGTATGGTGTACTCTTCTGGTGATAGACTTCAAACTCCTCAATCATATCCCTGACAGTACTGTTGATAAAGTGAGTACCTTGGTCACTAATAAATATGCTTGGACATCCAAATCCTGTGATCACTTGCTCAAACAAGTAGTGTGTTGTTGTCTTTATGTTGAAGTCTTTGACCGGTGCCTCTTCTTCCCATATTGTTAAGTATTATGTCATAGTAATGATATATGTAGCTCCTAACCTTGTCGCAGGTGGATTGATTCATCCGAAAAAGTCTATTTCCAATTTGTCAAATACCTGCAAATTTACTTGTGGTCTTAGGGATATCTCATCCCTTCCATTGGGTTTTCCCACCCTCTCACATACATCACATTTTTGGAAATATTCCTTAGCATCTCTATGGATTATTGTCCTCCATATTCATGTACACAATACCTTCTGCCTGATATTTTTTCCTACATAGTGTCCTCCATCTATTCCTTCACGATCTTATGCCAAAATTATGGGCCTTTCATGGTTCTAATACACATCTTCTCAAAATGTTGTCTACGCCCATTTTATATAAGTGTCCTACAATTAGTTGATAGTCTTCGACATTGACTACAAAAATTTTCTTCTACGCAGTGATAAATTATTGTGGCGTAATACATGTACTTAAGTATTCAATAATATCAACAAAGTATTCATCGGTTACTTGTACTGAAAACAATGATGCATCAACAAAGTTGTCTTCCAAGTCGGTAGGTTCCTCTCCATTATTGACCCTTGGTAGGTGATTAGGTCCTGCATTCATCTTTCCTAGTTTAACTATCAATTCAAAATCAAATTATTGGAATAACAACAACCATCTAAAAATCCTTCCCCCAAACACTGGCTTCTTGAATATATATTTGAAGGTTGAATGATATATGAACATCTTAAAATGTTTCCCCAGTAAATATTGCATGAACTTCTAAAGTGCATATACCATGGTTGGGCCTTCTCTTTCTCTCGTGTTGTAATTCTTCTCTGATTCTGACAATTTTCTGCTTGCAAAGGCTATAGGATGGTCTAAGTTCCCTACTCCTCGCTTCCCTAGAATTTATCCAAGTGGTACAATTGACACATATGTTGGATTACTTAGAGGGAAGGTGAATCAATAATAAAGAAATTTAATCCTTTTTAACCATATAATGCAAGTGTTATATCAATGTAGCATTATCATCTAATAATTTCAGAGTAAAGAAAAAATGAATGAATGAGAAATCATACATACACAGTACACCCATGTTTTTATGTGGAAACCCAAAGCAGGAGAAAACCACATAATTATTTTTCTTATATTTATTTAAGTATTATATTCATTGGAAGCACCAAATTCCTTTGTTTTCTAGCTACAACTGGAAGGAGGCTCCAACCCCCTAGTTTCTCAGGCTATAGCTCGAGGGAAGCTCCAACTCCCCAATTCTCTGGATACAACCAAAAGGAGGCTAAAACCCCCTATGTTCTCTCGCTACAACGGGAAGGTGGCTACAAACACCTATCCTTTCCCCATCCAACAACCCTGAAATATAAGTAGAATGATGGAATCAATGCCACACTATCACTGTGAGATATATTATTATAAACCTGTACCAATAAACCTGCAACAAACAACCTATAACCACCTGTACCAATAACCTATGCCAACATATACAATACATCAACATGTACCTCAAATTGTACCATAAACAATTTCATCAATCATACACCAAACTTGTATAAATAACCTTTCATCAACCTATATCATAAACAAGTGCATCAATCATGCACCAACCTATACCATCAACAAGTGCATCAACAATTAACCAAATATGTAGCAATCATGCATCAAATGCACATAAACTATGACTCATCAAGATGTACCAACATCATAACTATACACCTCATTTATTTTCCAACTCATCAACTACTTGTCTCAACCATGTAGCCAACATGTACCTCAACCAAAAGCCCTCATCAATTTCATCATCCAAATCTGATTTGTAACTCTGTAATAGACGTGATGTATATGATCACATACCCACAAACCTTCCTTAACTTTAACAACAATAGACTATCATTTTCATCAAACTTTACTTTAGTCTCACATGACTAATTTTGGATTAGTCAACAACCATAACTTGAAATAATCATAACTATGTACATGTAATGAATAAAGATCTTAAAATAGTGCACAATGTTATTCAATGTGTTTTATGCAATTCCTCCAGGTTTCACTACTTGGAACCTCTCAGAAAAGGATTTATAGAAAAAATGACATAGCTTGTTGAATTCTGACTTATTCTAGAGAGAGAACTTGTAGAGCATCGACCACACAAAATATTTACTCTATGGATCTGAAAATGGTACACATAATACAAAAGACTTTATTCTAACCAATAAATTTGGTCTTACTAAATTTGGATCTGTTATGAAGAATTTATGACGTTTTAACCATGAACACATGTTTTAGACTGGTTTAAGGACTAGCCACAAACCCTATTTTCCATGGAGTGTAACTCCAAAAATAAAACGAACCACTAGCTGAAAATTTTATCAAAACTATTTGGATATGTTTCCTCAATGGCCTCCATATTTCTCGGTCTGAATCATTCTAGAAAAAAAGTTATTGTGAAAATGGTGACATGACCTATAAATAATATACCTTAGAAAGCATCATCAAAACAATTTATCCTCCCTTGAATTTCAACCTTCTTCACTTCACCTTCCCTCTGAAATTATCCTTCGACATACGTTGGTTACCTCAATCACTTATATATATTCAATATTCTCAAGTGTAATTAAAATGAGAGACCGTTGCCTCTTATTTATATTTTTATGTAGCTTCCTCAAGGGGTTACCTTCTAACCATCTTAAAACACTTTCCTTATTTTGGGGCTATCCCACTTCTAACCACTTGTCCACTCAGTAATTTATCCATTATATTTATTATTTAAATAATTTATTTTGTATCCACTTTGACTTATAGTACACTCATCACTTCACTTTATTTTTAAAATATTTTTTTCTTTGCAACCACTTTGACTACTTTGACCTTTTGGGGCTTCTAGATGACTCATGAGGGTTCTCCAACCTCACATGGCCATAACTATATAACCATGAGGACTTATGTAGTGTTCCACATAAATCCATAAATGGCATGACATGTACTATCCATCTAAAATATTCGTATTTAAATAATTTATTCTTTGCAAGAACTTTGACAACTTTGACCTTTTGGGGCTTCTAGATGACTCATGAGGGTTCTCCAAATTCACATGGCCATAACTCTCTAACCGTGAGGATTTATGTGACGTTCGACATACCATCATAAATGGCATGACATGTATTATACATCTAGAGTAGCATTACCTTCAAATATATTAAAACTCATACCATTATACATCAAACAAACTTGGGTCCATTACCCAAACATTTGTGCTACCAGAATTCACTACCAAACATTATTCAAGGGTTGACATCAATGAAAACCAACCCAAATAATCAATAATATCCCCCTTTGGAATTGATGGAAACACTTTGATGCATTACCGAATTCATATCACTCATGCTCCCGCTGTGACCATCGCTCCCCCTGGAACCATGTCTCTGTTCTCTTTCTCCAAGCATTTACCTTTGCATCTAATAAATATTTCCCCCTTTGTCATCAATGGAAAAGGTATATTTCAATCCAGGGCTACTCCCCCTGAGTGAACTCTTCCTAAAACCGATCTCCCAACCTCAACGATCCTCTTTATGGTGCTTCATCATTTAAATATAAGAAATATAAGATAATCATTCAAAATAATTCATTTTGGATTAGAAATTAATCTGAGTCTCTAGCGAAGATACTCAAAGGCTTCCCATGGAAGTGGTTTTGTAAATATGTATACCACTTGTTCTTTTGTTCCCACATATTCAACTATGATGTTCCTCTCTGCAACCTGTTCTCGTAGAAAGTGATACTTTATTGGAATGTGGTTCTTCTTGGAGTGCATCACTAGGTTCTTTGAGATATTGATGAGATTTTTATTATCACAATATATTGGAATGGGCTCATCATACTCAACCTATATATCTATCATATTTTGTTTCACCCATATAACCTATGTACAACATCGTGCTATTACAATATACTTTGCTTCGACTATAGATAAATATACTGATGATTGTTTCTTGCTTAGCCAAAATACTAAACACTTAACCAAGTAGAATGTTTCTCCACTGGTGATTCATCGTTCATCAATACAACCTTCCCAATCTACACTTGTGTAGCCAATAAGTGATATATCTTGTCATTTTGGATACCATAATTTAAACTCTTATGTTCCTTTGAGATATTTGAAAATCCTCTTCACTGTTAAGACATGTGATTCCTTTGGTGTTGCTTGAAATCATGCCACCTGTCTACCTTCCTACATTACATCTGCTCTGAATGTTGTCACATATAGTAATCTACAAATTATTGACCTGTATTTCCTTTGGTCTATAGACTTTGAATTTACACACATAAACTATGTTCTCTGACAACTGAAAACCTTCTGGTTGTTCAATGTAGAATTCTTCTTCAAGTTCCTCATTCAGAAAATATGATTTTGTGTCCATCTGATACAATTCAATATTCTTGGAGCATGCATAAGCTAAGAGAAATCAAATTGCTTCCATTTTGGAAACTAGAGAAAATGTCTCTTCAAATTTGATTCCTTCAACCTGTGCATATACTTTACATACCAATCTAGCTTTGTTCCTTGTAACTTGTCCATCTTCATACAATTTATTTCTAAAAACCCACTTTGTTCCAATCACATTTTTATTCTTTGATGTAGCATTTTCTTCTAAATACTCTGAAGTGCTTCATATTTGTTGGTCTTCCTTTCCATAGCTTGTAGGGAGTTTTGTCATTTTTTTTTTTTAGCATTACTCTATTTTGAATGTGAATTGTTGTATTCACTTCATGTGTCAAAAATTATCTGTCAATCCATTAGCATTGTTCAATCCCTTTCCTGTGTAACTATCATCCAGTATGATAATGTTTCTTTGTCTCTGAACAACTCTTTGAACCAATCTGTGAATCCATTCTCTCGTCCACTATCATATCTATGTCCAAACCTGCTATGTTTTCTTACGAATCCATCTATGTCCATACTATCCAAGACACTACTACACAACTATCCATAATGATGACCCATTTATCACTATAGTATCATGAAGTATTCACTACTATAATTGATTAATCTATCAAGATGCTAACTATTTTCTTTGGATCTTTATTGAGGCATCTTTGTTGCTTGAAAATGGATGGTATTCTTGAAGATGTACCCTTGTTAGTTTTCTTAGATTATGGTTGACCATGATTCCTTCCTTTGAGTATTTCTGCATAACTCTTTCTCTTTTCTTCTTTCTTATTTTCTAGCAAACTAGAGTGCTTTTGTTCATTCTCTACAAATGATATGGATGTTTTTGTCTCTTCAACGTTCTTTTTGAGCTTGACGATTTTACTTCTCAATGTGACAACTTATTCTTCAAGATTCTCAACCTCTTTTTTCTTTAATATATGATACTTCATGAATTCTTATGTTCTCTTCGCTTCTTCAAGATGAATTTTTAATGTGATTATTTATTCTTCAAGTACTTTCTCTTCCTTACCAAACTATGACTCAAGTTGGTTTAGATCATTAGTTCTTTTCTTGAGATGATCTTTCAATATATTCTCTCTCATTTCTACTTCTTCCTTCTATGCTACTATGTTGGCTTCCAAATATTGTTTTTAATATTTAAGAATTTCTTCAATCTTTCTGGCATATTCTAGCTAAGTTCTTGAGTTCTCGGTGAACTGTTGGGATTCTTCAAAAATGTGAGCACTTTCCTTTTGTTTCATCAATTCCTTCTTGAGTGAATTGTTTTATTCTCTTTCTTTTTTTAGTTCATCTAAGTCATTGATCAATTATTCTTCATAATTGTCTTCCTTTTCAATTAGTTTTTTTGTCTCATGGCATTCTATTTCAATATGTCTGTGTTTTTCACAATTAAATAAAAACAACATACCTATGTTGATTATGTACTCTTCATCTTTTGAATCTATTTGACATGGTTAACATATGTCTTCTTGATCTGTACCTGAACCTTCTTTGGCATTTTCTAAATATGCAATGGGTTAAGAATATATATCATGTAACTTATCCCAAATTTCTTTGGCTGATTAAAATTTCCCAATCTTTTCTCTTACCGGATTAGGTAATCCTTCCCAGATGAAATCCATTGCTATTTTGTTATTCTTCTTCAATTCTTTCTTGGTTGAAGCCTTTTCCCTTTTTGAACTATCATATCCTGTAATGACTGATAGCCAAATATAATACCCCTATTCCTGTAAAAATACTTTCGTCCTTCTACTTCACATCTCATACTTTAAACCATTCTAACCATTGAACAATGGTACTCCATTCTTAGAATAATCCATGATCTCCTTCTACTGGTTAAACTGTTTCCTGAAGGAACCTTCTCTGATACCAATTGTTGGATTACTAAGAGGGGGAGTGAATCAATAATAGAGAAATTTAATCCTTTTTAACCATATAATAAAAGTGTTATATCAATGTAGCATTATCATCCAATAATGGTAGAGTAAATAATCAATGAACAAATAATCAATCATAAACATACATAGTACACCAATGTTTTTACGTGGAAACCCAAAGTGGGAGAAAACCATGTAATTCTTTTTCTTATATGTCTTTGATAATTACATTCATTGGAAGTAGCAACTTCCTTTGTTTTCCAGCTCCAACTGGAAAGAGGCTCCAACCCCCTAGTTTCTCAGGCTACAACTTGAGGGAAGCTCCAAATCCCTAGTTTTGTGGCTACAACCAGAAGGAGGCTACAACCCCCTATGTTCTCCAACTACAACTAGAAGGTGGATACAATCACCTATCCTTGACCTATCCAAATGCCCTGAAATATAAGTAGAAAGATGGAACCAGTGTCACACTATCACTGTGAGATATTTGTTGTAAACCTATACCAATAACCTGCACAAAATAATCTCTAACAACCTATACCAATAACCTGCACAAAATAATCTCTAACAACCTATACCAATAAACTATACCAACATGTACCATACATCAACCTGTACCTCAACTAGTACCATAAAAAAGTTCATCAACAATGCACCCAGCCTGTACAAATAACCTATCATCAACCTGTACGATAAACAAGTGAATCAACCATGCACCAACATGTACCATCAATGAGTGCATAAACAATGCACCAAATATGTACCAATCATGCATCAAATACACATAAACTATGACTCATCAAGATGTACCAACATCATCAACTATACACCTCATGTATGTGCCAACTCATCAAATACTTGTCTCAACCATGTACCCAACATGTACCTGAACCAAAATCTGTAATGACCCTTTACTTATTAATATGAATAATTTCATAAATAATCCTAAAGATTAGCTAAATTATAATTAATTATTATATAACCTTAATTAATTATATGTTATTAATTAATTATTTTTTTACTAGGATTAGCTTAAGTATG
>ML780310.1:466942-528288 GCA_009831015.1 Picea engelmannii
CATCATTTCACTTTGGTATCCCTGTACCGATAAGTTAACATCAAAGTTTTCCAATTAGAAATAGATCTCATAATATCCCATAATTCAAATTCGTCACCCATTCACAATATCATCATTTGCCCAAAATAGATTCCATCGTATCCGACATCATTCTGAAAGTATTTAAACATTCATTAAATTCACATTCTCACAATATGTCACATCATATACATCATCATCAACAACATTTAAACATTTGTAAAATTTACATTCACATAATAGATCGCATTACATGCATCATCATCAATAATACTTAAACATTCGTAAAATTTACATTCACATAATAGATCGCCTTACATGCATCATCATCAATAACACTTAAACATTCGTTAGGGTTCATAAATTTTAAAGTTTAAGTGTATCTCTTAATGGCTTCTCTGTGACTAGAAAATAAAGTGTATAGGCCTCAGGTAATCCTAGTTGTCTAAGTCAAAAGGTGGTGTTACATAATCCCCACCGGTGCCTTACCTTCTCTATGCACAAACCCTGATTGTAACTCTCGGCAGTCCCATTGGTAATGCGGTCCTTCGCATATCCAACAGGTAATATGAGATTGATCCGGTGCAATGTTATGTGACTGATTCTGAAATGAGTTCCTTCCCCTGGAACCCCTGCCCCTACTAGTTGTTCCCTGAGATGGTCGTGGACCTATCTCTACCATTCACGATGGACGAGATGTTGTACTAGCTGCTATTGAAATTCCTGGAGCTACTGTCCTTGGCACGTCCCTGTTACCATATGGTGGTGGCCTTGATCCCCCTCCCCTAGGAATTGTCCTTGGTGCCTTTCCTACGAATCCAGGGCGATGTGGAAATGTCAGTCTTGTATCCCCGGTTAATTTCATGTGTTCTTCCGCATAACGTGCATTTTCCACCGCCTCCGCTACTGAAGACGGTTTCCACATCCACACCATAGCTCTTATCTTTGGGTTCAACCCATAAATGAAGTGCTTTGCCTGTCGTTGGTCATTATCCATATACAAAACATACTTGACCAGTTCCATAAACCTGATATCATATTATTTTATAGTTCTATTTCCCTTTATTAAGGCATGAAATGCCCCAACCTGTTGCTCCTCGTAGTATGCCGGTAGATATTTCCTCCTGAACCTTTCCTTGAAAAGTTCCCAAGATACTATGTCTGGGGTAAGGTGCAATTGTCTTTCCAAGTTGCCCCACCAGTTCAAGGCACTCTCCCTTAACTGAAAAATGGCGATCTTCGCCTTTGAGTTGGATGCATAGTCCCTTAGGGAAAAGCACTTGGTCATGCCTTCCAACCATGCTTCCGCGCGTTCACTGGCGCGACCTCCGGCAAACTCTAGAATTTTGATCTTCTACAACTCTCGCGTGATGTCTTTAGGTGGAAATTCTCCCCTAGAGTTCTTTGATGCTTTTGGATTACCCATCCCAGATGGTGGAGGTTCCACTTCAGTCCCTGCCGATTGGCACCCCTTTAAAGTCTCGTTAATGGCTTCCAACGAGCGTAGTATGAGGGCTAGTTCGGGCGATGGTGGTGTTGACGGTGCTCATGTCGACGTTCTCCTGCCTCGACCCCTTCGAGTCCTGACCATATTGTATGAATTAACCTGCATCACCCCCAAAGTTGTCCGGGTGAGTTCAAGGATGTTTCATATTGCTGCTACTTAAACTTAGAGACAGGGTTAGGCGTAAGTTTTCTTTACTTGTCTGTAAACAGACATTACTCCATCAGGGGATTGGCTAGGTTAGAGTTAGGTTTAAGCATCTAAGATTTTTTTCTTCTCCCCTACGAAAATAACTATTGATTCCTTTTCCCTGTGGCTACGCTAGCTTTGCGCCTTACTCGCCACTTCCTAGGCTTACGCTCCTAATGCATATGTCGCCTCCTTCCCGCTTGTCCTAGTCTTAGCCCTTTTAATTTACGCTTACAACTTGATTAAAAATGACTCATGACCTTATGTTTATTAATTTACACCGATATGCGTACATCTGCACTATGTACCTGGCTCTGATACCAAATGTAGTTCCCATAATTATATATAAATATCGTTATCAACAATTTATTTCTTAACTAAGGAAAAACCTATTGAGCATAATATTGATATTCATACTAGTGACTTCAGCAATTTAGATTCATAAAATATTAAAGACTTCATAACAGAATAAAATAAATGCATAATTTAACAGGTTACCCGGTTCTGATGCTAAGTTTTGTTTCTAGCTGCCTTGCTACTGCTGCTCTCCTGCTACCTGCTACAAGTCCAGTCCTATTGCAAACACAGAAAAATTGCCCAAAACTATTTTCCACCCTGCCAGTTAGGAAAATGACCTAGCTCCAGGATATCTACGGATATCTTGGCCCTCCAAGCCCAAAACCTCTAGAAACCCCCCAGTGCACTGTAAATTCCACTTTGTCAATGCCACACACAAAATTCCTCCCTCTGTCCAATACTCAGAGCTCTCCCAAAATCCTTCTCCACTCCCCGTAGAATGCTCCCCTCCAAACTCCTTCTCCCCCCCTTATTCCTCCTTCACTGACACTCCTCCTCCATTAACTCCCTACCTAACTCCTTATCCCATTTTTAATTATCTTATCCACTCATTAAATATCTTATCCATTCATTAAATATCTTATATCTTCTCGGGATTCTTATGTGATCCTTTCTTGTATACGTAACTTAATTTAAATCTTATATTTTACTCTCCACATTTATTTAATACTTAATTAATTAATGAATTAATTAATATTTAAATGAATCATTAACCATCATGACTAACTCATTAATAATAATAAACTAGAATTGTTATTTTAAGACATAAATGTATTTTAGCTAATATTTTAGGATTATATTAATAAATTAATTATACTTAATAATCAAGGGTCATTACACAATAAACGTAATTATTCAAGACATATAAGAAAAATCATTCTGTGGTTTTCTCCCGATTTGGGTTTGCACGTAAAACACTAGTGTACTGTGTATGTGTGTGATTGTTTATTTCTTATTGTTCATTATTGGATAATAATTCTACATTGATATAAAATTTGAAGAAAAAGGATTACAATTATGCTATTACTGAGTCACCCCCCTCTCAGTAATCCAACAATTGGTATCAGAGCAGGTTCCTTCAGAAATCAGTTTAACCACTGAAAGGTAGATCATGGAGAGTACCAACTCGTATAAAAATGGAATACCAAAGTTTGATGGATAGAAGTATGCTTCTTGGAGCATAAGGACGAAGACATATATACAGGAACAAGGATTTCAGGTTTGGTAATCAATTGTAGATGGATACATAGCACCAACAGTTCCACCAACAAATGACAAAGCAGTGAAACTCAGTGAAAATAATTCCAAATCCATAAATACACTTTTGAATGGTCTCAGTGATATGGTATTCACCAAAGTTGCACATTCTAAATATGTTAAAGATATTTGGGACAAGCTTCAAAATATTTATGAATGAGATTCAAAAGTCAAATAAGCAAAGCTTCAAACTTACAGAGGTCAGTTCGAACAACTAAAAATGAAGGAAGATGAAGATATCAGAGCCTACTTCTTAAGATTTTATGAAACAATGAATGCAATCATAGGATTGGAATAAGAAATCGAAGAATATGTAATTGTTCAAAAGGTACTAAGATCTCTTCCTATGAGATTCAACCCTAAGATATTAGCACTAGAAGAAAGATCAGATCTAAACTCAATAAGCATGGACGAACTGCATGGAATCTTTATAGCATATGATATGAGAACTGAAAAGGAAAATGTAGATGTAAAAGAAGCATCCTTCAAAGCATCCAAAAAATCAAACCAAAAGAAAAAGGAACAAGAAGAATATAACAACATCAACGATGTCTCGGAAGATGATGAAGAAGTGCCCAACTTCGTCAAAAGACTGAACAAGGGAACCAACGGTAAGTACAAAGGTAAGCTTCCTTTAAATCGTTTTAATTGTGACGGTATTGGTCATTTTGCTAACAAATGTTCTCATAAGAAAAAGAGAAATGATGAAGGTTACTCAAAAGGAAGACAAACATATAAAGGTAAAAGAACTAGAAAAAAAGTTTTCAAGAAAACACTTTTGCACCAAAGAAGACATCTCATCATCAGATGAAGATGAAGTCAGTGACAGTGAATCAGGGAGAGTTCTATTCATGGTAGTAGAAGACTCTGATAAATAAGAATCCGAAGAAGAATATGAAGAAGCATATGAATAAGAAATTTAAGAGGCAGAAGTTGACTTTCAAGAAGATTTAATGAGTGCCATAGAATTTATCAGAAGAGAAAAGAAGAAAAACAGGAAACTACAAGTAGAACTAGATAAGAAGAAAGACACTCAATAACTAGAACAATTGATCACAAAATTGAAGGTTCAAATAGAAGAAGATAAAAGAATTGAAGAAGCACTCAAATAACTACTAGAAGGAAAGGACAAGATCATTGGAAACTTGGAAGCATAGATTGTCACACTAAGAAAGGATATTCAAAAGAAAAATATGCAGAATAGCTCAAAAGTTTTGGATGACATTATCAACAGTCAAAAATCTTATCTTGAAAAGTCTGAAATTGGATACAATCAGACAGAAAAGGGACCAAGCTCCAGAATGACAGAGCAAGAAACAAATCCAAAAATTTATGCAGAAACAATCAAAGGGGATAAAAAGATATACAAGGAAGATTATAGGGACACTCCTCCACCGAGAAGATTCAGATTTCAGAATCAACAACAGATAGATAGGCCTTAAGAAGAAGAAGGATTCATAAGGGCACCTCCTTTCATAAGATCTTCAACTACCAGGTATCAAACTATATTTTTTGGTTTATGTTATGCATGTAATAATTTTTTATATAAAGTTGTAAATTGCAGAGCTAACAACATGAAAAATAACTACTTTGAGAGCCATACACAAAGGAGTTATTCAAGAAGACCTAGTGAGACACAGAGAAGAAGTTACAATAGGTTTGAATCTTTGACCACTGAAGTGGAATGTTACAAATGTAACAATTTTGGACACATGGCCAAAAATTGCAGAATCATAGTCCCTCCTAAAGAAACTCAACAAAGTCACAAACAAGAACCTCAGAAAATGACATGGATAAGAAAGAAAGATAAGTATAGCAATGAAGAATGCACAGTCACTCTACAAGCTAAACAGAAGAAATGTTGTTGGTATGTTGACAATGGATGTTCAAAACACATGACAGGGGATAGAGACAAGTTTCTTAGATTACGAAAGGAAAGAGATGGATCAGTCTCCTTTGGAAATGATGATTCATCCAAAATTATTGGAAAAGGCACAGTCTGAATTGGGAACAAGAATGAAAAGGCATAAAATGTTCTACTAGTAGAAGATATGAAACATAATATTTTAAGTGTGAGTCAAATGTGTGACCAAGGTCATAAAGTTACTTTTGATTCACAAAAGTGTGAGATAAGAAAAGAAGATTCAAGGAAATTGGTTGCTACAATTGCAAGAACTTCAAGAATAGGACAATACAAGAAATGGATCGAACAATGATAATGGATTCAAAGTTAACAGATATTTTTTGGACACAACCAGTGCATACAAAAATTCACATTCAAAACAAATTAATGCTAAAAAACAACACTAATAAAACTCCCTACGAGCTACGAAAAGGAAGACCAACAAATGTGAAGCACTTCAGAGTTTTTGGAAGCAAGTGCTACATCAAAAGAGAAGATGGCAGAATGGGAAAGTTTGACTCTCGTGTGGACAAAGGAATACTTGTTGGTTACTCAAGTACAAGTAAAGAATACAAGTGTTACAATCTAAGATTTAACAAAGTTGTGGAAAGAATCAACGTAAGAATTGATGAAACATGCAGACCATAATCAAAGAAAGAAGAAAACAAATCAATGGAACAACTTTTTGAAGAAGAAGAGGAAGATGAAAATGAAGAGAATCCGAAAGAAGTAGAAGAGAAAGTTCAACAAGTATCTCCAAAGACACCTAGCAAATGAGTACAAAAGAATCATCCTTCAGATCAGATAATTGGAAACAAAGATGCAGGAGTTGAGACTAGAAGAAAAATCCATTCACCAACACAAACACACCTAACACTCTTATCTACAATTGAACCAAATTGTTTTGAAGAATTTAACAAGGATGGATTTTGGAATAAGGCCATGGATGAAGAATTGGATCAAATAGAGAAAAATGACACTTGGGAATTGGTTCCAAGACCGAAGAATAAGAATGTGATCGACACAAAATGGGTTTTCAGGAATAAATTGAATGACGATGGATAGGTTACAAGGAACAAAGCCAGATTGGTATGTAAAGGATATGCACAGATTGAAGGAATCGACTTTGAAGAGACATTTTCCCCAGTTGCCAGAATGGAAGCAATCTGTTTTCTTTTAAATTATGCATGCTCCAAAAATGTTAAAGTATATCAAATGGATGTAAAATCATCTTTTCTAAATGGGGAACTTGAAGAAGAAATCTACATTAAATAACCAGAAGGATTTCAGTTGTCAGAGAACACAGACTATGTGTGTAAATTAAAGAAGGCCTTGTATGGTCCAAAACAGGATCCTAGAGCATGGTACTCCAGACTGGATAAGTATCTGTAGCAGGAAGGGTTCAGAAAAGGAACTATAGACAACAACCTCTACATCAAGGTAAGTCAATGTAATATTTTATTAATTGAAGTTTATGTTGATGATATTATTTTTGGTAGTGATGATGACAGGTTAAGCCAGAAATTTGCAAAAGACGTGCAGAATGAATTTGAAATGTCGTTACTTGGAGAACTATCCTTCTTTTTGGGACTTCAGATACATCCAAGGAACCAAGGAATTTTTATTTCTCAAACCAATTATATTAGAGAAATGCTAAAGAGGTTCAGAATGGAATATTTCAAACTAGTTATCACTCCCATGCAAACCAATTGTAAGTTGAGCAAAGATGATGATTCAAAGTGTACAAATCAGAGGAAATATAGGTTAATGATTGGTAGCCTACTATATGTGACAACATCTAGACCAAATGTAATGCAGGAAGTTGGACAGGTGGCACGATTTCAATCAACACCAAAGGAATCACATGTATTAGTAGTAAAGAGGATCTTTAGATATCTCAAAGGAACAAAAGATTTTGAATTATGGTATCCAAAAGGAAAATATCTATCATTTATTGCCTACACAGATGTAGATTGGGTAGGTTGTATTGATGATCGATAAAGCACCAGTGGAGAAACAATATACTTATGTGAGTGTTTGGTGTCATGGATAAGCAAGAAACAATCATCAGTATCTCTATCTATAGCCGAGGCAAAGTATATTGCAGCATCAGCATGTTGTACACAGGTTCTTTGGATGAAACAAACTTTGACATATATACAGGTTGAGTATGATCAGCCCATTCCAATATATTGTGATAATACAAGTGCCATCAATATCTCAAAAAACCCAGTGATGCACTCCAAGATGAAGCACACTCCAATCAAGTATCACTTACTATGGGAACATGTTGTAGAAAAAAACATCAGAGTTGAGTATGTGAGCACAAAAGAACAAGTGGAAGACATATTTACAAAACCACTTCCACGGGAAGCCTTTGAATATCTTTGCCAAATACTTGGAGTTATTCCGACTCCAAAAATGAATGATTTTTGAATGTTTATCTTATATGTCTTATATGTACATGAGGACGCACCATAAGAGGACAATCTATCAGGGGGAGCAGCCTCGGCTGGAAAGATACCTTTTCCATTGATGAAAAAAAGGGGAGAGATTTATCAGATGCAGAGGACAAAGGCATGGTTCCAGGAGGAGAAGATTTATCATATGCAGAGGACAGAGGCATGGTTCCAGGGGGAGTGGATTTATCAGATGCAAACGACAAAGACATGGTTTCAGGGGGAGCATGAGTGATATGATTTCAGTATTGCATCAAAGTGTTTCCATCAATGAAAAAGGGGGAGATTGTTGATTAAGCTTGGTTGTCATTGATGTCAACCCTTGAAGAAAGCCCTCTAACAGAAAGGTTTAGGTAATGGACCCAATATTGTTTGATTTAAATATGACTCATTATTTTTTTGTCATGGTTGATAAGAAGTAAATAAGGATGAACTCCAAAGTGGTCCCCTTATGGTGAAAGCCCTCACGGGAAGACGCTTTGTGGAGTAATAGAAACCATGCTTAATTTTCGAATAATGAGACGAAAGAAAATGAATTTGTTAGGGAAAATATCCTAGATGGATAGTGCTTGTCATGTCATTTCTGGTGGTATGTGGAACGTCACATAATTCCTCACGGTTAGAGAGTTATGGCCATGAGAAGTTGGAGACCTCGGGTTTGGGTAATGGACCCAAGTTTGTTTGATAGGTAATAGTATGAGTTATGATATATTTTCAGATAATAAAATTTTATATGGATAATACATGTCATTCCATTTTTGGTGGTATGTATAACGTCACATAACTCCTCGCAGTTTGAGAGTTATGGCCTTACGAAGTTGGAGGACCCTCATATGTCATCTAGAAGCCCAAAAATGTCAAAGTAGTCAAAATGGTTTAATATATTTTAAAAGGTAAATAATAAAGTGAAGTGATGAGTGTATTATAATTCAAAGTGAATACAAAATAAATTATTTCAATAATAAATTTAATGGAGAAATTAGAAGTAGACCCAACCCTAAAATAAGGAAAGTGGGCCAAATGACCTATAAGATGTTTTTAAGGAAGCTACTTGGAGAGTACAAATAAGAGGCAAGGCTCTCTCATTTGAATCAAAATTGAGCATATTGAATATCTATATGTGTCTGAGGTAACCAAGGATATCTAAACCGAAATTCTGAGTGAAGGTGAAGAAACGAAAGCCGAAATGCAAGGAAGGATAAATTCTTTTGATGGTGCTTTCTAAGGTATGTTATTTATAGGTCATCTCACCATTTTCGCTATAAATTTTTTTCTATAATTATTTAGAATATGAAATTTCTATGCAAGTGAGAAAACATATCCAAGTATATTTGGTAAAACATTCCACTTGTGGGTCATTGTTTTTTTGGAGTTACACTCCGTGGGAAATAGGGTTTGTGGCTAGTCCTGAAACTAGTCAAAATAAGGTGTTTCGGGTAAAAATGTCATAAATTATTCATAACAAATCCAAATTCAGTGAGAAAAAATGTGTTGGTTAGGATACAGTCTATAGTATTTTTTTTAACATTTTTAGATCAATTCATCAAACAGTTTTTGTGGGGCATTCTCTACAAGGTCGCTCTCTAGAATAAGCTAGAATTCAACAAGGTATGGAATTTTTGTTATAACTCCTTTTCTGAGAGGTTCCAAGTAGTGAAACTTGGAGGAATTGCATAAAACACATTGAAGAACATTGTGTGTCAGTTTCATATATTTATACATTAGAGGTTCAAATTTATTGTTACTTCAAGTTATGGTTGTTGACTAATCCAAAACTAGGCATGCCAGAATAAGAAAAGTTTGATGAAAATGCTAGTCTCTTGTTTTTAAAGTTAAGAAAGGTTTGTTGGAATGTGATAATATACACCAGGTCTATTACAGAGCTACAAATCATATTTGTATGATGAAATTGATCAGGTATTTTGGTTGTGGTACATGTTGAGTACATGGTTGGGATAAGTAGTTGATGAGTTGGCACACATACATAAGGTGTATAGTTGATGATGTTTGTACATATTTATGAGTCATAGTTGATGAGTAGTTGACACATGATTGGTACATACTTGATACATGGTTGGATGCACTTGTTTATGGTACATGTTGATTACAGGTTGGTGCATGGTTGATGCACTTGTTTATGGTATAGGTTGATTACAGGTTGATGCAGGGTTCAAATTTATTGGTACAGGTTTACAACGACATATCTCATAGTGATAGTGTGACAGTGGTTCCATCATTCTATTTCTACTTCAGGGTGGTAGGATGAGGCAAGGACCGGTGGTTGTAGCCACTTGTTGGTTGTTTCTGGAGAACATTAGGGGTTGTAGCCAAAGAATTGGGGAGTTGGAGCTTCCCTCAGGTTGTAGCCTGAGAAACTAGGGGGGTGGAGCCTCCTTCCAGTTGCAGCTGGAAAACAAAGGAAGTTGGTGCTTCCAATGAATGTAATTATTCAAGACATATAAGAAAAATCATTTCGTGGTTTTCTCTGGATTTGAGATTCCACGTAAAACACTGGTGTACTGTGTATGTGTGTGATTGTTTATTTCTTACTGCTCATTATTGGATAATAATTCTACATTGATATAGCATTTGAAGAAAAAGGATTATAATTATGCTATTACTGATTCACCTCCCCTTTCAGTAATCCAACAATACGATCTCTATTACTTCAAAGTCTTCCTTTGTGCACACTCCATCCAAATGTATTGTCACACCTTTAAACCTTCCAATTGCTAGAAATTTGTGTTTATTTGCTAATTTCAACTGGACCGTTGAATATCCTAATGTGGGTTATCCCATGCACTTCCACGTATTCTTAGGTAAAATGTTGAATTTAGAGCCTAAGTCTAGTATAATATCCCCCATATTTAAATCCCCAATATTAGAATTAAGTCTGAATTCCCTTCTTGTCCTCCTTGTATGGAGGTGATTGACTATTTTTTTTTTCTAATTTCCCTTCTACCTCTATCTTACATCTTTCTAGGATATTTTGTAATACCTTGATAGATGATGGATCCTTTAATAACTTAACACAGGATTGCAGAAAACTTATTATGTTACTTACCTAGTTTGCAGGTTGTGCTTCATTGGTGTGGTCCATTGATGAGGGAATTTTGTACATTTGTACGTTCTGAGTGTGTTGCATGGTTGATGTAGACACAACATCTTTCTTAGGAAACTCCTTTATTGCCTCCTTGAATGTTTCTTTTTATTTCCATGCATCAAATTGCTTCAGTGGTTAAGTATTCCTCTTCACCCATTGATGTTGTGCTGGGTCTTGTCTTACTGTGTCATCTCCTATCTTATCTCCTCACATGATTATGTTGATATTTCTTCCATCATATCTGGATTTTACAGAGATCCACTAAACATTCTGGTTGTTCTGGTTCCTCTTTTATTGAATCTTTCCCAAAAGCGTTGGGCATTCCTCTATATCATGGTTTATTGCGTGACATTAAATACATGTTGTTGGTGGCAGTGGACATTCCCTTGCATAATGTCCTAGATGTTGGAAGTTGTGGCACACTATTGGTTCCCTGCCTCTTCCAAATCCTCATTTACCTCGTCCTCCACATTTGTATCTAGCTTGATATCCTCACGGGGCATTGTACTAAGGTACGTGGTTATACTATGTAGGGTTATATTTTGGTTGTGTTGTGTTGTATTGTGGCTGCCCAGTGTTGTACTGCAATTTTCCATTATTATATGGAGGTGGTACCTAGTTGAACTGAGGTAAATCCTGCCCTTTCATCATTTCTACTTACACTCTATACGTGTCTGAAGTTCTTTCCCTCATCAACTCCATCATCCTTCAATATTTATCATCATGACCTACTGACTTGCAAAAAATGTAGTATGAACTCTTGGGTACTATATGATACTTTTGCATCATTGGACAATGATATAGATCATGTCCATGCATTTTACAAATCTCACACCATGGTCCTCCTTTTGGAAATTGGTTTGATACTCCTATTGCCATATATTGTGTGAAAGCTAGACATTCATTCTTATGGTGTCCTTTTGTCCTACATGTGGTTACACAAAACAACTTTATCTTTTCTCTTTTCCCTTATTCTGGTTAAGTTGGAATGTTATATTCTTCAGATCCTCCTTCAGGTCCACTATTGTTGGATCTGACTTATGATACTAGTTTTCTTCCAGTTGTAAAGTTCCCTGTAGAGCCATTGCCTGGTTTTGGAACTTATGTTGTCTCAAGGGGTATTTAAATTGTGTTAACAATGAGTTCACAAATAAGTTCTTATGTTCCATGTCATTCATTACATATTTCATCTTACCTTTGAGATGCTTAAACCTATGATCAATCTCCCAAATAGACTCACCTAGTTTCTTCCTGATTTCAATCATCTCATTTATGTACTGATCTTCTAAGCTAGGCTTCTAGAATTCATTGATCAGTAGTTTCTTCACATATACAACAGTCCTTGTTACTCTTGGTGGACTGTTTACAACTAGTCTCATGTACCAATCTAGTTCATGGTATGTTAGCGTGATAGCTAAATGTGCAATTTTTGTATCCTCATCTATGATATGATTTCCTGCCCAGATCTTGTAGATGACAAAGTGATTTTCAGGGTCATCATGTGCATCTCCCTAAAATTTTGGTAACCTGATCGTGGGATCATGGCCTTCCATCCTGAATGGTGTTGAACTACTACCTTTGCATGGTGTAGATATTTGACTACTACTTATTGAACTGGCTCCTCCAATTGTTTCTCCTTGTTTGAATGTACTTCTTGGTGTTCTTTGTGGTGTCCTAGTTGCACATGGGGTTATGGGTTCCACCCTGACATTGATATGGATGGGAGTTATACCTTCTATTCCTGCCCTTGGACCTCATGTATTCATTTCATAAGTTTCGTGCATGATTTCCTCAATTAGCTGCACATCCCATATATCTTCTACCTCTTCCTCATCACTTGTCAAGCCCTCTCTATTAACAATGGATATCTTCTTATTATTCATCTTATATTGGTAGGGTGCTCCACTACGTGTCTTTCCGGTTGTTCCCCTTATCTTCTTTATATGATCTTCCTCCATCATTATTGGGTCAATGACTTCCTCCTTCTTTCCCTTATCCATATCTTCCTTCATTTCTCCAACTCTTGTCAGTGCTTCCCCCATGCACGCAGAAAAGTTTAGTTGTTTGATTCCATAGTCATCACAGTGTTGTTATACATTAAAATATTGATTGAAGTATAAAACAATATGATATACCTACCTATAGGTCCTGTTATAAAATCCTTCTCTTCTTCATTGTATGACTTCGCAGTATCTACAAAAAAATTGCAATCAATCCTGCAACAATACTGTCTAACCAAAAATCTACTACACGTATAAATTTGTTGTTAACTTGTCATAACTACACAATCTGCACATGATTCCACTCCATATGTGTGGTCTGATTTGTTGGGTTGTCATATTTTAACCTTAATATCCACTCTTGCAACAAGTGTGAAAAATCATAGAAAAATACCTCATGTAAGTCGCTAAACACGTATTTATCTAGGTATTTGTGCAGTATTACCTTAGGGTTTTTGTTATCCTTCTATGAAAACTCAAGTTCCTTTTTTTTTAACTTTCGATCTCCACCTTCATTGGATTCCATGGTATGAACATTCATTTTTATATCTTCATTCTCCTTGTCATGTTTTACGGATCCAATTCACTCAATCCCATACAGTTCCAACCGGAAACATAACCATTATTTGGTTATTAATCTCTCTATATACTTCTTGGGTTTACCTAGGTTCAGATCTCAACAAATTTCCAACAAAACCCTCTAATACAATCATCCCTCCTCGTAAACTAGAAGGAAACACAACACACAATGTACTGCAAAGTCTCACTCGAAATAGTCCTATGGGTGACTGCAATGCTCAGGTGTTTGCAGTCTAGGAATGAGTGGGGATCTAGGGTTATATATGATCTTCTTTAGGCCTTGACCTGATTATTCTCCCTATTATTCCTAAGATTCATTCATGTGTTATGGACATACATGCATTCTAATACTTGTAACTCAATAATTCATTCATCCATTGATAATATAACTACTGACATAAGGTAAATATGCAATAAACAACACACATAACACAATTTTTACTGTGGTTCACCCCCTCTTGGGCTATGTCCACAAAAATCTAGCTTCTTAGGCAGTTTTATTAGGTTTGCTACAAAATATGACATTGTGTGCACTACAATTCTGATCATACAATCATGAAAAAGGTTCAAAAACCTCTGTGAGGTGGACTAGATCACACCAGGATCCTTAACCTCTTATCTAACCCTCACGATCTGGCTACTTTTCTCTTCTATAGCTCAAAATATTACAAAACAATTATCATAACTATTTTGGAATCTTTCCAACAGTCCCAAAACCTAAACAACCCTTGTCCTAGACCTCCTAGGTTCTTATTTATAATATTTTTTCATATTATTAGCCATTACAATCTCTTACCAAAACCCTAAACCTAACATGGTTAGGTTTTATTACCTGTGTGCCTTACATGCTTTCCTCCTTTGCATGTGCCTTTCCCTCAGACGTTCTACTTTTCCTGCCATCTATTCTTCTCCAAAATTTGGTTTTACCTTCCAAAAATAGGCATTTCCTCAAGACAGGCCTACACCCAACAAGTTTCCCCCTAAATTGTAACATCCCCAAAAATAAATTATTTTTGAATTTGAAATTTCCTAGGAAAACTATTCTGTTTTTGGTAAATTCAAAATTGGTAAATTTTTGCCATTTATGGAAATTCTGAATTTAGAATTTGGTTAATTGTAATTAATGATTATGCCTATTGGGAAGAGATCTGATTTGACCCAACTAACTACTTGACTATGACACTTGTATGAAACAAAATATTTTATAACTATTACTGGAAGACAAATGGAACAAACATGTTGAAATTAGCTGACCATGACTCCATGAGTGGGGAACATGTTGGAACTACCTCAGGGATGATTGTTACAAGTGGAAAATCAAGAATTTGGACATGGGAAGCCACTAAAAAATAGGGAAAAAGACCTAGGCGAAAATGATTTTGGATATATGGCATATGTGAGGAGGTAGGACACTGCCTAGTATGCCAGGGAAAATAAATCTATCTCTTGTTTTTATTAAGACTATTGGCTGAGTGTGAGGCAAGGAGAGGACTATTGGAACTGAAGAGCATTTTTTGAGGAGGAGTTCCAAGTTATCCCTCATGGATTTATGGTCAGGCTAGGGGGTAAACAGGACAAGTGATTTGGCTGCCATGTTCTAAGGTTGGGAGGAACTTGATTGTTCCCTCTGTGGTTCCAGTACTTATCGAGATATGTTCCTCTACTTCCCCTCTTGTTATATTTATATTGTTCAAATGATTATACATGCCTTCTACTTATATATGTATACCATATTATTCATATGTGAATAGATGGAATTATAGAATTGTTGTAGGGTACTTGTTGAAGAAATAATTATGTTCTATTGAAGATTGAATCTACGAGATCATAGCATGTTATGTACTATAGGAATCATATATTCTATTAAAGAATGCATCTATTTAGTTATTGTAGGTGATCTACTGTAGGAACAAAGGTATTATGTTAATGAATGGAATTATAAAACGATTGTGTATTATTTGTGGTAGGAATAGATCTAAGTAGTAAATAGTGTTGTAAAGACATTGTGTATTAGTCATGGCAAGACATAGTTATCTCGCATAAAGTAATAAGTTAACTAACAAGATATAAGATACAAATTCTGGAAAATCTCTACCTATCATAATATATTCAAGTTTTGTATTAAAATTCAACCTGTACATATTAAAAACCCCATGGGGATGGAAATATACTATGATAGGAATTCACAAAGTATATCAAGGTATATGAATATAGTTATTCATATATGTTTTTATATGCAGCAATCGATACAATATTTGATATAGTAATGGCAATGCATAACTATAAGTGTTCTGTACACCTATTATATAACATGTAAACTTCTTTTAGCAGTCAGGTAGAATTAACTGTAAAAGTAAAATATCAAAAAGAATGTTTGTATATTTAGAGAAACCACTTCAGATATATTTTCAGAGCCAAATCTATAATCTGTTTACACTGACAGAATCAAACCATTTAAATACCTATTTCTTAGATCCAACCAACACTAAATATGGTAGGGAAACAAACAATTTCAGATAGTCACGATATCGATGCTCAGATGTTAGATAAATGGTTCAGGAAAACCTTGAACATAGCTTGTAAGGGAAATAAATGGTTCATACTGTCTTTTACAACTCCAGAATAAAATGTTACAAAAATAAACAAAGGAATTTATATATCCATAACCCTTTTATTCTTTATCCCTATGATCTATTGTGATAAAGGTCAAAAGAAAAATCCACTGGAATGGAGAACAATATATGTTATTCACAATATTATTTATTCTAGAATGATTGAAGAACAAATCCATTATGCCAATAAAATCTATTTGTATTTTCCATTCCAATCATGTTTCAAATAATGGCATAGTAAAGTTCAACATGATCATTTGGCCAAATATACAATTTAAGGTTGACTCTCTTATTCGTCCGTGAAGGCAAGTAACAGAGGTAAAAACTAGCATTAAAACAAACAAATATTCTCCCACAGAGATGACCCATTAACTCAAATCTTTCAACCTTTAGCCACCTAGTACCCTCCTTGAAAGTAGAGAGATGGAACCCGAATACCTCTTATACAAATGACAGACATTGGCATCCACTTCTCACGTGGCTGAAACCCCTGCACAAGTTTTCACAAAACACATTAATAATTGTACAACCGAGATAAGACAAATATAATAAAATGATGAGTAACAGGAAATAAATTACAGAGCCATACTTAACTTTTTAATTGAGGGATCTGATATCTTTCTATGTTGCAATGAGTTGAGAAACATCCTAGACAAAAATGGGAGGAAGATCCCAAGACTCCCTGATGGGTACCCTCTCAATCACAGGGTCCCATCATTAGTGATAAGAAACGAATTATTAAATCAAAAGGACATTGCATGAAAAGAATATACGAATTACCATTATAGTGAAGTAGGAGAATCGCATAATGAGAATGGACCAAATATTTATTCTAATTGCAAGCATTGAATTGGAAGTCAGAGGTCAAATAACACCAGAAAAAAATCTATATAAATCATCTAAGAAAAATGTATTTAAAGAAACAGAGACACAGGATCATCACCATGTTGAATTACCAGACTCGTATGACCTTTGTTATATGCTCTGACTTTAAGAAACTTGGCATTAAATGATGACCCAAATTTTAAATATGCAATGTAGGATACATAGCATATTTATTGTGGATATGCTGAATGGAACTTCAGAAAACATTCAAATAAGAAATTATAGTCATAAGAATTCATCAGGTAGTTGGGAAACAAAGAGCCTGAAAAAAGAACCCAATACCATGTACTCAACTAGGATAGGAGAACATTATTCTAATCTTGCCAATGAGATTCCTTGTCATGACTAATTATAGCATGGAGACATAGTGCAAATCCCTAACCTAAACGGACTTCTGGGACACAGTCCCGGTGAAATACAACAAAGAATCACTTCATGTAATATCACAGAAAGAAAACGACGAATGTAGGAGATGGCTAACAAATGGATTACAAACATAATTCTACCTGCATGAATTCATTGGGAAGAACCACAAAGTACAGAATGTTGAAGATCTTGATTATATTGTATAAAGTGAGAGGAGCCACTTACCAGTAATGAGAACAATCCATGAAGGTTGTCATTCTTCCCACACCAAGAAAACAGAGAGAAACGTAGAGCCAACCTCGGAATATTTTTCACAAAAATGATAAAGGAGTAACTATTGTAACCCTAAATCCTGCACCCCATGCCTATTGAGTGTTGATGGTACAACGGGAGGTGCAGGCCATGTGATAGATATGACTTGGCACATTTGGGTTGGAAAAAGATACATGGATGGCCTCATTTCTCACCTAACTGCATTAAGGGCCAAGTCAGGGGTTTAATTCTCGACTGTCGTAGACCCTCCTGTCACATTTAATGAATTACCATGTGAAGGGTGGTTTCCTCGAAATCCTGTGAGTTGGAAACCTTTAATCTCTAACCACTACCAATCCAGTTTAGCACCTAGTTTGGTTAGACATTTCTCAGATTCAGTAGAGTTAACGATTTGTTAGCATAGGGTTTCCCTTCTAACCATAAAAACCGTTATATTGTGTATTGAACGAAAAACTATTAACCAACCAAAATTTTACCGAGTTTGCATGTTGATGACTTTGGTCATGGATAGAAGAGCCAAAATATTATGTTAAACCAACATATAGGTAATTTATATAACCTGAAACCTAATACGTTATATGTACATCTTATTCGTATAGTCTTGGAGTTTAAACTTTGCGTGCAAGTATAGAGGATGTGTTTTAGGGGAGAGGTTAGGACCTTAAGTCCTATGCCTAGTTTTAATTCCAAGCTAATATCGAATATAAACATATACCCACATATAAATGTTAGTATGAATCAAGAATTTTAAGAAAAGTGTTAGATGGTGGGACTAGGTAGAAACGATATCGTTGGAATTCATAACTTGAGTAAAATACCGGAGTTTAATAATGGAAATAAAAGGGCTATTTCTTTTATTGTAAGACTGTTTTTTTTAGGAATTGAAGGTTAATGTCCCTTAGAAGATTTTTTTTTTATGACAAAATTGAGGTACATTACATATGGTATCAGATCCAAGGTTACAACTCTTAGACCTTGAACAGGTCCAAATTAATTACTTATCATGTATCTTTGTCTATGTAAAAACTAATAAACCATTACTACTACAAACAGAAAAACTTTTTTCTATTTTTTGTTAATCATGGTAGGCCACGATGATGCAGAAATCAGACTTGAAGGGAATCCTTAACAAGGACTGCCTGAAGATCCGAGACAGAATAGCGACGAAATACCACCTATTGAAGTTCTGGAAGTGATGAGGAATCTCATTATTGAGCTGCAAGTTTTCAAAGAAGACAATGAGAAACTGAAGAAAGAACAACAGGAATAGTAGGAAATAGATGAAGTCTTGCTGCGTAGTATAGTGACAAAGAAAATCCAAAAGGATGATAAACATGAAGAAGAGGTCAACAAAAAGGATTCCAATAATTCTGGTCTGGAAGTAGAAAAAGAGGATAGCTCATCTGAAGGTTGCCTTCAGCTGAAGATAGAACAAAAACAGACAAAAAAAGGAAACAGGTGGATCACCTTGAGGGTGAATTTAAAAAAATCAAACCATCTACCTTTGATGGGAAATATAGAATAGGAAAAGAAGCTGAGGCATGGTTATTAGACATCAAGAAGTACTTCCATATATACAACTATTCCAACAATATGAAGGTCAAAATTCCCATCTATAATTTGAAAGGAAAAACCAGTATTTGGTGGCAAGATCTAAAATTTGCCACAGGCCTAAAAGAGAAACAGATGGAATGGGAAGACTTCAAGAAACAATACCTATATGAGAGTTACTATGAAATAAAAACCAAAGAATTTTATGAGCTAAGACTTGGTTAAATGGCTATGGAATATTTGATCAACAAATTCCTGGAATTACTAAGGTTCGTACTGTACATCCGGGAGGACAAAGTGAAAATACAATGGTTCCTAAGCTGTTTACCACAGTCTTACAAGGGTAGAATCAATCTTGATAATCCCAAATCCTCGAGTGAGGTATTCAAGAAAGCCTGAATGTGTGACAACCAATACAAACAACAAACAAAATTTCCCAAGACATGGAAAGACAAGAAACATGACAGAATGAACCAACATAAAAAGGGATACCAGCCAGCTCCTTATCGAAATGTGACAAAAATATTTCCAAGGAAAGAATTTCACTCCAACAACTCGCACACTCAAGTAGTTGGTAAACCGGTAAATCTGGGAACAAAGAAGTTTGGGGACAACCCACACGAACCATTAAAGTGTTGGGAATGTGGAGAACCTCACCTAAGGAGGAGCTATCCACGTTTGATTTCAACAAACAAAACTGTTGTTCAAATTTTACAGGAAGCTTCTATAGTAGGGGATGTAGGCAGAAGCTTACATTGGATCAATGCAGCTGTGGATGGTCAAAAAGATGACCACCAGTCCGTTGTAATGGAAATTGAAGGTAAAATCAATAACACTAAATTTTTTATTTTAATTGATCTTGGAGCTACATTAAGTTAAGTCACTCCTGGTATAGTAGACTCAAATAAACTTAAGAAAATAATACATGCAAAGTCTTGGCTGGTACAACTAGCAATGGGAACGAAAAGAAAGGTTGTCGATTTCATTTCTGATTTTGAGTTCAGTTTAGGCAGTCAAAACATAAATATGAATCTGAACATTCTACTGTTAGGATCTTATGATGTAATTATTGGAATGGATTGGTTAGAAAAGCATAAATAAGTGATATATTGTTATGAAAAATCACTTAAGTATAAAGACGAAAATGACATGGTTAGGAAAGTTCATGGTATACGAAAACCAGTCTCAATTACATAGATTTCAGCAATGCAATTCAAGAAATGCACAAGAAAGGGTTGTCAAGTTTATGCCATCCAAGTAACAAACCTATTAGAAAAAGAAAATAAACCCAACTTGGAGGATTTTGTTGTGTTTCTTGATTTAAGAGACATGTTTGTTGATGAAATACTTGAATCACCCCCTATAAGGGAGAGAGAATTTTCTATCGACCTCCTACCTAGTTCAACCCCTATATGTAAAGCACCTTACCGAATGAATTTGTCGGAATTGATAGAACTAAAAATTCAACTGCAGGAATTATTGGGCAAAGAGTAGATCAGACCAAGTGTTTCCCCATGGGGAGCACCAATCCTCTTTCTGAAAAAGAAATATAGAACTCTGATATTATGCATCGATTACAAAAAACTAAACAAGATGACAATTAAGAACAAGTACCCCTTACCTAGGATAAATGATATTTTCGATCAAGTAGGTGGGGCAAATATTTTCTCAAAATTGGACTTATGATATGGTTATCACCAGGTTAGGATAAAATATGAAGACATAAGTAAAACAACTTTTAGAATGAGATATGGACATTACGAATTTGTGGTTTTATCTTTCAGACTCACTAACGCACCAACCACGTTCATGTGTTTAATGAATAGTATTTTCAGTCAGTACTTGGAGAAATTCATACTGGTATTTATGGACGATATTCTGGTTTACTCTAAAACATAAGAAGAACATGAAGAACACTTAAGAATAGTTCTACAAACTTTAATTAAGCACAAACTGTATGCTAAATTTGATAAGTGTAATTTTTATTAGAAGAAAATATAGTACCTAGGACATGTAATTGTTGGAGTTACTTCACACATACCTAGGATTTATTTTTCCTAAGATTTTTATTTGTTCATTAGTCATTATCTAGTCTCCTATATTTTAGGAGAGAATATTCCACCTAGAGAATATTCTCTTTCAGTTCACACTTCAGTTTGACTAGTTGAGTTGAGTTTAGATGTTGCATTGGGCTCATCACCATGCAACATTGGGATCATCACCATGCTAATTCGACCTTGCCTTGGTATCATCACCAAATTGGTGCATTAGCATTGATTCCCTGAGTTAAATCCTCACTACTTTCTGTTCAGTCAGTTAACTGAACACTAGTTGGCTAGTTAACTCAGCTAGGTGGCAGTTCACTCCCGTAACTGCCTGAGAAACTAGAATAGGTGGCAGTTCACTCCCGTAACTATTGGTGTGTGTCCAAATCACTCTAGACCACCACTATGGTAAATTGGTTCACTTCAATTCGAAGTCATTTATATATACATAGTATATCATGTGTAAATTATTCCTTATTCACAACGGTTAATGAGAATTCTTTCCATTCTTTCTCTCCTTTTTCTTTTCCAATTCTCTCTGTGAATGTGTGTATCATTGTTTAGCTAGATATATTTTGTGCAGATCAACACATTTATGTGGTATCAGAGCCGATGAAATACTAACAAAAAGATACACTCAAAAAAAATTGCAGGTACAAAAGATTGAAGACAACGGAAAGATGGAATTCCAAAAAGAATTCAATCTTACACCTTACAACTATTTTGCATGGAAGGAGAAAATAGCCATACATCTCTAATACAGAGGGTTGTACAGGTTAACCATGAATATATATATATATATATATATATATATATATATATATATCTGACATCAGCCATATAAAAATCCAAGTACTTAAATCGCATGGATGAGGCACTCGAAAAAATTTGCAGTCTTATTTCTCCCGATCTCCTTTTTCATATATCATCCTGTAAGACTCCCAATGAAGCCTAGACCATAATGGAATGGATCTTTGGAAAATATGATGATATGAGGGGACACATGATGGAGGTGTGGATGCTCACATTAAATCCAAAAGGCTTCGAGAATATCCAATATTTCTTTACAAAATTCAAGGATTTACTGTCGCAACTCAAAGCTTGCGAGGTTGATAAATCGAAGGAGGAGAAACAAATGGTTCTCACCATTCTCTCCAATCTTGGACCTGAATTCTCTGTATTTGTATCCACACTCCATCCTGTTAGATTTGACTCTGGAGCCACCTAGAAGATGCCTTCTCTTGAGGACTTTATCGAATCCCTGACACAAGAGAAAACCAAGCTCATCAACATGGGCACAATCAAAGGCCCAAGGGCACATGCACTCATTGTGAATGATGGTAGCCAAAAATATCATAAATATAAAGATAAATATAAGAATAAATATCATGCACGTATGAAAAAGGAAGGGTACAAAAAACCCTTCATCTATGCCTCTGGATCCAAAGGAGAAAAGGGAAGAAAAGGAGAGAAATGCACATACTGTCACAAAGGATTCCATTCGAAATATACATGCATGAAAAAACAAATAGATCTGATGTGTTAGATACTTCAGTAAAACAACCTTGGATATCGCATCCCCGAGGGTGAAAATAATAAGAATCCAGAAGATCCAAATTCCAGGAAAGACAATTCTAGCCATGCCTTGATTGCAATCAACTCCTCTCCCGATGCTTGTATCATAGATTTAGGTGAATCACATCACATGGCTTCCTTAGAAGTAGTCTATTCTTCTTTGGATGCATGAAAATGTCCTCCTATTTTGATGGGGACATCTCTTCTTTCAAAGTCACTGACAAAGGAAGGATGGAACTCACCAACGGAAGCTTTGAGAATGTGTTGCATGTTCCCAAGCTTTCTGTCAACCTTCTCTCTGTGTATCAGATGAGAAATTCCGACACTGGAAAGAAATTCATATTCAAAACAAATTTTGTGGACATATATGACATGCAAACCAACTCCAAGGTTTCTACCGGTGAGGTAAATCATCAGTCTAGATTGTATACATTTTCTGAATTCATTAAACTTGATTCTGCTTTACTGCTTACTCATGTTGATGAAAGTAGTAGGATATGGCATGAAAGGTTTGGAAATTTGAATTTCAGATACATGTAACAAATTAGCAAGCAAATATTAGTTGATGGTTTACCAGACATCCATTTCTCCAAGGGAGTATGTGAGGGATGTGTTCTCGGAAAACACCCTCAAGAGAAATTCGTCAAAGGAAAGTCTTAGCGAGCTTCCACACGTTTAGATATGATCCACAATGACCTCATGGGTCCTTTTCCTCATCCATTGATCAGACAATTGAGGTTTGTTCTCATTTTTCTTGATGATTTCTCACATTTTACTTGGATCTACTTTCTCAGGAAAAAATATGAGGTCTTTCAACACCTCAAAGATTTCAAAGTTTTGGTTGAGACACAGTCGGGAAAGAGGATCAAAGTCCTCTGAACTGATAATGGGGAAGAGTATGTGAATCATGAGATTCATAATCTTTTCCATGAGGTAGGTATTCAGTTGTAGTATGCAGTTCCCTACACTCTGCAGCAAAATGAAGTTGCTGAGCGAAAAAATAGATCTTTAAAGGAGATGGCATCTTGCATGTTGCATGCAAAGTCACTACCACAGAGACTATGGGCCGAAGCACTTAACTATGAAACATACATTCAAAATAGATCTCCTCATAGATATGTCAAGGATAAGACCCCTTACGAGGCTTGGAGCATCTTCAAACTAGAAGTGGCCCACTTTCACATTTTTGGTTCACATGCATGGGCCTAGATTCCCTCTGAAAAGAGGAAAGCACTTGATCCACAAAAAACTGAGTGCATTTTTGTTGGATACCCCGATGGTGTGAAGGGATATCCGCTTATTGATCTTTCCTCAGAATGACTTGTCATTGAGAGTAGTGTCCAATTCGAGGAAAGTGTCTCACATGTACCTCAACAGTCGCATGAAAACACCTTCACCCTTCCACCTATCTGAGATGATGAGCATGCACATGTTGACTCTTCTTCAAATGAGATTTCTAATTCAGAGGACTCATATGATTCAGTCTCAAAGTTAGTATAGTCAGATGCAATGTCAGAGCATCCAAATGTATTCGCAGAGATAGAGTAGAGGCCCAAGTTGGCACAGACTACTCTTCAGGATATAGGGGATCTTGTTGGTGATCCAATCAATACTAGGAGGACTCGATTTGATTTCGAGGAGCCTCCTATTGCACTCACTTCCACTGAACCATTTCCTTCCAGGAATATTTCCTTGGTTCAGTCTTCAGATCCACAGTCTTATGGCAAGGCTGCTGGAAATTCCTTTTGGGAATCTACCAAGCAGGAGGAGTACAACTCCCTCCTATAGAACCAGACTTGGGATCCAGTTCCCCTTCCTTCTGGGAGAAAACTTGTTAGATTCAGATGGTTCTATAGGACCAAGAGCGCATCTGATGGAAAGATCAACAGATACAAAGCTAGGATTTTCACCAAAGGCTTTCAGCAGGTTCATGGTATTGACTATGATGAGACCTTCGCTCTAGTCGTGAAGATGGATTCCATATGATTGGCACTTTCCATTGCGGTATCCAAGGGATGGGAAGTCCATAAGATGAACATGAAGAATGCATTTCTCAACGGTGATCTCTCCGAGGAGATCTACATGGAGTAGCCCCAGGGATTTATGCAGGACTCATATTTGGTATGTCGACTGAAGAAGTCACTTTATGGCCTCAAGCAGGCTCTAAGGGAATGGTATGTGAAGATGGAATCTTACTTTTTGTCACAGAACTTTGTACATTGTAAATCAGACTTGAATGTATACATGCTTAGGATGGTTAATTCACTTATACTTTTAGTTTTGTATGTCGATGATTTGTTGATCATCGATTGCTTGACTTCAACGATTGTTGTAGTCAAGAGGATTCTTCATGAAAAGTTTTTGATGACAGACATGGGTCCGCTACACTTCTTCCTTGGACTTGAGATCAGTAAAGATGCATCAAGCATCAAACTATCTCAAGACAAGTAAGCATGAGATCTCCTTGAGAGATTTCACATGACAGACTGCAAGTCTGCTCCGACTCCTTTCCTATAAGGAGTCAAACTTGAGGATGGAGGGGAGACTCCATTGGTTGATAACACACTGTATAAACAGCTAGTGGGGAGCTTGTTGTATCTTACACACTCTAGACGATACCTCTCATATGCATTTGGTGCAGTTTCTAGGTTCATGCAGGAGTCACATGAGCTACATTGGAAAGATGCAAAGTGTATCCTTTGATACGTACAGGGCACCATCAACTTTGGGATTTATTATGTAGTAGAATCTACATTAGATCTCATTGGGTTTACTGATTTTGACTGGGCTAGCGATAACATTGATCACAAGTCCACATCTGGTTACTCACTCAGTCTTGGTTCCAGGCTTATCTGTTGGTCGAGCAAGAAGAAAGTTGCCATTGCTCTAACTTCAATCAAGGTAGAGTACAGAGGGGTAGTTAACATAACCATTCAAGCTATGTGGCTACAACATTTTCTCACTGAGTGGGGCATTTAGTTTAATCGACCGATTGTTATCTGGTGTGACAACCAGAGCACTCTAAAGTTCTGAAGAAATCCAATTCAGAGGCAGCGGACGAAGAGAATCGAGATCCAGATGCACTACATTCGAGACTTGGTACACGAGGGGATCATCGACTTACAATTATGTCCTTCAGCAAAACAGACGACAAACATTTTCACCAAGACCTTCACTAAGCATAAATTCCATTCTCTGCGAGGTCATCTTGGAGTGAAGGACACAATTGCCTAGCAACTGTAGTTCTTATTTTTACATACATTGTACCTTGATGGGGGGGTTTTCCCATGAGGTTTTCCCTCTTTCCTCACTTTATTTTCAGTGTATCTTTTGTACTTGGGTACCTAACATGGCCTCATTGTTGGGACCCAATATTTATTTTCACCATAGTGATGTTCAGGGAGGGTGTTGGAGTTACTTCACACACACCTAGGATTTTTTTTTCCTAAGGTTTTTATTTTTTCATTAGTCATAATTAGTCATTATCCAGTCTCCTATATTTTAGGAGATAATATTCCACCTGGAGAATATTCTCTTTCAGTTCACACTTCAGTTTGACTAGTTGAGTTGAGCTTAGATGTTGCATTGGGATCATCATGATGCAACATTGGGATCATCACCATGATAATTCGACCTTGCCTTGGTATCATCACCAAAGTGGCACATTATACTTGATTCCTTGAGTTAACTCCTCACAACTTTATGTTCAGTCAGTTAACTGAAGACTGGTTGACTAGTTCACTCAACTAGGTGGCAGTTCACTCTAGTAACTGCCTGAGACACTAGAATAGGTTGCAGTTCACTCCCGTAACTACTGGTGTGTGTCCATATCACTCTAGACCACCACTATGGTGAATTGGTTCACTTGAATTCGAACTCATTGAGATATACAAAGTATATCTTGTGTAAATTATTCATTATTCACAACGATTAATGAGAATTCTTTCCATTCTTTCTCTCCTTCTTCTTTTTCCAATTCTCTCTGCAAATGTGTGTATCATTGTTTAGCTAGATCTATTCTGTGCAAGTCAACAAATTTACAATAATATCTATAGAAGGTATTGCATTCGATCCTGAGAAAATAAGAGCCATCATGGAATGGCCTATACCGAAGGATGTAGCGGACATCCGGTCATTCATGGGAATCATCGGATATTATTGCAGACTTATAGAGGGATTTTCAAAAATTTCTTACCCTATCATATCATTAAAAAAGAAAGGGACCAAGTTTAACTGGTCATAGAAGTGTAAAGACAATTTTAATAAGTTAAAGGAATTATTAACAACCGCACCCATTTTAAAGGTAGAAGATCTAGATAAAGACTTCACCATTTGTGTACATGTGAGTAAATAAGGACTAGGTGGTGTCCTAACTCAATAAGGACACATGATTTGTTACGAGTCTCGGAAACTGAAGGAACAAGAGGGAAACTATGTCACCCATGACTTAGAATTGCTAGCGGTAATACACGCCTTAAAAATGTGGCGGTACTACATAATGGAAAGAAGATTCCTATTATTGACAGATAATAGCGATGTGAAATATTTGTTTAGTTAGCCAGATCTTAATGCAAGGAAAGAAAGATGGCTAACCTTCCTGAGCGAATTTTATTTTGAGGTAATACATATCAAGGGTAAGGAAAATAAAGTAGTTGATTCTTTGAGCAGAAGTGTTCATGGGTTGTTTCAAATAAACATTAGCAGGGAAGAAATCAATCTTGAATAAAGGATAAAGATTGTAGGTAATAATGACGAAAATTACACTAAGACACTGGACGAATTACAAAACACTACAGAAAATTCGGAAAAAAAAAAGACCCGAGTTTGGACAAGAATGGTTTACTACGGTTTAGAAACTAGATATACATACCAGATTCGAAAGATTTAAAGTTAAAAGTCCTGGATGAAGTGCATAAGAAAACATATTATGGTCGTCCAGGATACCAGAAAACAATAACAACACTGAGAAATTTATTTTATTGGCCTAATATGAAAGGCGAAACAACATAATACTTAGCTAAGTGTCAGGATTGTCAGTAGGTAAAAGCCGAACACCAACATCCAGCTGGCCTGTTGCAGCCATTACCTGTACTAGAATGGAAATGGGAGACTATATCACTAGAATTTATTATAGGTTTTCCTATAAGTCAGAAACAAAATGATTCTATTATGGTGGTAATCGATAAACTTAGTAAGTCTACACACTTTATTCATGTAAAGTATACTTTTAAAGCTATTAACATCGCTGAAATATTCATGATTTTTTTTTTTAGACTGCATGGTATTCCTAAAATGGTGATTTCAGATGGAGACATAAAATTTACATCTGCTCTTTGAATTTCAACACGATTTATCATCCTCAAACGTATGGATAGATTGAATGAACAAACCAAATCATAGAATATGTGCTCCACATGTACGTAAGAACAAAACCAAGCAAGTGGGAAGATTACCTACACTTGGTAGAATTTGCATACAACAATGGGTACCAAACTTCGGCGAAAATGAGCCCCTTCGAGGTATTGTATGGCAGAAAGTGTACGACTCTAATTAGTTGGGATAACCCAGTTGATAGAATCATGGTTGGACTAGAAATTCTCCAGGAAATGGAGAGTATAGTAAGAAAGGTACAATAGAGCTTAAAAGAGGCACATGACAGACATAAAAGTTATGCGGACAAGAAAATAAGTCAGTTGGAGTTTCAAGTGGCAAACCATGTTTACTTAAAATTCAAAGCCCAGAAAAGTTCTCTAAAACTAAGGAACTATTCCAATTTGGCACCCAGGTTTTGTGGTCCCTTTCATACACTAGCTCGAATTGGACCCATAGCATACCAACTTGCATTTCCAGCCAATCTAAAAATTCATAACGTATTTTATTTTTCTTTTTTGAAGAATTATGTTCACGACCCTACTCATATGATCAATTGGAACTTGGTGCAGGTGGAACCAAAAGGCGAGTTCTAGGCGGAACCTATGCGCATTCTGGACCGAAGAGAAATAACACTTTAGAACATAGTCGTCGCTCAGGTAAAGGTGCAATGGAAGCACTTTAGCCCTGAGGAGGCCACTTGGGAGTTGGAGGGAGATTTGCGGAAATATGATCCAATCATGTTCCAAGAAATGAATGAACATTGAGGATAGTGTTTTATTGAAGGGGGAAAGGATGTAACATCCCCAAAAATAAATTATTTTTGAATTTGAAATTTCCTAGGAAAATTATTCCGTTTTTGGTAAATTCGAAATTGGGATTTTTTTTCCATTTATGGAAATTCTGAATTTAGAATTTGGTTAATTGTAAGTAATGATTATGACTTTTGGGAAAATATCTAATTTTACACAACTAAATACTTGACTATGACACTTGTATGAAAGAAAATATTTTATAATTATTACTGGAAGACAAATGGAACAACGATGTTGAAATTAGCTAACCGTGACTCCATGAGTGGGGAACATGTTGGAACTACCTCAGGATTGCTTGTTACAAGTGGAAAATCAAGAATTTGGCCATGGGAAGCCCTTGAAAATTATGGATTTGGAAAGCTACGAAAATTCCCCAGGGAGGGAAAAAGACCTAGGCAAAAATGATTTTGGATATATGGCATATGTGAGGAGGCAGGACATTGCCTAGCATGCTAGGGGAAAAAAGTCTATCTCTTGTTGTTACGAACACTACTGGCTGAGTGTGAGGCAAGGAGAGGAATGATGGAATTGAAGATCATTTGCGGAGGAGGAGTTCCAAGTTATCCCTCATGGATTCATGGTGAGGCTAGGGGGTGAATAGGACAAGTGATTTGGCTACCCTGTTCTAAGGTTGGGAGGAACCTAACTATTCTCTTTGTTGTTCCAGTACTTATCCATATATGTTCCTATACTTCCCCTCTTATTATATTTGTATTGTTGAAATGATTATACATTCCTTCTACTTCTATATGTATACCCTATTATTCATATGTGAATAGATGGAATTATAGAGTTGTTGTAGGGTACTTGTTGCAGAAATAATTTTGTTCTACTAAAGATTGCATATACAGGATCATATCATGTTATTTACTGTAGGAATCATATATTTTGTTAAAGAATGCATCTATTTAGTTACTGCAGGTGATATATTGTAGGAACAAAGCTATTATTTTAATGAATGGAATTATAAAATGATTGTGTATTATTTGTGGTAGGAATAGATCTAAGTAGTAAATAGTGTTGTAAATCCACTGTGTATTAGTTGTGGCAAGGACAGAGTTATCTCGCATAAAGTAATAAGTTAAATAAGAAGATAAAAGATACAAATTTTGGAAAATATCTACCTGTCATAAGATCATATGGTTATAATATATTCAAGTTATGTATTAAAATTAAACCTGTATAGATTAAAAACCCCATTGGGATGACACTCTACTATGATAGGAATTCAGGAAGTATATTGAGATATATGAATATAGTTACGCATATATGCTTTTATATGCAGCAATCGATACAGTAGTTGACATAGAAATGGCAATGCATAGCTATAGGAGTTTTGTACACATATTATATAACATGTAAAATTCTTTTAAGAATCATGTAGAATTAAATGTACAAGTAAAATATCAAAAAGAATGGTCGTATATTTAGAGAAAGAACTCCAAATATATTTGCAGAGTCGCATCTATAATCTGTTTACACTGGTAGACTCACACCATTTAAATACCTATTGCTTAGATCCAGTCAACACTAACTATGGTCGGGAAACAAATAGTTTTAGATAGTCACGATATCGATGCTCGTAAGTAATATAAATGGTTAACGAAAACCTTGAACACAGTTTGAAAGGGAAACAAATGGTTCAGATTGTCTTTTATGACTCCAGAATAAAATGTTACAACAATAAACAAATGAATTTATATATCCATAACCTTTTTATTCTTTATGCCTAATATCTACTATGATAAAGGTCGAAAGTAAAAGACACAGGAATGGAGAACAGTATATATTATTCACAATATTATTTATTGTAGAATGATTGAAGAACAACTCCATTATGCCAAGAAAATCTATTTGTATTTTCTATTCCAATCATGTTTTGAATAATGACATAGTAAAGTTTGACATAATCATTCGACCAAATATACAATTTAAGGTTGAATCTCTTACTCAGTCGTGAAGGCAAGTAACAGAGGTAAAAACTAGCATTGAAACAAACAAATCTTCACCCACAGAGATGACCCGTTAACTCAAATATTTCAACCTGTATCCACCTACTACCCTCCTTGAAAGGGATGAGATGGAACCCAAATACCTCTTATACGGACGACAAAGGTTGGCATCCATTTCTCGCGTGGACAAAAACCCTACACAAGTTTTCACAAAATAATGTTAATAATTGTACAATAGATATAAGATGAATATAATAAAATGATGATTATCAGGAAAGAAAATACAGAGCCATACTTAACTTTTTAATTGAGGGATCCGATATCTTTCTCTGTTGCGATGAGTTGAGTAACATCCCAGACTGAAAGGGGAGGAGGAACCCAAGATTCCCTGATGGGTACGCTCATAATCATAGGGTACCATCATTAGTGATAAGAACCGAATTATTAAATCGAAAGGACATTATAGGAAAAGAATATATGAATTACCATTTCATTGAAGTATGAGAGTCACATAATGAGAATGGAACAAATATTTATTTTAATTGAAAGCATTGAAATTGGAAGCCACGGGTGAAATAACACCAGCAAAAAATCTATCTAAACCATCTAAGAAAAATGTATTTAAAGAAATAGAGACAGAGGGTCATCACCATGCCGAATTACCAGACTCATATGACCTTTTTTATACACTCTGACTTTAAGAAAGTTGGCATTAAAGGATGACCAAAATTTTAAATATGCAATGCAGGATACAAAGCATATTTATTGTGGCTATGCCGAATGAAACTTCAGAAAACATTCAAATAAGAAATTATAGTCATAAGAACTCATCGGGTAGTTGGGAAATAGAGAGCCCGAATAGAGAACCCAATACCAGGTACTCAACCAGGACAGGATAACGTTATTTGAATCTTTCCAATGAGATTAATTGTCATGAATAGTTATAGCATTCAGACACAGTGCGAATCCCTAACCTAAATGGAATTCTGGGCCATAGTCCCAGCGAAATACAATAGAGACTCACACCATGTAATAACACATAAAGAAAACAACGAATGTAGGAGATGACTAACAAATGAATTACAAACCAAACGCTACCTGCATGAACTCGTTGGGAAGAATAAAAAAGAATCGAATGTCGAAGATGTTGAGTATAATTTATAAAGTTAGCGGAACCACTTACTAGTAACACAAATAGTCTAGGAAGGCCGCCATTCTTTCCACCCCAAGAAAATGGAGAGAAATGCATAGCCAACTTTAGAATACTTTTAACAAAAATGACAAAGAAAAAACTACTATAACCCTAAACCTCGCACCCCATACCTATTGAGTAATGATGGTACAATGGGATGTGCGGGCCATGTGATAGAGCTGACTTAGCGCGTTTGGGTTGGAAAAAGGTATAGTGATGGCCTCATATCTCACCTACCTCCATTAAGGGCCGAGTCATAGTTTTAACTCTCGACTATCATAAACCCTCCTGTCACATTTAATGAATTACGAAGTGAAGGGTGGCTTCCTCGAAATCCTATGAGTTGGAAACCTTTAATCCCTAACCACTACCAATATAGTTTAGCACCCAGTCTGGTTAGATGTTGCTTAGATTCGATAGATTTAACGATTTGTTAGCATAGGGTTTCCCTTCTAACCATAAAAACCATTATATCGTGTATCGAATGAAAAACTATTACCCAACTGAAACTTTACCAAGTTTGCCTATCGATGACTTTGGTCATGGATAGAAGAGGCAAAAGATTATGTTAAACTAACATATAGCTAAGGTATATAACCCGAAAACCAATACATTATATGTAAGTCTTATTCGTATATTCTTCGAGTTTAAACCTTTCACACAGGTATAGATGATGTGTTTTAGAGGAGAGGTTAGGACCCTATGTCCTATGCCTAGTTTTAATTCCAAGCTAATACCAAGTATAAACATATACCCACATATAAATGCTAGTATGACTCAAGAATTTCACGAAAATTGTTAGATGGTGGGACTAGGTAGAAATGTCATCGTTGACATTCATAACTTGAGTAAAATACCAGAGTTTAACAATGGAAATAAAAGGGCTATTTATTTTATTGTAAGACTATTTTTTTTAGGAATTGAAGGTTAATGTTCCTTAGAAGATTTTTTTCTTTTGACGAAATTGAAGTACATTACATAATTTTTTGCAGAATATTGCACCAAGAAATAGTAGAAATGATGTTGTACAAGATAAGAAACATGATCAAACAAATGAGGATCTCATGGAAGAATATTATCAGATAAATCAAGTTAATGATCCGATGGAAGAAGATGATGGGAAAAATCAAATGATCCAAGATTTGTTTGCTCAGTTGGATTAATATGGGGACAATGATGGTATTTATGATGCACCTCTATTAGAAAAGGAAAATAAATGACTTTATGAAGGCTCAAGATAAAATCTTCTCTTCGCTACATTGTTGTTAGTGAAATTAAAGGTTATGAATCATTTGTCAAACACTTGTATGAGACAAATCCTAAGGTATGTAATATGTTTCATCTAATATACGTAAATGTTGAATTTTTTCTATCTTGTTTTAGTGTTAATTAATGTGTAAAATAAGAATGAAAATTTTTTATGTTGTATGTTTTTAGGTGAATTTTTGTTACCATTGTCAAATATTTTAGCTCGCGCATATCGAGATTTGTATGCCATTTTGAAAGACATTGGAATGGATTATCAAACTATAGATGCATTTATTAATGATCATATTATATATTATGGACAACATGCTTCGAAAATAGAATGTCCGCAATGTCTTATCAGTATATATTGAACCGATCAGGTAACAAAAAGGGTGCCTCGAAGGGTTCTTTGTCATATTCCCATAATTCCACATTTGCAACGATTGTTCAGGTGTGAAAACATAACATAGTTTATGGATTACCATGCATGTAATAGAAGTGGAGATGGTTTTCTTTGAAGCCATGTCGATGGTTATGAATTTATCAAAATTGAGGAAAAATGGGCGGATTTCAAAGATGAACCTTGTAATGTTAGGCTTTCACTGGAAGTTGACGATGTTAATCCATTTAGACAACTTAGGTCTATTTAATGAGTGTGGGCTATTTTTGTTATCAACAATAAAATTCCTCCTTGGATGTAAATAAAGAGGGAGTACATAATGTTGACAATTATTGTTCAAGGTATTTGTTATATAAAAAAATGTGTTCTTGGCTTGCAGGTTAGGTGGAGCTGGAGTTGGAGCTTGGCCCTCGAGCCCAGATTTACAAGTTTTCTTAAATATATTATTTATACCTCTAGTTATTTATTTTTATACCACCCTTTTCAAGGATTTTACCTATATAGGCCAACAAGTTTTAGAGTTTTTAGAGAGTTTCAGGGTTATTTACAGGGAACATAGCTTAACTTCCTGTCCAGTGTTAGGAGGATGGGTGGGTAGGTGGCCCTTTGGTCCCATATTTTAAACTAAATCTCTAATACCATGTGTAAGGTCTCTTCAAATAGATACTTATAAAACAAAAAAAAAAATTGATTAAAGAAATGTTATCCTAACATTTTCACTATTTCATAACCAACATATAACCATTCATCTTAAATAAAATTTATGAGCAGATCATAATAAATTATATAACACAACAAAAAAATGAAAATACATACCTCTAACTGATGCTACTGTTGTTCTCCAAATTTGCCTGATGCTCTGCCCAAATTATCCAACTCTGCCTGATGCTCTACCCAAAATCGTGTAACCACCTAGCCAGCGAGGAATAGAGCCTCTTCGGCTCCCTAGCTCCAGGATTTTGTAAGGATTCCTAGCCCCCGAGCCCAAAAATCATAGAAATAGGTGCCCCTTATAACAATCCCACCACAAGATTCTCCAGCCAACACCCATAATACAGTCTTCCAATCTTCCCCCCCAAAAAAGTAATCCTCCCCAAATGCCCCAATCGAGTCTCCCAATACAAAAATAATGCTCCCTGCCCAAAATTCCCCTTCTCCCAAGTGTTTTCCCCTTCATATCCTCCTTTTCCTTCTTCCCCCATTCACCGACTTCTTCCTTTCATTAAGACTCACCCACCTTATCCCTTCATTCAATGCCAACCACCTTATCCGCTTCTCCTTAATGGTTCCATCATTTGATATGTTAAGTTTTCTTTTAATAAATTAAAAAAATTTAAAATTAAATTCATTACCCAAATATTTAATGAGTTAATTAATTAATTTACATTAAACAATTAATAATTCAGGACAATTAATTAATTAAACTTAATATACTTTAAACAATTATTTAACTATGACAATTAATTATTTAACTATTGTTGTTACATACACCCACCCTTCAGGAAACTTCGTCCCGAGTTTAAAGTATTTTATGATACAAGGGAAAAGACACATGGTTCACACATTCATAACAAATAACCAATATTATTAGTAAGTAAGCCAAAAAAACTCATACATACTAGTGTACATGTGCAAGAAATGCATGTGTAGCTAGTACATACAAGTCTCGTGCATGTACTAATAACAATAACTATCATCTCTATAGTAATTTCTGTATGCATGCAATCCATTCAACACGACTATTCATTTTATAAAAGACAATAACCCTATCAAATGTTTGCGAAATCCTTTAATTACAATTATCTAGCTCAACAATGTTATCTAGACAATTGTAGTTTAGTTAATTAATTATGAATATTCATAGATACACTTTTTCTTTTCAGAAGGAAAAACAATAAATTCCACCATAAGACAAATATCCATACACTCTCAACTATTTCTACTCATCCTTCCTCCCTAACTTACGTCCATCTTCCATTCCTATCCTTCCTCTGTTGGACTATCTTGGAGCATCAACTATATTGACCTAACTCCAAATAGAACCCGTAAGTGGAAGTGTCACTCTCTTGACCAAGTTTCCCCAACAGGAAACTGACAGTCATCATCACACATCTAGGGGAGTGTGAGCTAACACCGTCCTCCCATGACTCCAGGTTTCAGAGGATACACGGTGGGAAATGCCTCCACCCCTCCTAACAGGACTAGGGCCCACACCCTACAATGGAATATACAGTGGCACCATGCTGCTGGGAGTCTTTTCATCGTTTATTAGGTTTTGGGTAGTTTCACCTCCTAAAATCTTGCACTGGTCCACATATCATATCAATGTTTCCAACCAATATAATTTCACATACAAATATTCATACCATATTGTTTCTTGGTCGGTGGTCATGACATCCACTTTCATCACCATTATCCCTTCGCTATTTCTGTTGGCATGCTTTACATGAAACACATTCTTTTCATTGATGGAAAGTACAACAATGACAATGGCTTAAGTACAGGAAGAATGTGCCAAGCGGGCACCAGAATTATTTTGGGAAGACGCAACAGAGAAAGCATGATAAGATCAGAAGAGATAGTGTAGAGTATGCGTGTTTGTCATTGATGGAAAATATCATGACCAACATCGTAGGGATAATGGCATGGAAATGGCAAGTTCAAAAAGTGATCGTTGGATCCCATTCAGAATATTAAACTCTAGGATTCAAGGAAGCAACTCACGGTAGAAAATCGCGAAATGTGAAACCACGACTTAATCTCCATTTCCGAGTCTCAGATACTGGGAGTTGGAGGTGTCTAGGACACTCATGACAAGAATGTCAAAATCGCAAAATGAGAAACCATGACTTAATCTGAGTTGTTAATCAAAGGGAGATCGTGGACTGTTGATCTGACTCCATTTCAGAGTTTCAGATACCATGAGTTGGAGGTGTCAAGAACACTCATGACAAGAATGACAAAATTGTGAAATGTGAAACCACGACTTAATATGAGTCGTTGATCAAAGGGAGATTGTGGACCGTTGATCTGACTCCATTTCAGAGTTTTGGATACCGGGAGTTGGAGGAGTCAAGGAAGCAGCTCATGAAATAAACTCGTGATATGCGAAATCATGAAAAGATCTGGATCGTTGAACCATCGAGATTGTGGACCATTGATCTGACTCGATTTAAGAGTTTTAGCGATCGCAACAAGAAAATCCAAGAATCTTCATCATAGGAGTCCCGAAGTGGTGAAATGAGAAACGCCAAAAATTTTGGGGTTCGTGACTTGGAGTTTCGAAACACTTCAACACAGAAACGTTGAAACGCAAAATGCGAAACACCAAAAATTTCAGGGTTCGTGACTTGGAGTGTCGAAACACTTCACCATAGAAATGTCAAAACGTCGAAATGCGAAACATCGAAATACCTTCTGGTGTAGGCTGTGGTCACCATCAGTGGTCATGTGAGAGGGAGGATCTAGCACCAAGCTAAGCTCCTTTTCAGTGATTGTAACATGAAGAGTCGAGACTCTTCACCACAAGAATGTCGAAATGTCGAAATGTCGAAATGCTGAAATGCGAAATGTGTGTTTAGAATTGGCCCCTAGTCATAACCTATGGTCACATCGAAGAAGGCTCATCGGAGGAGCTAGCACAAAGCTAATATCCATTTTGGAGATCGGGACATGAAGAGTCGAGATGCCTCACAACATGAATTGTTGAAATGCGAATTGTGAAAGCATTTTCTGAACAGGCATGTGGTCACCGCCTGAGGCCACATGTGAAAGGAAAGGTGAAAGGTGCCAAAGGCATAAGGATCAAGAGGTTCATAGTGTAACTTCCAGAAACCACTAATTGTTTCTACACAAAAAAATCAAAGAGGCCTCAATGTGATTTCCATAGGAGTTGAAGAGTCTCAAGGCATCTGCCACTAGAATGAAGATTGTTCATAGAGGCGATTGACAGATAGAAGAGCGTTGAAGCCTATAACTGCAACATAAAGGATGAGCTCAACTATGATAGAGAATACAAAGAGTCTCGACTGCTAGATAGGCTAAGGAATCTTAGCATAACACCTACTGATGATGAATGCATGGGTATAACTGCCAGAAAATATGAGGAATTTCCATGATGATCAGAAAGAGGAATCGACATGAGGAGAACATGCAGGACAAAGAGAGTTTGTTGATGCTCGAGGGAGTGAAGTAGTGGCAATGTGAAGTGGTAGTGAATATCCTAATGTGGAGAACAATGGTGGGGTGTAGAGCATGCAGAAGCATTGCGCATATAGTATGCACAAGGTGCACAGAGACTATAAGAATGCAGAACAAAGAAGAGATGGGGGATGCTATTGAGAGTGATTCAAATGTGTAGAACGAGGCAGTGTGCAACAACTAAAATACACAGAAGAGGAATGGTGCATGAAATGAACATGGAGCACAAAGCATAAAAGGCAGAAGAACAGAAAGTGCAAGGCGTGTGTGCAGGAAGGCAGTGAGGCAGATAGAGCAGGGCAGTGTAGCAGAACAATGATGAGATTGGTAAGCCATTGATGAACATTATATCATTGTAATAAGTTTCAATAGAAAAGATTGATATTTAAGGGAGGTAGGGAGGTTCTAGGGGGGACTGTTGTCCTCACAGGTTCAAGTGGGTTCTTGAAAACAGGGAGTTGTAGCTTCCATCTAGTTGCAGCCAGAAAAACCAGGGTGGCAGGGTGGTGTAAGGGAGAATAGTTGTTCTCTGTTATACAGGTTGGTGCCTGTGTGACTAGAAGTTGGTGCTTCCATCCAGTTGGTACTGGAACTCTTAGGAAGTTGGTGCTTCCATCCAGTTGGTGTTGGAAATCTTAGGGAGTTGGTGCTTCCTTCTAGTGGGTGCTAGAGAAACTAGGGAGTTGGTGCTTCCTTCTAGTGGGTGCTAGAGAAACCAGGGCGTCGGTGCTTCCTTCTAGTGTGTGCTAGAGAATCCAGAGAGTTCATGATCTCATCAAGTAGAATCTAAAAAAATAGAGGTTGTAGCCTCATTATGAGTTGGTGCTCATAAGTATGATAATGTACATAATGTAAATATTACTTATCATATAAAGAAGAATATTTTTTACCCTTTATGGGTTTCCTCATGAAATATTTGTCTCTTTGTATCTCATATGTGTGAATGATGTTGAATGTTCTATTGCTTACTTCCCTGCATTATTGTGATTGTCATTGAGTGCTCTGTAAAGAGTTTAAAATAAGCATAATTGTTTAAGCACGGTAACAACTGATTCACCCCCCCCCCCTCACAGTTGTCCAACAATTTCATAGCCCAATAACCTGCAAATTAGTTTGTGACACAAACTCGTACATATATATGAATTACCATCATGTAATTGCTTACAACCATAATTTCCATTCGGTATCCACGTACCAACAATTTTAACATCATTTTTTTTAGAAATAGATCTCATAATATCCCCATAATTCCAGTAACGTTACCCATTCATAGAATTATCATTTACATAATAGATTGCATCATATCCAACATCATTCAAATAGAATCTAAAACTTCATAGGATTTTCATTCACATAGTATATCAAATCATATCCTTCATCATCAATAACATTTAAACATTCATAGAATTTACATTCACATAGTAGATCACATCATATACATCATCATCCATAACATTTAAACATTCATAAAATTTACATTCTCACAACATATCACATCATATCCATCATTATTCAAACACATTTAAACATTCATAAAGGTTCATACGTCTTAAAAGTTCAAGTGTATCATTTAGTAGTTTTACTGTGAATAAAAAGTAAAGGTGTTTAGGCCTTAAGTAATCCTAGTTGTCTAAGTCAAAAGGTGGAGTTACATACACCCTAATTTCGAGAACATATTCTCGAGGTGGTCAAAAAGTGAGGGATAATATCATCATAACATCTCAACATCTTCCCAGGTAGTAGATCCTAGACTATACTTGTCCCACTGGACCTTAACTTGGTCTACCGGACGGTTCCTGATCTATCAGGCTCTACGGTCCAATATGCGTAATGGTTCTACCATGAGGGTTCCTGAATCTGATACCTACAATTCTTTCCAATTTAGTTTATGTGATTCATCAAAAACATAATGACGTAGAACAGATACATGAAAAACATTATGAGTTTTATGCAAGTCGGGTGGCAGTACGAGACGATAGGCAACAGGTCCAATTTTCTCTTGGATTTTGAATGCTACTATAAATCGAGGTGACAACTTTGTCCCCTTCCTGAAATGAACAGTAATTTTATTAGGCCTGATATGAATGAAAAACTAATCTCCCACTTTATAACTTTTGTCAGTCCTGTGTGCATCCGCATAACTTTTCTGTCTATCCTATGCTTCCTTTAGTCTCTGCCTAATCTGAATCAGCTGTTCCTCCATTTCTTGAATCAACTCTGGTCCAACTGTTACTCAGTCTTCTAACCTCTCCCAACTCAATGAAATTCTGTATGGACTTCCATATAGAGATTTGTAGGGTGGCATTTCGATGGAGCTATGAAAACTATTATTATGGGAAAACTCTACCAAAGGTAGGTACTTCTCCCAATGGATTTGATTATCCATAACATACATCCTAAGCATGTCTTCCATAACTTGATTTACTCTCTCAGTTTTCCCATATGTTTCAGGATGATAAGTTGTACTTAAGTTCAACTGAGCCCCCAACGCTAATTGCAAATTTGTCCAAAACCTAGAAGTGAATCTGGAGTCCCTATCTAAAATGATCTTCTTAGGTATCCCATGCAAGTGGATGACCTCACTTACAAACATGCGTGCCACATCATTGACATCATAAGTGTCTCTAATAAGAATAAAATGAGCACTCTTGGTTAACTTATCAACTATCACAAGAATGGCATTGTGTCTATGAGATGTGAGCAGCAACCCCACAACAAAATCCATGGAAATGACTTCCCACTTGGACATAAAAACATCATGTGGTTGTAGGAGACCTGTCGGGTGATGGTGGTTATCTTTCACTTTTTGACACTCTAGGAACTTGGTGATGAAATGGACTACATTGCGCTTCATTCCTACCCAAAAGAAAATATCCCTCATGTCTGCGTACATTTTCTTCACAGTTGGATGCGCACAATAAAGTTCTCTATGGGCTTCCTTTAGTATGATGATTTGAATATTTCCACTTTGAGGGATGTACATCCTTCCTCAATATCTCAATAGTTTGTCTGCTTCCAGAATATATCATTCATACTTTGGATCTAATTGCCTGCCCTTTTGAAGTTTTCAGGTAACCTTTAAATACCAACTGTCTCCACGGAGTTGCATCAACACACGTTCCCTCAAATTGACTTTTAAGGGTACCAAGGAGAAGACACGTGGTCTCCTACTCAAGGCATCCACGACCACATTTTAGTTTCCCTTGATGTATGAAATACCAAAATCATACCTGCTCATGAACTCACTCCATTTCCTTTTCCTGGCATTTAGATCCCTTTGAGTGAATAGAATTTTTAAACTTTGATGGTCTTTTTTGAACTCAAAGTTTCACCCCACTAGATAGTGCCTCCAAAGTTTCAGAGCTAGCATTACAATTGTCAACTCTAAATCATGAGTAGCATAAATATCCTCATGTTTCTTCAACTTCCTTGATGCATAAGCTATCACTCCTCCATCCTGCATTAACACAGCCCCCAACCCTTGCTTCGAGGCATGTGTGTAGACTGTGAAGTCCTTTTCCATATCCGACACTCGTAGAATTGGCAGACTCTCTAGTAACCTCTTAATATCGATGAATGCACTATCACATTCTTCTATCCATTCATACCTAACCCCCTTGTGCTGCAAATTGGTGATGGGTTTCGCTATTTTAGAGAACCCTTCCACAAATCTTCGATAGTAACCTGCTAGCCCCATGAAGCTTCTTACCTCATGAGAATTTTTCGACATTGGCCATTCCATAATGGCCTTTACCTTTTCTAGGTCCATAGAGATTTCCTTGCCGGAAATGATATGACCTAAATAGTGGATTTCTTTCTAGAAGAAGGAACACTTCAATAACTACCCATACAATTTGTTCTCTCTAAGGCAGGACAACACCACTCGCATGTGTTCCTCATGCTCTCTTTCGTTTTTGGAATAGGTGAGGATGTCATCTAGAAAGACTTGTACAAAGAAGTTTAAGTAATTACAGAATACACCATTCATGCATCTCATGAATACTACTGGTGCATTGGTCAATCTGAAAGGTACTACAACAAAATCATAATGCCCAAACTGAGTTCAAAAGGCAGTTTTAGGAATATCGCCTTCCTTAATCCTTAACTGGGGATACCCTGATTGCAAATCAATCTTTGAGAATACCACTGCTCCCTTCATCTGATCGAAGAGATCATCTATTTGTGGCATTGGATACCTATTTTTCACTGTAGAACGGTTCAAGTCCCTATAATATATACACAGTTGTAAGGAACCATCCTTCTTCTTTACAAAAATTATTGGTGCACCCCAAGGTGAGACACTCAGTCTTATTAGTCCTAAGTCGAGTAGCTCTTTCAACAACATATGCAACTCACAAAGTTCTAGTGCTGTCATCCTATACGGAGTCTTGGAAATTGGTTCTACACCAAGATTTAGCTCAATAGTAAAATCCATCTCCCTCTTAGGAAGTAACCTTGGTAACTCGGTTGGAAAAACATCCTTAAATTATGATAATACTGGGTACTAATCCAAGGAGGTTCCTTTCCTTTCATTCACTGCTTCAACGACATAAAGTTGACACCCTTGCCTCATGCATCGCTTAACCTTCATAGTTAAAATAAAGCGTAGAGACACCTTTCTTTGTACACCTTGGATCTCTACTGGCCTTCCTTCATCGTCAACACAAAGAACCCTTTTTGCGAAACAATCTACCATAGCTCAATGGGCTTCTAACCAATCCATTCCAATGATTAGGTCATACGCCCCTAGAGAAGTGACGTATACCTTCAACCTGGTAGTACACACTACCACGTCTACTAGAAAATTATCAATGCTAGGTCCTACCACTTGTTTTTCCTCCGAATCCATCTCGATTTGTTTAAATTCATCGTGTTCGTAGGCTTCCAACCCACTCTTTTGTAATGAAGATGGTGAAATGAAACTATCTGTAGCACCAGAATCAAATAAAATTTCAACATTGATATGATTTAGCGTACCTGATGAATCCACCACCGTGGATTGACGTTTTTCCTGGCAATTATTAACTGTTGCGTAAATCTGGTGGCTTCCACTTGCTCTTCCCATTGGGGCCTTTCCTTCTCTATACACAAATCCTACTTGCAACTTTGGGAAGTCACTCTAGTAATGGGGTCCTCCACACCCCCAACACGTAACACAAGATGGAGCCTGTGCACTGCTCTCTAATGATTTCTAAAATGAGTTCCTTCCCCTAGAACCCCTACCTCTACTAGCTACTCCCTAAGATGGTCATGGACTTGCCTGCGTTGTTGGTGATGAATGAGATGCTGCACTCCCTGCCATTGAAATACCTGTGGCGACTATCCTTTGTGTGAATCTATTACCATATGGAGGTGGCCTTGAGCTCCCTCCCCTAGAAACTTTTCTAGGGGTCTTCCCCACGAATCCAGGATGATGCAGAAAGGTCGATCTCGTACCTCCGTTTAAGTTCACGCGTTCCTTCACATAACGTGAATTTTCCACTGCTTCAGCTACTGAAGACGGTTTCCACATACCCACCATGGCCCTTATCTTAGGGTTTAACCCATAGACAAAGTGTTATGCCTGTCATTGGACATTAGATCCATGTACAAAACATATTTGACCAATTCCATAAACCTGTTCTCATATTCTTCTACGGTCCTATTTCCCTGTACTAGAGCATCAAATCATCCCACCTATTATTCTTCATAGTAAGCTAGTAGATATTTCCTTCAGAACCTCTCCTCAAAAAGTTCCCAAGAGACGGTGTCCGGGGTAAGGTGCAATTGCCTCTCCAGGTTGCCCCACCAGTTCAGGGCACTGTCTCTCAACTAAAAAATTGCTATCTTCGCCTTTGAAGTGGATACATAGTCCCTTAAGGAGAAACACCTTGTCATTCCTTCCAACCATCCCTCTACACATTCACTGGCACGACCCTTGACAAACTCTAGAAGTTTGATCTGTTGTTGTTCTCTAGTGATGTATTCAGGTGGAGGCCCTCCCACTAAATCCCTCGATGCTTCAGGATTACCCATTCTCGATGGTGGGGGCTCCACTTTGGTCCCTGCTAGCTGACGCCCCTTTAAAGTCTCATTTATGGCCTCCAAAGAGCGCAGAATGAGAGTTAATTCAGGCGATGGTGGTGGTAGTGTTGGCGGTCCCTGTGACGATGCCCCTCTGCCTCGATTTCCTCTAGTCCTAACCATCCTGTATAATTGAATCTACATCAACCAAGAGTTTTTCAGGGTGAGTCTAGGGAAATTCATATTTGCGTAACTTAAACTTGAAAACAGGGTTAGGCGTAATTTTTTTTTTTTACTTGTCCGTAAACAGACGTTAGTCTCTTTAGCAGAAGTGGATAGGTCAGGGTTAAATCATCTAATCTCGATGTATTCGCCTAAGAAAACTACTGAATCCCTCACCTGGTTCCTACGCTAGCACTGTAGCACACTCGTCAATTCCTCTAACTTACCTTCCGTGTGCGCATGAAACCCCCTCCAAAATTTCTTTTAAAACCAGTTAATGTGATCTTATACATAATTAGTCATTAACCTAAATCATTACATATGTACTTAATTATCAATAATTTGAGAGATGTACATTAACATTAATATTAAATATCAAATTTTAAATCTAATTATTTAAACAAAAAAAAAAATTAAATTTGAAATTGCTTTAAAATAACTACTACTAATTAAAATTCAAACAACTGTATAAAAAATAATATAGTTAGAAAGGAATATTATTTTAATTAAACAAAATAAATTATTTTAATTTGTTTAATTAAAATAATTAAATTAATTTTTTTTAAATAATCAAGTAAAATAAAATTTAATTTAGAAATAAAATAAAATAAACAAATTAAATTATATAACAACAACAAATTAAAACCTAAATCATTACATAAATAATTTAATTGAATTTAATTAATAAAAATATGTTAACTAGTGGGTGGAGGGTGGCAAAGTGGGTTCTCACATGAGACCCACGTGCCTTGCCCTCCCCTTTCCCATCACCCAAAACCCTACATGCCGCGCCCCCAAACACTAATCCCATACTCTTCCTCTATGCAATTGTGGTTGGACCTCTTTCATTTTTTCTTTGTTTTTGTTTTTTTTTGTCATTTGCTCAGCAGAGGGTTTGGTCGCACAGTCCTTTAGATGTGAAACTACGTCGGGCTCCTTCCTATGGGAAAGATGCAATGTACAAGCCCCCGTGAGCTCCTCCTTCATGGCTTGGCACATGGTCTTGGCCACTATTAAAGTCTGTAACCTTAGACTTCAATGTTTGAGGTTGTAGCAGCCGCCATATCACCCTTTAGCCTCGCTTTCAGCCCTGTAGCCGCCGCCGTTAGGTCTATGAGGGATGGTCATTGTGACTCAGCATCAGTTTGTAGATTGTGAGAAACAGGACTCGAGAGGTTCATGTCAGTCTGCGATAGTGGGAGGAATGCTACGAAGCAACAATATGTGGGTGCGCCGGTTGGTAGCCCTTGCCAAGACTTTGCACCGTGCAGGAGGTCTGAGGTTCGATCCCCATGGACTCCACTAAAATTCTTAAAAGATTTGGCAAAGGCCTGCGACTCCTCGCTTGGCTCCTCCCTTAGCCTGCGACTCTTACTCTCCATTTTTTTTATCATTTATTTTTATATAAACACATAGTGCAATATTATCTCCCCTTGTGAGCTCTATGTGTTTCTTTGTGGGCGCCTTAGTGTGAGTGATGCTCATCGTGACTAGACCCTTGATGGTTTGTTATATACTTAGATCATGGTATTGGTACATGAGATCAATAGAGTTGTGTTGGGCTTGGTGCCTGCGCTAGGCCTTCTGTGGTTTATGTGTTCTTGCTAACCCGTGACTATATGTGAAGGTGACTATCATTGGAGGCTTGGCACTGGTGCTTGTGTTGGTTTATGTGTTGTTGAATTGTGGACTCGGTATATGTGCTAACTCGTGGACTTCGGTTCTTTTATTTGGGCGTCGACTGGTTACCGTTCATGGGTTCAAAACCCATGAGCCCGCACGTTCCTTTTTTAAAAGTTTTCATCTGGGCCTATGTAGTGCAATGCCTGTAGGCTTGGTGTTATCCTGCTGGTTGTGTGCTGGTGCATTGGACGCATCGTGCAAAAAAAAATTTCCCTCTGCGCAATCCTCTCTTGGTCATGGCTTACAACTTGGCATGTGGAATGTAAGGGATTGGCGCTCAGTGTTGGGGTTTGTCACTTACTGTGTGGACTTTTATGACTCGGAGGCGATGCGAAAGAGCCTTGTTAGCTCCCTCCTCAATGGTTTGGTCTTACAGCTTTATCTTCAATGGTTTGTGCATAGATTATGGACTCTGTTTTAGGCTTGGCGCTATACTTGAGTGCTAGGCGTTGTGTCCTATGAATCAAAATTTGTGTGGACTTGAAGATTTAATATCAAGCCCAAATGTTTTTCTTGTTTTATATTAATTTTTTTTTATTCACTTTTTCTATTTTTTTTTTATATATATTTTTTTTATGATGTGTAGTGCAACACATGTGCTACTTATGGGATTCACTGATGGCACTAGGTATGATTGCATTTTCTCATGACTTGGTTCTTGTTGTATGTGGTGTTTACTACTTGGAGATTAGGCCGCATGCCCAATATTTTGTTTTCTCTTTTTTTTTTATATATACATATATATATATTTTGTTATATATATATATATATATATATATATATATTTTAGTTTAAATAAATATCTTTTATATATGTTCATTTATATATTATTATTTATATCTCTATTTAGAAGTTCAAGGGAAGAGGAGACTTGATATATATATACATATATTTTTTTATTATTATTATTTGTCACTTTCAATATGTATAATATTATACCTTTTCATTTTTCAATGTGCGTACTGTTCATATATGTATATAAAAAATGTGTGTTTGGCTTGCAGGTTAGGTGGATCCGGAGTTGGAGCTTGGCCCTTAGGCCCAGATTTACAAGTTTTCTCAAATATATTATTTATACCTCTAGTGATTTATGTTTATACCACCGTTTTCAAGGATTTTACCTGTATAGGCCAACAAGTTTTAGAGTTTTTAGAGAGTTTCAGGGTTGTTTACAGGACACATATCTTAGCTTTTTGTCCAGAGTCAAGAGGATGGGTGGGTAGGTGGCCCTTTGGTCCCATATTTTAAACTAAAGATCTGATACCATGTGTAAGGTCTCTTCAAACAAAGACTTATAAAACAAAAAAAATTGATTAAAGAAATGCTATCCTAACATTTTCACAATTTCATAACCAACATATAACCATTCAGCTTAAATAAAATTTATGAGTAGATCATAATAAATTATATTACATAGTAGAAAAATGAAAATACATACGTCTAACTGAATCTACTATTGTTCTCCAACTTTGCCTGATGCTCTACCCAAATTCTCCAACTCTGCATGATTCTCTGCCCAAAACCGTCTAACCACCCAGCCAACTAGGAATGGAGCCTCTCTGGCTCCCTAGCTCCAGGATTCCGTAAGGATTACTGGCTCCCAAGCCCAAAACACCCAAAAACAGGTGCCCCCTTGTAACAGTCCTACCACAAGCTTCTCCAACCAAAACCCGTAATACAATCTTCCAATCTCCCCCCCCCACAAAATAATCCTCCCCAAATGCCCCAATCCAGTCTCCTAATACAAAAATAATGCTCCCCACCCAAAAGTCCCCTTCTCCCGAGTGTTTTCCCCCTCATGTCCTCTTTTTCCTTTTTCCCCCATTCACCGCCTTCTTCCTTTCATTAAGACTCACCCACCTTACCCCTCCATTCAATGCCAACCACCTTATCCCATTCTCCTTAATGGTTCCATCATTTGATATGTTAACTTTTCTTTTAATAACTTAAAATTTTAAAAACTTAAATTCATCACCCAAATATTTAATGAGTTAATTGATTAATTGATTAATATACATCAAACAATTAATAATTCAGGACAATTAATTAATTAAACTTAATATAATTTAAACAATTATTTAACTATGACAATTAATTATTTAACTAGGATTGTTACATGTTTACATTAATTTTTTGAAGGTAGCATTTTCATTTGTTTCATTTTTTGCATAATATCTTTTGTTTATTTATTTAATTATATATACATATCATGGTAGTAATTATGTGTAATTTCAAACAATTAGGTAAGTACTAAGTTAAATATATGAATACAAATCAAGGAGAAGAAGATGAAGAAAACATTTACAATCATGAGAGAAGAGAAATTGTTTTTCTTGTACGAGTCAGCCTTGGAACTCCACACTCTTTATAGAGCTTCCTTTTATCCCTTCTTAGGGTCCTTCAAGATCTCAATGACTGAGACATCATTTGAGCCCTTCTTAGGGTTCCTAGTGTCTCCATGCTTGGGACATCCTCTCCACCCTCCTCATGGCCACTTGTGAACAAAAATAATGCGACCATAGAGAGAACCCTCAAGTGAGGAGTCCACTTCTCCCATGTCTAATAAAGTTCAATATTTTGCGTGAGATCTATATGAGTTGCTTCAACTACAGTAGGTGCCGGCCATCGACAACGATGCAACTAGACACTCGCTTTCAGTTGCTGAAATTCACTGGGAAAATGAATGCAAAGACTTTCGATTCTTGGATCCACAGTCTCTCCACCTACTTCAATACTTATCCAGAGAGGGAGGAAGGCACTAAATTACAAATATCCATCTTGGAACTTGAAGGAATCGCTCAAGTCTGGTGGGATACTAAACTGGAACATTCTAAATTGGTCATTGAGCTCGGTACACCCCCATTTTTGAAAACTAGACGAATTAATTCTTTGGACGCTTTTTTCTACACCTTACGTAAGCGTTTCTATCCCTCGGGATATATCCAAAATATTCTCACCAATTTTTTGCAGCTTTGAAAACTGTCCACCTAGTCCATACAAAGCTATATTGACGTCTTCTGTAGATTGTGCATACAACTACATATCAACGATCCTGACAAGGTATTAATAATCAAGTTCAATTTTGGTTTATTACTGCCTCTCCTTCGCGAATTTGATCTCTTTGAAATGTCCTCCCTGGACAAGGCCTTCTTACTGGCCTTGGTTATGGAATGTAAGGTCACCCCTTGAATCCACTCACCACAAATATGAACCCCATTTTCCAATCGGAACCCTTCGTATCCCCAAGCTTACACTTCTTCTTCTTTTGCGCCATGGTGTACTTTTCACAAGACAAACTCCCACAACTCTATTGAATTTCATGCCATTAAAAATATATGGACCAATAAAACTTTGTTTGCGGATATTCCTCCCACTGAAATCCCCAAACAACCATAAATGATATCTCTGAACAACCCCATAGAAGAAGACCCCTCCCTCATCCTCATGACTACTCCTGAACCAGGTCACACGAACGTTCCTCTCTTTACACATAACTTTAAAATTAGACATGAACTCACCACTCTAGTTTTGGAAAATAGAAACTAGAAGAATCATGTCTCCAAAGACTTAGTTCAACATTTGCAACTTCCCACCACCTCTCACCCAGATCCCTATCAACTTGTATGGGTAAAAATCGGAGGACCACGTATCATTGTCGTCGGATGCTCCACCGTAGCATTTTCTTTTCGAGTCTTTTGAGATATCATGGTCTATGATATATGGTGTCCACCTAGTGCTGGGTCTCCCCTACCAACAAGAGTTACATATCGTGTACCATGAAAAAACTCATCTGTACCAACATCATCATGAAGGGAGAGCCTATGTTATTACCTCCGTGAATCACACTTACCCTCCGATGTGTCCTATGAAATAAGAAACTAACCATGTCATTCACAAAAAATATGTCTCTTTATGTTTGGTACACCATGTTAATCCCAAGAACCTCACTAATCCAACACCTCCTACAAAACTCCCTCTCCTCCATGAGTTTGCATATGTATTTTAGTCTCCCATAGGGCTACCACCCTCTCAAGCCATTGCACACTCCATCAACCTCATTGCTAGCACATCATTTCCCAACGCCCCATCATATCTACTTTCCCCCAAACAGGCTACTGAAATTGAACGAAGAATTGGCCAACTCCTCGAATCTGGCCATATTCAACCCTCCTCCTCCCCATGCACCTCTCTATATTTCATTATCCCAAAGAAGGAGACTGTGGAATGGCATCTCGTTACCAATTACCACGCTCTTAACAAAGTCACCATTAAAAACCACTATCTTTTACCCTAGATTGAGGATTTGCTCAACCACTTACAAGGGGCCTCCTTATTCATCAAGATGGATTTGACCTTTAGCTATCATCAAGTGTGCATGAATCCAAAAAAATATATGGAAGACAACATTCAAGACCAAGTTTGGTATTTATCGGTGGCTAGTCGTTCCCTTTGGTCTGACCAATGCACCGACAACAATCATGTGACTCATCAATAAAATGTTTTGGGCACACCTGTGTAAGTTTGTAGTTATTTATCTTGACGATATTTTGGTTTTCAGTAGGTTCTAGGATACACATCTTTAGCATGTCTCCACAGTTCTGGAATTACTAAGGAAACATCACCTTGAAGTGAAGGAAAATAAATCCTACTTTGTGCAATCTTATGTTCAATATTTAGGATTCATTGTGGATTGAACATGGGTGCATCTAGATCCCTACCATGTGTAGTCCATAGCTCAATGGGCAATGCTAACCAATGCTCCAATGTTCAAAATTTTTGTGGGTGGCATTAATTTCTATAGGAATTTTTTCTGCCATTTCTCTGACATGGCTCATCCATTGCACCAATTAGCCAATGAAGCCAAGTTCATATGGAATTCAAACACACAACAACACCACTTTGAGAATTTAAAGACAACATTATGATCTGCTCTAGTCCTTTGCTTGCCAAATTTGGAACAATCGTTTGAAATTGAGACAGAGTTTGCTATTGGACCAGTACTTAAACAGGAGGTCACCCAATGGAATACCACTAAAAGACCCTTTTCGAAGAAAAAATCAATTACAATACCCGAAACAAAAAATTATACAACTTGGTGTAGGAATTGACGCCATGGACCCATTATATTTCAGGAAAAGAAACCGTTATGCACAAGATCATCACCTTCACATCTTCATCAACTCGCAGAGTAAAATGCAGGAACACGGGCATCTGAATTGGGAAACATACATACAACAGTTCCATTTTGTCATCGAATACAAGAGAGGAGTAACTAACAAGATGAATTCATTGTTAAGTTGACCACCATGCATATCTTAGCAGTGAGATGTGGAACATATGATGCATGGAAATGAATGTATGAAGTAGATCCATCCTTCAAAGATATTTCGGTAGCATTGCAACAACCAACAACCATCAATCAAAAACATTTTATTAATTATAACATGCATACCACAATCTGAGGATCGTTTTGATTCTCATCAGAGAGGCATATGCTTCATCCAAGGACGAACATTTCGGTATAGCCAAAACAACTCTCAACCTCTAGTGCCACTTCCATTGGCCAACTATGTCGAGACAGATAGAACGCTTCATTCACACTTGTTTATAAAGAATCGAGTAGTACCTTAACATAAACTTCTTGAACGTATATATATCTTTTATCGAATTTATCGAAATACTAACCCTTAATAATTTTCAATAATTCTTTCATCGTATTTCTTCTTTTCCCGTTACCATTGATTTCTTCACAATTTACTCAATTAATCATTTCTATATAAAAAACGGTTAATTATTCACTTTATTGATGGAGTAAATCAATGAGGTTAATAGTTACTCAAATGTCTTAATTTCTTTCAAAAATTTTAAAAAACTTCAACTATTTTAAAAGGTCCATTCTAGAGTAGACTATATGGTTGAAGACATGTTATATAGATTATATAGAACTCATGCATTTAAGTACATGATATTACTAGTATCCACTCTATATGGTTGGACTAGAGTAGACTATATGGTTGAAGACATGTTATATATATTATATAAAACATGACTGTGATTTGCGTGGATATGATTGTGTTGGTATGGGGTAGGAGATTCACTATTGCCTACTCTTCCTGAATGTTGTTGTTGGACCCCTACAGATTTCCTTCGAATGGCTGGACTAATTCCCATAGGTTAAGTAGATCAAATTACACCAATCATTTATGTCATGGCTCGGACGCTCTCATTCTCCTAGCCAATCCCACAACACAAAAAACCAGTGAACGCTCGGAGGTCAGAATATACCTATGTTGGTATTTTCCTAAGAGTAGATTCTGTGGAAATGGAAAGATTCGAGCAATATGCCAGCGCTAGATATGGAGACCTGATACTTTAGTTAAGGGAGTTGGTAGTTCGATCGGCTTTACTTTTTGACACAGAGTCTACTAAAACACTAACTGTAATTTCTATCGGTTAACCCGTAACTTATGTGGATACCTTACATTAAATTTTCCATCGCGATTCATTTGCAAATATGTATCTGACTATCGACTATGGAGGCTCGCTTTGACTATTGATTCCCTTAGGTCTAGTATTCATTATTATTAATTATTGTGACATCAGTTCAACTCCAATATTGGATGTAACAAGGTCGCTTATGTTCTCCTCGGAGAGTCAATAGGTAGGTTAGCATCGTTATGTGGAAATTAATCACACCTACCCTCATTTACTTTTCTATAGAAATTTCTTCTCACCTAGCCTTTCAGTTCTTTCAAGCACGGGAATTTTGATTTTTTCTAGATCTTTCCATTTTATTTTTTCCTCGAGTCAAAGTATACATAAATACATAACTGTCTTAAATGTAAAAGTTAATTGCAATTAATATTTTCTATTTTCTTTTTGCTAGGCATATATGAATAGAAGAGAGGTTAGTTCAAAGTATAGATAAATACATAACTGTCTTAAATGTAAAAGTTAATTGTAATTAATATTTTCTATTTTCCTTTTGCTAGGCATATATGAGTAGAAGAGAGGGTAGCTTTAAAAAACAATATATGTAAAAAACAATTAAGTGAAAAGTGGAGAAGTTGAATTGTTGTAGCAACAATAGGTTGAGAAGCCGTCTAGAGACATGGGACTCCGTTTTTGTTTTTTTTCTATAAATCTGCTCAATGAACAACAACTCTTTATACTTCAACTCTGTATACTTGTTTATGAAGTCAAAGTGTGTAAGATTTATAATATATTAAATATAAATCTTTTTATTCTCTATTTTTGTATTTTATGTATGTTATTTGTGGGCATTGTTTTTCTTTCTAGTATTCTTTACCTCTTTCCTCTAAGTGGAATCAGATCCAAGGTCACTAAAATTGAAGTTTTTTTAAAAGTTTTCAATGAGGTAAGAATTATCTAGCAAAATATTTACATCAACAATGGCAGCTCCAAGCCCCGGATGGGGTGACACGTGGCTTCGTGGCAGTGACACAAGGATTAGCACTCGGCTCTGGTTTAAATGCTGATGGCCACCACCCACACATCAACATTTACGATGGTGGACGGCCATAGTAGAGGCCATGCGATGGAGGTACTCCTCCCCCGCGTGACCATTAACACCCCCTGCGCACTCAGATTAATAGAGGATACGGAAGGACGAAGGTCTCTGCGGTCTGATTATTAGTTTTCTTTTGAGCCTGAGCAACGAGGGATTACTCCTGCTATGGCTATGCTCTGGTTGTTTACCACCTTTTCTCTGTACTTTGAGAAGAATTTCGAGGGCTGGTGGTTTCCTTGTGTGCCACGATAGAGTCGATTTGCATTCGTTCTGCACCTGCAACTGCTCTCGTTCTGGACTTTTAGCTTTGCTCTGCAATCAATTGGCATTTTCTTGGGTCTAATGGCGAGAAAGAGAGGAAGGCCTCGCCGGGGTTCATCTTGGGATGCACACAGAGCACAGAGGCGACGAAAGGAGAAACTTGAGCGTGGTCTATCTTTGGCGTCTTCCATTCTCAGGAAGAAGGCTCGGGCCGAGAGGAGGGCGTTTCTCGACACTATTGCTGAGCAGGGCGTAGGTTGCAATAGGGCAGTCATGGCTGAGACCGAGAACGCGAAATTGTTTCCAATTTGCGTCGTGGAGGAGGACCTGTCAATTGGGGACTTATCGTTCGTTGAGAAACCCCGCGCCATGGGGACACTTATCAGGGAGGGCACCAGTTGCGTCTCAGCCAGGGAAGACGAGCTCCCTGGCTGCATTATAGAAGAAAATCCCTGGTCGGGCGACCTGGAAGCAACAGAGGCCAAGAATAATGTGAATGCAGAGACTGAAGCGGTGCAGAGGGAGCTTGTGGTTGGAATTGGTGAGGCGTTGGAACGGAAGACTGTTCTTCCTAGTGGCTTGGGTGGCGGTATGCATGGTTCTCTCCTTAGTAACGAGCACCTGGCCTTGGTGTTCGAGCTCTGAGGCCACATGTCGGACCTGGAGCATAGGGCCCTGCTCATGGGTCAGCGCATGAACCTGCTCCTCGATGCGTTCTCCAGGGCTCTAGCTCAGCGAAAGTGCCCCCTGTGTGCGCAGGTTTTTGCCATTCCAGCGGGGACCACTTGGCCAACTGGAGGAGGCGACACGTCACCGGGTGCCTAGGTTCTTATGATTTCCTGGTTTTTAGTTTTATTGTGTAACTTTTTTAGGTTTATTTGGACCACTGGCATCTGTCCTGGTTTCCTCTGGGTAGGATAGATGCTTCTTTTCTTTATGTATTATCGTACAACTGCTATTTGCCTCCCACTTATGCTGGTTTCCGGATACCGACAGCATTTTTGGTGACTATAGCCATGACTCTGTATATTTTGACAAAGTTTTGTGCTAATCTAATATAGCAGGTACTACTCATTTTTTATTTAAAAAAAAAAACAATGGCAGCTCCAAGCACAAGTTTGACAAACTCACAAATTCCCGAGTTCACTAAAAAAAAATATGATTATTGATAAATAACAATCAAATCATTTTTTTGTTCTCAAGACATATGGGATCTTGTTGAGAATGGTTACCCAAGATCAAGCAGTGTATTAAAGGATAACAACAAAAAATATTCAAAGGATCTCTTTTATATCTTTGAAGGAGTGCATGAGAGCATTTTTCCTAAGATTGAAACAACAAGAAACTCTAAAAAAACTTGGGATATTATTCAAATGACACACGAAGGAATGACCAAGGTGAAGATAGTTAAGCTACAAATGCTAATAAGGGATTTTGACACGATATACATGAAAGAATCAAACACAATACACTCATTATTTACTCAAATAATTGGACTAGTAAACAAAATTAGATAACATGGTGAAACTTTTGAAGATATGAAAGTGGTTGAAAATATTTTAAGAAGTTTTCCTACAAGATTTGAATCAATTGTGGTGGCCATAGAGGAGAAAAAAAATATGTCACAATTTCAGTTGATGAGCTACATGCATCTCTTATTTCTTTGAAGACAGGTCTCTCAATCATCCATGGTAGAGGTACGAGAAGATCAAAATTTATAAGTAGAGGTAGAGGTAGACATTCAAACAGAGGTGGAATAAATAGCCCATTAAACATAAGTGAAAACTCAAGTGGAAGATGCCACAATCAAATATCAACTCAAAATGAACGTTAAGGCCAAAGGTATGATAAATATCAATTAAATGTGACTATTGTAAAAAATATGGTAATTACTTAAATGAATGTAGAAAAAATAACATGATTCTAGGTAAAAAAATGCAAAATTTATCAAAGAAAACCAAAATTAGGGCAATATGTTTTTTTATCTTGTAAAGTTGCACAAGAAAATGAGAAGGATATATGGTTTTTAGACTTAGGTTGCAGCAATCATATGATAGGGAATCTAGAAATGTTTTCCAATTTGGATCAAAGTGTAAATTAAGAAGTCACATGGGGAAATGACAACAATGTTTTAGTTATGGGAAATGAAAACATCAATATTCTAACCAAAAAGGGGGAGAAAAAGTATATTTTTGATGTGTGATTTGTTAATGGATTGAAGCATAACTTGATGAGCATTGAGAACCTTCTTCAAAACGGGTACACAATATTTTTCAGAAACAAACAACAAACAATTCTACATAAATATCCAAGTAATGAACTTATAGCTAAAGTCCAAATGAGAAACAATAGAATGTTTTTCCTAAAGATAAAACTAGATATGAAGGTAGAATTGGCTCAAGGATCCACTTCAACAAACTAACAAGAGAATGAAGAGAACAAACAATGAACAATTCTACATAAATATCCATGTAATCAACTTATAGAAAAAGTCCAAATGAGCAACAATAGAACGTTTTTCCTAAAGATAAAACTAGATATGAAGGTAGAATTGGCTCAAGGATCCCATTCAACAAACTCACAAGACAATGAAGAGAAAACTGTAGCAGTCACTAAAGTAATATTTCAAGCATAAATTAAATATGTAAACTAACGACATATAAGATTTGGACACCCAAATGTTGGAGGATTAAACTTATGGTACAAGAAAATAATGGTAAAGGGGTTACAACTAATAGAAAAACCAGATAGAATAAGTGAAGGTTTCATTTTTGGAAAACAACATAGGGATTCATTTTCAGCAGGGAAGTCAATTCGTGCAAACAAACCAATGGAGATTCTTCATTCATATTTTTGTGGACCAATGCAAAAACTCTCAATTGGTGGAAGTTACTACTTATTGACATTCATAGATGACTACATAAGAAAAACATGGGTCTACTTTCTAAGGCATAAGAATGAAGTGTTTGATTATTTTCGTCAATTCAAATCCCTTGTTGAGAAGTAAAGTTGGAATTACATCAAATCATTGATAACAAACAGGGGCGGTGAATACATTTCAAATTAGTTCATAAAGATTTTCAAAGACCATGGAATTCACAAACAATTTACCACTACGTACACCTATCAAGAAAATGGAGTAGTTGAAAGAAAAAATAGAACAATCATGGAAATGGAAAGGATCATGTTAAAAGAAAAGCATTTTTCAAATGAATATTGGGCTGAAGTTGTAGCATGTGAAACATATATTATGAATATATGTCCCACTAAAAAATTCATTAATATGATTATGGAAGAATCATGGAGTGGAATAAAACACAATGTTTCTCACATGAAGGTATTTGGATGTGTATCATACGCACATGTACCATATGAATTGAGAATAAAATTATATAACAAAGGAGAAAAAAACATATTTTTGGGATATGGTGTTGAATCAAAGGAATAAAAATTGTACAATTCAATAACCAAAAAAGGTCGTAATCAACATAGATGTGCAGTTCATAGAAGATGAAGCATGGGATGGAATTTTTTATAAAACAAACAATATTACAACGAACTTACCACAAGAAGAAAAATAATATCTTATACGAGCAGGTTCTCCTTGAAATGTGACTCCTTCCACACCAATTCAAGCCCAACCAAGTGGTCAAATGACACCATCATCAAGGATAAGAACAACTTCGCACACTCAAGCAAATAATCTGTCAAATGTGCAACAAAAACCATCTCAAATTGGTACTCTTTCTGATGGACCATCACGTCCACATTCTACAAGTTCAAGTGATATATCAAACCCCACACTAAATAGCTTAAGGAAGCAAAAAAATAGAACAATCATGGAAATGGAAAGGATCATGTTAAAAGAAAAGAATTTGTCAAATGAATATTGGGCTGAAGTTTTAGCATGTGCAACATATATTATCAATATATGTCCCACTAAAATTTTCATTAATATGATTCTGGAAGAATCATGGAGTGGAATAAAACACAATGTTTCTCACAAGAGGGTATTTGGATGTGTATCATACGCACATGTACCATATGAATTGAGAATAAAATTATATAAAAAATGAGACAAAACCATATTTGTGTGATATAGTGTTGAATTAAAGGAATAAAAATTGTACAATCCAATAACCAAAAAAGTCATAATCAATAGAGACGTGTAGTTCATAGAAGATGAAGCATGGGATGGAAGTTTTGATAAAACAAACAATATTACAATGAACTTACCAGAAGAAGAAAAGTAATATCTTATACCAGTAGGTGCTCCTTCAGATGTGACTCCTTCCACACCAATTCAAGCTCAACCAAGTGGTGAAATGACACCTTCATCAAGGATAAGAGCAAATTCACACACTCAAGCAAATAATCTGTCAAATGTGCAACAAAAACCATCTCAAATTGGTACTCTTGGTGATGGACCATCACGTCCACATTCTACAAGTTCAAGTGATATGTCAAACCCCACACTAAATAGCTTAAGGAAGAAAAAAATTAGAAGTTTAAGAGACATTTATGAGCAAAATGAAGGTGAAAAAAATGCAGGCCTGAATTTTGTTTTTTCTTTATATTCACATATAGATGATCCAATTCATTTTGAAGAAGCAATTAAGGAAGAAGAATGGGTAAATGAAATGGATGAAGAAATAAATGGTATATAAAAGAATCAAACATGGGAATTAGTGAGTCATCCACAAGGAAAAGAGGTGATAGGAGTGAAGTTTGTTTACGAGATAAAATTGAATGGAAACGGTGATGTGAAAAAACATAAGACAAGGCTTGTAGAAAACTGTTATTCATAACAACCTTGGGTAGATTATAATGAGACATTTTCACCCATAGTCTGTTTAGAAACTGTGAGGAAAATATTATCCATAGTGGCTCAAAACAAGTGGGAATTATATCAAATGCATGTGAAATCAACATTCCTAAATGGTTTCTTAGAACAATAGGTTTATGTTGAGTAACCACTTGGATAAGAGATTTTGGGCAATGAAAACAAACTTTACAAAGTGAAGAAGGAACTCTACAGACTTAAAAAATCCCCAAGTACTTGGTATAGCATAATTTATAGTTATTTTTTAAAAAATGGTTTCAATAGGTGCAACAGTAAGACTACATTGTACACCGAGATGAGTGACCAAGGTGAGCTTATAATTCTTTGCTTATATTTTGATGAATTGATATTCATAGGTGATTTATCAATTGACATGTTCAAATTAACTATGAAAAAGGAATTTGAGATGACTCATTTGGGGTTTAATGAGGTACTTCTTGGTATAGAGGTAAAGCAGAATGAAAAATGAATATCCATTTCACAATATGAGTATGCTAATGAACTTTTTAAGAGGTTTAACATGATGAATTGCAAAGAACTCCCAACACCTATTGTAACAACCCCATCATTATGACTACATGTGACCCAATGCAAAAGTAATTTTTTTTTTTTAAAGCAGGAAGTCCACAATGACAATAATTAAAAAACACAACTTGTCAATGAACACAACACACACAGATCAAGCAACCAACAACAATGACTCAACATACTAACACATCATGCCACTCGACGAAATGTGCAATAATAAATAGACAGATAAAACGACTACCCTCCCTACATAATAAAAACAACGCCTACAAGATAAGGGACAACATCGATAACCCGACACAACGGCTTCAACGACCAATAACTAGAAACTTCTATGATGCGTAAAAACAAACACATTCAGGCATTACAGAACAAGGTACCAAAATCAATGACAACAAACAACATGCCCACATTAGGAAGCACGAGACTTTGGCCATGTCATCAGGGCATAGAATGATCCCCTCATTAGGAATCAGGTCGTCACAAGTGGTAGGCGAGGCAGTAACCAAGGCACAACATAACCTATCTAGACCAATAACCCAAGAAAAATCTAATGCTCTAGGAGACAAAATTAACTGTCAAAATACATGAAGACTAAACCCAAGCACCCTATCGACAAGTAAACAAGACACAAGGGAAATATGACTAGTATAACAATCATACAACAGATTAAATTCCTTGCACAACAAATTATATTGCAACATACTTCAATTAAAGGACACGATTATCCATTGATGAAATATTCCCTCGATAATCCATTCTACAATAGCATGCTATATAATAATAAGATTTCACCAATCAACAGATCTTTACCTTGACCATTTTAAAATGAAACAAAAATAATCCAGAGTATATTAAGTTAGTAGTACATGGGGATACCATGCTAACCATTCATTTGTTACTAAATCATTTTTTATCAATTATTTCACTATCTAACAATAATTTATCTCCCTATTACTATTTGCGGTCAACAACAACATGGCGGTCTATTAAACACAAGATATTGTTGTCTATAAAATACATAAAATTGTTGTCATCTTATGAAATGTTGTGTATCATAAAAAATTGTTGTCCATTATAAATTGGATGAAAACGTAGTCATGCTAAACAGTAATCACAACACTGTCATTCCCATAATACAATATTGTCCTTCACCTACAAAACACTCACATTCACATGCAAAACATTGTCTTTTCCTATTTGTTGTCAATAATCAATGATGTTTCCCATTAACAAGTCTAATGATGATAACACAGTCTAACTATAATATCTTTGTCTATTAATAAATGGTTGTATAACATTTATCTTGTTGTCTATAAAAGTTTTATTGTAAATGATATTAAATTGTTATCTAAATTAGTGTTGTTAATTAATTAAGATTTATTGTCATACAATCATTGGCATACATTATATATGATATTGCTATCGATGATATGGTTATTGTTGTTAATACTATCACTATCATACAATACATAAATGATTATTATCCATGATATCGTTGTATATCAAGAATTTCACTGTGTTTTTTTCTAAATATATAAATGTGTAACTAAAGAACAATAAAATGTTGTGTAAACCAATAAATTCATTGTCTAAACAACGGATAAATTTGTTGTCTAAAAATTTCGTTGTTAGACAAAGAATTTTGATGTCCATAAAATTCATTGTCTATATAAAGGAATTAATCAAATATATTCGTTATCAATCAATCAAGATTACTATCCATTAATAAATCCAAGTCAACAATGATATCTCTCTCCATTAATAATTTTTCTGTCCATTGTTATTCGCCGTCAACAACATTAGAAACTCAGCTATCAACAATGAAATTCGTTGGCAAATATATCATTGTGTATCAGGAGTATTCATAGATGAGATATAATTGTATATGCCACGAAATTCATTGTGTGAATGTTGTGTAATGTGCCACGTAAATCTTAGTGTGATTGTTGTGTAATGTGCCAAAAAAGTCTTAGTGTGATTGTTGTGTAATGTGCCCTGAAATTAGTGGTGTGAATGTTGGGTAATGTGTCATGAAAATCTTGTGTAACTGTTGTGTAAAGGATGGGTAAATCACGCAAAATTTAGTGGTGTGAAGGTTGAGTAAAGACTCCAAGAAAACTCAGAGATAATCAATCACAAGAAAATGCAAAAGTAATCAATTACCAGAAAATGCAGATGTAATCAATTGTAACGACCCCTTCGTTACGTCTACGAATAGCGAAGTACAATAGGAAAATTTTACTTTTTTCTTTTCATTTTAAAAATAAGATATTAATAACATCACCTAATGCACTAAGGTGACACATGATCAAAATATAAACAACTCTACATATCATTGCGGAACGAGATTTCAAAATATAATGCCAAACAATCTCATGATACTATCACTAATAACAATGACTTGCCGGATATAAACGCT